>JABTTQ020003318.1:0-408968 GCA_016081115.2 Rehmannia glutinosa
AGTTACGTATTGCTCTCTACCTAATCTAGAGGAATAATCAATTTTTGTCATGAATCATGATCCTTGACGGATTGGTGATCATTTTGGCATCATTAAGTCTAACATTTACTGAAAGATCCCATTTGGTGGTATTAAATATCCCTTTTTTCTTAAAAAGAAAAAACGATTTTTATCTCAAAAGCATTGCATGCAATTTTATATATTGATGAATAACGGTTAACAGATGATTTTGGGTGTATTTTTACATGACTGATCTCTTGCAGAGATGCAGCAGCTCTAGCACACCCTGGGGTGTGGTTGGAGGAGGAAATCAGCGATGGTGTCATTTGACAGAAAGCAGATGTTGCAGACAAACTCCTTGAATTCCGTTTCAGGCAAGATGGTTTTGTTGGATACAAGTTTCGGATATACTATAAGTGGCACATGATAATCTTATGGACCTTTTACATATTTTCTTTCTCATTGTTGGTACTCTGGTTTTGTGCAGAAATTTCATTTAGATTTTGCATAACTTCATAGGCCCTGATGATAACAAGAGAGCTGGAATCTCTGAATCTATCTTTATTTGACCCATGCATTTTGTAAATCACAAACATCATAGTTCACTTCTTTTGAATACAAACTAAAGGCATAGTAACAATTACCTGTGATAATTTGATTATTATACACTTGACATATCACCGTAATATTGGGATCTTATTATAGAAGAGTCTTGATGAACTCAATGGTGACGGAAAACTAGCTGCTATTTTCATCTCCTAGGATAAATCTTGACTACACGTAACGGAAATGTGCCTTACATTCACAAGTTGTATATGAGCGTATCAATATGCAACCATGGTCGTGGCCTACTCCATGAAGTCCAAGACACCTGGATGATGCTGAGTTAGCTTTGTTACTACCTTTGTGACCCATGTTATAGTCCTTGCACTATCAAACATAACTATCATTAAGGCTTATGAACCAATCATATATCGCTTGCCAGACCATGTGAAATTGGCCGAAGTGAAAGACTGTAGTTATGTGTGGTCAGACGCTCTAGCTAACGGTTGTATAAGCTGGTAAATGTGCGGAATGACTAGGATAATCCTGGCAGCTTCCGACTTAAAGCAGATCTCATTGGGCAAACAGTTGCTTAAGTAGTGCGGTCAAACTTCAGTGAACCTAGAAGCCTAGTTCTGCAGCTTTTAGCTCAACTTAATTTGGTTATACCTGGCTTTTGGTGTTTGTCACGGGCACACTGACACACAAATACTTCTAAGCAACCTGCCATTTGTTTCTTGGTTCCTGGGGATTCTTACTTCAAAATATTTCTAGGAGTAAGGCAAAGCTTTACTATGTGCTTCTTTAAGAGTATTTAAAACAAGGAGCTTGACTTGTAACTTTTTAACTATTAACTTCGAACGTTTGGTTGTATTATTTTCCCGTGTAGGGCCTCTGCTCCTAATAGTCACTTCCATTTTCCTGAGGTTGATGCTTTGTCTTGGCATGCTTGTTATATTTATTAATACAGAAGTCCTTTACTTTCTGTTATGATAGAGGTCTTTAATGAGAATGTAATGAACATTATGCAGCATGATATCATTCTTCACAATTATTTCCTAGACTAAGTTATTTATGAATTTGCGTTGATAAGTTCTACCTAATTGACTATGTTCATTCTATTTATTCATTTTTAAGTAAAGAGAGCCAGATTTGACCATTGGGTTGGTTATGGGGGAACTAATGTAAAGTGAGCTTAATTTCGACCTTCAGTGCATAATCATCTCTACACTTTCTAACTTTGTCCTATCTATTGGTCAATAAGTAATTGAAATTCTTAGTCAAAATTAAGATAGCTGAGGTTGTTGTGTAGAAGCCTTGGTGATTAAAGCATCAAATGCGAGTATGGAGATGAATTTACAGAACTATTAGCTTGTTATCATGCTTCACTAATCAGTTGATGGATAATCTGCATTTCTGTAAAGTGTGCAGTGACGGATATGTTCTTTGGGCCATTCTACCTAAAAGTCTTGAAAAGCGGCCTGATGTTAGAAACAACCTGAATTCGTTAATTACATGGTCTATTGAAAGATATGATAGGATATAGCACGAGGGAAGCAGGGAGGGAAATGAAGATGCTCCCGCTGTCTGGATGGAGCACCGAATAAAATACTTCTCTTTGTCTTCATACAACTTTGCCTAGAAATATGTAGAAATATAATACTTAGACTAAGAAATTAGTGGGATGAAGTGTAGTTAGCTGCATTACTTGGAGCTTGTTTAATGGCCTGACGTTTCACAGGTCTTTTTGAGTTGATGAGTTGTGTTATGAGTTTGTTGTCTCTCAAGAATCAATCAATCAATAAGAGTTGTAAATGGCTTCCATGTTTTAACTGTCAATATGCAGAATTATTTTACTGACTAATTTATTTTCAGTAAGACTTACTAAGCAAAATTATTGGGCCACAGGTTCTGGTGCAATGGTGCTTATCATACATTACAAAACTAGAGCCTGCAGCTGTAGTGCTTGTGGATGCTGAGAAGCCTTCCACCAGAGGTACGCCAATATATTACGGAACGACTGACATTACACTTGATAGTACATTTTGGCTAACCTTCTTCATAAAAAGAATGTTTTACTAGAGTGCTTCAGGTGTTGTTCATTTGTTTGGTTATTCATTTCACTAGATCACCTTCTCTGTTTTAGACAAAAGAAAAATTTAAATACCTCCTTACTGATGTAAGATAAAGGACTCATAGTTCTCCCAACTCTAGCCTCATGTAATCATGCATGTATTTATATCGTATTTCTATGTATATCCTCTATGGTAGATGCTAAGTTCTAAATTTAACCACTTGAAATATAGGTCACTGAAGGAGAGACTATTCATAGACTGTATACATGCTATACATAAGGCATTTAAAGTTTTTTGTTATCCTTGTTGACAATGATCAAGTGGGGATCTATTTGAGTTTAAGAAGTTTTGGAAAGTAGTATCAAAAGAAAAGCAGCAAACAGAACTTAAAGTAGCTCTTTTTCTTATAAACCTTTAATATAATAATAGGTTTAGAAGCCCACAGCTTTCTTCTTGATTCAGATTCGACGAGGAGAAGACACCATTGAGTGGGATAATCTGCAGTCGATATAGAAGATGGTATTACTCTAGTGAAGCTTGGGGTCCATTGCCTGCCTTTTGTAATAAAGAAAAATACTATGCTAAGTCTAACTCTTTTTAAATGTCATATCTTTAGATTTGATGACTCACGGGAAAAGAAAACTGACTTTTGTTTATGAGGTGACTGAGCAAGTTGCTATTGCTTAGGTTTTCAAATGACATTATTATACTTGAAGCTCATTTCACAGAGCAATGCCGTTAAATATTAAATGGGAGAATTCTTCTACAACTTTTGTGCTTATGTGTAAGTTGTTATTTGAAGGAAAGATGTAAGGCGATTCTGACCTGAGATGTCCTCTGTTACATAATCATTGAACTCCAACTCCTGTATATCCATTACATACTACTTCCACTATAAAAGGAGTTCATCCATCTTATCCAGATAGAGCAAGTTTGCCTTTGTAGACTCACATATTTTAGCCATTCCTTGCACTTCCAGGGCCCAACATTTATAAAAGAAAGATTTACACTACTGTTTGACGGGAAAATTGAAAGAAGGAACAGCCACACTTTGAGATGATAAGGATAGTACTAGCATTTGCATAAAAACACATAAAAACATGTACAAATCTTTACACAAAACAGACAAAAACATGCAAAACAAGATCCAACGAGGTGGAGCTCTGATGAGTGATGGGTTTACATTGGCTCTGGTGGTTGATCCACCAGAGGTCATATGATTTGCTCAATTGGTTTGGTGGTTCTTATCCGTGGCCAGTTCAAGTATTAGCTCTTTACAAATGCGTTAACTTCATACCTTACTTGAGTGCATTTGTGAAGAGAAGGACATCCTATCCCTGCACACCTACTAAGACTTTGAATTTGCAAATATCATGATTGTGTTAGAAGGGTTATAATTTGAATAAATTACAATGCTCTGTGGAGCACACTGTTGCCCATTCCCTGGGCAAGCACTTGCAGTTTCGGGAAGAGTGCTGTTTTAATGCTTGATGAGGCTGTTAGTCCTTCAGTTTTTGTGGTCATTTTAGCAATCATTGCTGCTAAATTAGATTTCTAAGAAGTACTTAGGACAGGGAAATAAACTAATAATGATCCATGCTTTTGGCAGGGTCATAGCGTTTGATCAGGCTATTTTTCCGAAAATTACCCTGGTTTTGTATTAGACGCCTTTGCAAGATCATCACTGTGGAAGATTGGTCTTGATTACCGCTATGGTATAATGTCCTTCATCTCTTACCGTGATACTTTCTGTTTTATCAGATTTTAGGAATGTTTGTTGATTTGATCTGCTAATTTACGGTTTTATTTCATCCAAACTTTAGGTACTGGTCATGGTGTAGGAGCTGTACTTTCAATGTTCATGAAGGCCCTCAAAGTATCATCTTCCGATTTGGGAACATGACTCGCTTACAAAAGGCATGGTTGTCAGCAATGAACCTGATACTATGAAGACTTTCATACATTTGGCATTAGGATTGAAGTATGTAATCACTTTTTCCGGAACCAGGATAAATGCAAAAAAAGATTAAACTCGATACTTCTAAAACGCCTATTTTCTATTTTAATTTAATTTTTGCTAAAATTGCCATAGTTTCCAATTTTCAAACCTTTCTTACTAGTTTCTTGGGAGTAGTAATACCAAAACGAAGTATACCAAGCAGTTTCAAAACATTTCTGAACAGGTTCTTGTACAGTTTTTCATTCCATCCTTGTCTTTCAGAATCTCTTTATGAAAGTATACTACACCAAATCGCATGGACTGAATACTTGGGATTTGAAAGCTGACATTTTTCCTATTCAGGTATTTCAACTTGCTCTTCAACTCAAGTCTCTATTGATACATCAGAAGTTCTGTTTATAGTTTTCATTTTAATCAGACTAATCTGAAGTAGTTGGCTTGGTTTATCTTACTACATGTTAAAACCAAATATTTGTTCTAAAGTGCCAAAAGTAAGCAATGCGTATCCAATGATGATGCTTAGTCTATAAAGTTGGCGCAAGGTGCGATTGCGCAGTTATGGTTTTCCGTTGTCAGTTGGGTAATATTTACCTGGAGTTGTTAAATCACATCTCATCTTCGTGAAGTTTTATTTCTTTCTTCTTATTTGAGGTTCTTACTACAACTATATATCTGTGAATAGTGATAATTACAAATACTAAATTCCTGATATTTAGTTTTCTGATAGAATTGCTAAAATACCCTCATGGTTTGTATTTGTCTATAAATTACCCTCTCCCCACACACACTGACACACCCTGAATATGTGCACATGTAACATAGAAACTTATGTCAAGGGGGTATTTGTTATTTTGAAAGATAACTGGGCTCTTTTGTAATTAGACTAAACTCTCATTGGTAGTATTTGTAATAATCCCTTGTAAGTATGAGTGTGATTGGTTGAGTTTTTTCTTTCTCCCCCTGTATCAAAAGCATAATATGTGATCATTTATATGTTTGGTAGCATTTTGATGAATAAACTCTCTACATCTTATAGCCTCCTTATATGGGGACCCTATCTTATTTCAATAACTAAAACACTTTGATTTCTTTCCAATAAATTCCATATCATACCCTTCAATCTACCCCTGCCTGCTCGCTAACCCTACTTCTCCAACACCTCCAATTGCAATATTATATACTGTCAAACCCCCTTTCTCTCATGTGAAGCAACAACTATCTCCTTCCCATTCCGATCCACCATACCTCCTATCTCCAGGTTAATGATTTCAATAGGCTAATACCCAACTTCATGGCAAACCTGGCTGGAGTGTGGAGGTGCTTGGTTTCCTTTAACCGAGTGCAGACATCGTTTCGTTAGAACTGCATTTATATTAAAGTGTTTCAAACTTTCAGACTCTTGCATTTTCAACTCTATTTTATCGGTAGAATTTCAATTAGTTTATACTCTATATCCTTTTTTTCTATTATAATTATAATTATTTTCAGATTATAAGCATCATTCAAGTTAAGAAATATTAATCTGATTATAATGTATGTATCGGGAAAAGAGGAATAAAAATAGCCTACATAGATGCCATAAAAGATATGTATGATGGTATAATAACATGTATTAGGACACCAACAGGAATATCTAGTGAATCTCAAACACTATAGTTCGTGATCAGTGATCCGCTCTGCTCGCACCTTTTATCCTAATAATTGATGAAACTACTAAACACTTACAAAATCCATCCCCGAATGTACATTATTCATGACTATATAAACTTTTAATTATTGTAACAAGTGGTTAGAATGAAATTGAAGTTTGGAGAGAAAACACTTAATCAAAAGGTTTTACTATAAAGTAGGCTAAAATGTGTAATTGCTACTGTGAATTCACTCTTAGTAAAAACAATAAGTAATAATGAGACGGGCGTTAAAATTGGAGGATGATGTAGTATAACAAACAGTTTTAAATGCATTGTGGATCTATAATTGAAGAGAACTGAAATCAACAAAGATGTCATACATGTGATCCAAGTGCGTGTCGAATAAATGAGAGTGCATCTTCTATCTCAGGATCGTGAAATACCACAAAATTGAAAGGAAAATTTTATAAACGGCCATAAGTGCCCGCAATGCTTTATGGAGCGTAATGTCACACTAAATATGAACACTAACAAAAATGAGGGTAGCAGAGATTAGAATGTTAAATGGATGTGTGACACAATTAGATTGGGAGTAGAATAAGAAATGAACACATTATGAAAACAAAGTGGAGTAGCACTAATAGACGAGAAAATTAGAGAAACACGATTAAGATGGTTTGACATGTTTGTAGGAGACCTCAGATGCACTGCATGATGTTTGTAGCTTAGAGAATACTACACAAATCAAAAGAGGAAGAGGTAGGCTTTCCATAAGACTTGGAGTTAAGTCAGTTGGAACAGACATGTTATGCAATTTGTAAAGAAACAAATATGGCTTATGACCGTAAACGATGGCACGATATGATCCGATAGCCGACCCACGAGTGGGATTGGCGTTTAGTTTGTTGCTGTTGTACGGTCTTTTGACTAACAGCCACAATTTTCTGTAGTTTAACAACTTGAAATTTATAATTTTTTTCTGTTAATATGACTTCCAAACCTTAGTTGTTATGTAATATTCCAAAGTTTTAATATGCCATTTTGCAATATTGGCTATCATTCCCACTTGATTTGTGGTCTCGACATTGACAAAGTTAGAGATACCCAAGGCTTTATAAATTATTCAGGCTCTGCTTCCAGAACTGGTATGATGGGGCCATTAAAATGTTGAACCTTTGATACACAATATGGAAGATTTAGGTTATATAGTTTGTGTTGATTTATAGTTTTAGTAGGTACCACCTAACGCTTCATCATTTTTAGTGAGTCAACATGAAATTATATTTTATTTGTTCCATAGTGAATGTTATATTTAAACATGCCATTAGTTAATTATCTTGATATATTATTCTTCGTGATCATGCAGGCCAAATATTGACTTCATTACTTCCTGCCACTGAGATAGATTGGCCCAATGATTACCATAAGGAAGTCTGGGAGAAGGTAAGCACGTGCAAATTTTTCTCTGGAATGAAAATTGTCTTTTAACATATGCATACAGGATACATTGTCAATCCAATAACTCAAGTCTATTACTTTTTTTCATTTTCCTTCAGTAGTGGATCTAACATATTTGATCTTAATTCTCCTGTAAATAATGTGACTTTTTGACTTTTCATTACTCTGAGTGCACACCTGAGTTATGCCCCTTAAGTTGCTAACTATATAGTTTGATTTGGTTACATGGCTAGCCAGTGTAGTTATCAAATTTAGGATATTGCATGGTGATATATAGTTGAACGGGGTGGGGAGGGAGAGAGATGATAAGAACTTTGGGTTGTTGCTCTTTAAAATTGAGTCTTAACCACATCAAAATTGGTATTAAGTTTATAAAGAACTCAATTTTGCAAAATCTAAACATTCTCTATATAGTTGTGTGGCAAATGACATGTGTTCAAGAAATTGTTAGATTAATAAAATTTGTTAGGAATGTATTATGAAGATCGAAAAACATTACATAAACACACCTTCCAAAATATATAACCAAGTGGAAATGGTTATTTCATTTTTTTCTTTCTTTTTGTCAAGGGAAAAAGCAAGCTATTTTAGATTTTTTAATGAGTCAATTTAGAGAGGATTTTTTACATTATGAAAATGACGAGAAGACTAGTAAATATAGCTATTCGGAAGGAAAGAGAATGTGCTGTTAGCCCTTCTTATGTTTACCAGATATAGACCAGTTGTACAGTCCTTTGGCACATCTTGAATAGTGTATTTACCAAAACAGAAAATCCAAAATTTCTGTAGAAGTTAATAATTTTTTCTTTGATCATAAATCTTGGTTCATTTTCAAATTTTACTCCTATTTTATCCACAGGTTTCTCCACTGCTGGATGGCTCAGCAAAGCAATGGTTCTTGGAATAATACAAGGCCACTTGTAAGCCTTAATACATACACTTTTACCTGTGCTACAAGTGTTTGTTCATATAGAATGTATATTGACTGCCTGCTGCTATAGTAGCGGCCATCACTTGCCAGAGGATATATTATGTTAAATGTGCACCTCGGAAGAAATAAATTTAAAGAGGTATGCTGGTTTCGCTTATTATGTGCCTGCTGTTAGAAAGAAGAGGATTGAAGGGGTATGCCCGAGTATTTGATCGCTGTAATCTTGAATATGATTGATTGTCAGATTATGTGTGATGTAATCAATCTTAAAAATGCTTCAGTGAGAGCTCCTAAATTATTGAATCTATATAGTGAGGTTTCTGTGAATAGGATCACATATGAAGTGCAAGGCTGAACACTCTTGGAGGTTACGTAATTCTATATGACTGATGTTTGTTGCATAATTATCCAGAGTTTGCTTTATTTGATCACCATATATTGCTTGCCATTATTTGTTTTTTTTTGTTGAGTACGTGGGGGCATAGTAGAAGGGATATACATTATTATGGGATCGAACTCAATTTTAAATCCACTTATTCTGCCGTCATAATTAAACTCAAACATGAATTTCCCAGGTGATGCACATGTGATACTCCTAACATTGTTTATATAATCCTTCGTTGTTAAAAATGCTGGATGCCAAGAACATGTATGAGTGTTACCTGTGTTGCACCTAAAATTTAAAATGCATTTTAATACGCCAAGACTGTAGGAATAAAATTTTGTTCGATTTGGGCAATGGTTCCTGGAACCGTTAATCATATCTTATTACTCCTTCCATCCCTATGAAAATGAACAAGACAATGCAACGAGAGTAGAAACCTTTTTAACTCTCCCCCTATTTTACTTCCTTTTCCTGTAATCTGTCTTATCATTTTTTTCCCCCATCCAATAGACTTATCAGGGGTGGGTATCAGCTGAAATATTTTCAAAATAAAACTTTCTTTTGATAATATGACCAAATTTAATGGAGAGTCTAAATATTTGATCCCTTGCATAGGTTAATTAGAGAGTCGCAAAACAATAGTGATTCCCAATAAATTGCATCGAGAACTTATTCTACATTTCCCTACAGTTCTTAAACCAGACAACCAATTAATTGACAATTAAATGAAAAGGCATAAATTGAAATTATACAGTTTAGATATGAATAACATATCTGGAAAAATTGTCTGTCTCTTTTATTAAAACCAGAGGATCTAATGAGCAAAGTAAGCTTTTATATATTTTGCTATCAGACTTTTCTTACAAATATACTTTGTGGTGTTGATCAGATGTTGAAAGCTCCGGCATACATGAGATATTGCTTCATAAAGTAGGCCTTTGCTTGGGGCCTCTTCACCTGAGATTCCAAAAACAAATACATGTATAAATAATAAGTAGTGTGGATATGGATGTCAAATTTAGTGGAGATAGTTACAAACTTTTGAAGGTTGGCTAATTACAAAAACACTCCAGAGGTTTTTGAAAATACAAAAACCCTGAGGTTTGATTCCATCTTTACATTTTCTCACCATTTCAACCCTCCGAGATATTATAGAAATACTACAATTGCCCTCACATAATCAAACCCGAGGGGGCTTTTGTAATTTGAAGCATCAATGGATTTTTTTGTAGTTAGCCCAAACCTCGAGTTTTTTTTTTTGGTAATTATCCCAATTGTTAGCATGAAAAGAAATAGGAAGTGCAATCTGTCTTATAGTCTCCACTGAACGAAATATAAAGCACCGTAACCCCATGTATGCTCTTAAGGCTTAGAATCCTGACAACAAATTACCTTTAAATGTTGAGCCAGCCGCTCATTCTCCAGAGTGAATGGCTCATGCACCAACGTTACAGCTTTTGCAAATTAAAACCTCTCTAACTGTTTCAACAAGTAAATGTAACAAACATCAATGGAACAGAGGTGATTAGGTGACTTCTAAATAAATATTCAATAATGTTAAAAACTTGAACCGAGAAATAGGTATCACATTAAAAATAGATTACCTGAGCTTTTGCTTTCCAACAGCATCCATCTCAGCAAGTGCTACAGCCTTTTTGCTCTTGGATCAGCACACAGTTGCCCCAAATCGTCAGTACTGCACAGAGTACAACATGGTTAAGACAGTTTAATAACCCCCTATCTACTAAAACTTCAATTGAATTAATAGCAGAAACAATTCTTATTCAGAAATTTTATAGTTTTGAGAGGGAGAGGAGTGTGGTTTATATATTAATGTTTCCTGTAGTTATCAAACACTGTATTCTGACGAGGGTTTAGTGAGAAAATGAAAAGCAAGCGAAGTCAATGAAATTAATTTTTCCTCACCTTTTCCTTCAAAACAATACATATTTATTAAGAACTTGTGAGATTTGATTGTTGTCATGAAAAAGGAAAACGAAATATATATTTGTAAATTGACACTCTCTTTCACGTTATTATATTTACTCATGCTTCACCTTTGTTTTTTTTTTTCCTTTTCTCAATATCAAATAAAGGATGTCTTTTTCCAGAGTATCCTCACACAAATTCAAGATCTGTAAAAAGTAGCAAAAAGCATCTCTCTGAATCAATATTTCACATTCCATTGGGCATCATGAAGAGGGGGCCTGCTAAGGAAAACATCCACCTTCAACCCCAATATCTTTGCATGGGGAGGGTGGGTGGTGATTCTATTATCACTCAAGAGGAAGTATTTAAAGTGCAAGCTAATATACATCACAGATTGCTAAAGAACGGCAGAGGGATGTAAGAAAGAATTCCCCATTTTCAGGGCCATGGGAATTTTCTTGAATCTAAACAAACGTGTGAGCCGCATTCGATTTACAATCTCGGATAAGAAATGGAAACATAATATATATCCCTGAGATATCCATTATACCAGTCCTTGTCATCTAAGCTTCACTATTTCCTTGAACATGTATAACCTGTTGCCATTGTGCAACTTGGGATCCTCATTTTCGATCAAGCAGCTATAGATTTTCTGAGCTGTTCCAGCTACAACAGGATGTGATTCTAAAGAAGAGTCGAACAATAATGAATACCAAACAGAAAAGTCATCAAGACCAAGCTACCTAATGAAATGTAACAGATCCATTCTGATCAACCCAACTAGTATATAGCAACATGAGAAAACCATAAAATACAAAATATATATAATATATTCATATATTGTTATCGGAAAAGGAGGAGACTTCAGCCCACACAAGAAAAGGGTACAGAATCAAACGTAATAATATATTCAGAAGATCATAGGGAACAACAAAACAAGTTGAAGGGTCTAAATTACTTGATACCTTCTGATGTTGCCCAATCTTTCAAAACATCTGGCTCAACACAAACTACAGCAACTAAACAGGAGTTCAAACTATCACCTATAAACATGACTTTGTCAGCCAAAAGAACAGGTTAATTTGGCATAGGAAACAAATAATAATCTTTCTTACCATACACAAAGCACTGCAACATATTTACACTTATGTAAACATTCTCAATTTTCTCTGGTGCTATGTACTCACCCTGGGCCAACTTAAAAATGTTCTTTTTCCTGTTGACAATGAAAAGAAACTACTTGAACCTCTTCCAAAGCCCTCACTACTATAAGCAGACAAAATCCTTCTAAAAAATATTTTCAGAGTTTGAAGCAATTCTAAGGAAATTCTTCTAGAAAACTTAAAAAAAAAAAAAGTGAATAAAGAAACATAAGATAACTAAGAAATGATGCCAAATAGCTAAATTAAATCTTCCATTTTTTTCAAATTAAAATCTTCAGAGATTTACCAGATGGTACTAGCAAGATGACAATATATATATATATATATATATATATATATTTGTTTTCGGAAGGAGTCCGGGAATGGGGGGTGGGAGGGGAAGTTAAACAGCTGGTAAGTCACCTATCCAATAATTTTCAGGCCTCCCAGGTAGCCATAATCCAATATCTCCTGTGTGCAGCCAACCTTCATCATCTGTTACTTCTCTCCTGTACGTTTAATCAAGATCAAGCAAACATTTAGCATCAAAAGGTATCCTGATAATGCAAAACTTATGACATCACATAGAACCACGTCTGATTTCATCTTTGTAGTAGCCTTGGAAGACAATGGGTCCTCTCACACAGATCTCCCGCGAGGATGAGGTTGATCCTCAGAGGTATAATTCATCTCAGGAACGTCCACAAGCTTTATTTCTGGAGAGCCCAAAAAATCGGTTTGACATAAGCATCAAATTGTACAAGGAAAATATTTTCAACATAGTAAGTTTCCGTATACTCAATCATCCTCCTTTTGTAGAATTTTCCAGCAAGGATGCTAAAAAGATTCTCTCATCTCCATTCTACGGCACTAAATACAAATCAATTTTCAACAACTTACCACATGCAGGATTGGGAGAACCAACATGACCAGTTAAGTAGTCACCTCCTCCATAGAGCTTATGACACAGGAAGTCTCTGTCATACCATAACCTTCAAGCACATGGCAGCCAAAACACCTGTAAGTGGGTGGCATATTTTTAGAAGAGTGAATAGTAATGGTAGTCTCTGGCCATACTAACTACCGGATTTAAATACATATATCAACTTACACCCTCAAAAACTCCATCACATCAGGAGACAATGGTGAAGCACCAGAAGTCATGTAAACGAACTCGGCCTCCAAGTTTGTCCTTTATTTTATTGAATACCAACCTATCCCACATTGGTGACGGTTTTCGCCCTATCCACAGGAGAAGGTTACAACTTGCAAAAATAAGAGTTTGAATAGCACTAGTAAATAATCCAAGAAACATGATGGACACGAACCATTAAAGGTACTAATGAACCACTCCCAATCATTCAATCATTTCACAACTACGAGTCATTCATTGATTAATGATTAGCAAGAGTCATACTCGATAGAATTGATCATTCCTTTTAATGTCATTAAAGCAGAGAACTCAACAAATAATTCTCTTTGTTCAACATCAATAGAATCACTATTCACAACCCACAATTCTATTTATCATATCCAAGCGGATCTTTTAACAATAGCCAAGAGCGCAAAAATTCAGTGATTCTTATCACAGCACTTTTAGAGAAGCATTTAACTCTTCCTCAACCAAGCCTGAGCAGAATAGGAGCAAGTACAAGTATTAGTAGCATAAAAAAATGCCTGCCTTGTCATAAATGTGTTTGTTCGCAGCACTTATGAACAGCCAACTGATAACAAAAAGGCATTCCTCTAATCCAAGATACCAACAAATACTACACCATTTGATACCTCTATTAATAAAGAATAATAAGAAAAATACATCATCAGGGATTAAAGAAATAAATGCCTTTTCTTTTACAATCTGTTTATAAAGATTATAAAGTACATCATCGGAATTCATTGATTATTTCTTTATGTCAAATCAAGGAAAATATAGCAAAAAGCTTCAATTTAGTTATTAGGGGACGTGTCACAAAAAGGAAACGACAAAAGAAACTGAACAGCTTCAATCTGTGATCGATCATACCATTCATGACGGCTTGCTTCTTGGAATTGTAGGCCGCGTTAAATAACCTCTCCTTCAGAACACCAGAAGTTTTTACGGCATTAGCTATCCTGCAGGAACATATAAGAAAAGTAAACAATAATTTCGAGAGACCTCTTTGAAGAGTTATAAACTGTCATTTGATGGAAACTTATTATTGTACCCAGCATATATTCTGTTGTACAGACGAGGAACACTAGAAAATATTGTGGGTCTCAAAGCAACCAAGTCGTCCATCAACTTCATATTATCCTGCAGGTTAGTAACACAACTACATATGTAAAGCTCTCAAATGATACAAGCAAATAAAAAAAGTGTAAACAACATGCTTATCACTCCATAGTTAAAGCATTAAGCTAATGAAAGAAATCCAAAATCCTTCCTACTAATAGACACCAACTTCCCTTCTGTATTTTGTTAGCCAATAGCCTGTAACCTAAACCTAATTTCCTCCTTTGAATATTGACTCGTGGACCTCCAGCATAGCCTATCTCTACATATAAGCGCAACTATTGAAAAAAAAAAAGGAAATAAAAGTTTCATAGATTCACTCAGCAGATCAGTCGTGCGCATAATCTTTATTTCACCGAAAACGAGGATGAAAAAGTACTTGGACTTGAGAAATATCAGAACACTCCAAATATGACAAATTTGCCTGTCATATGTAGCAAGGCAAGAATATCCAGGTCACATTACTCTTTGGATATTTCTAGGATTTCACCCTCATAATTACCCATTCCATCTCAGACAATCAAATCTCATCTGTTCACAAGGTCATCTCACGTATATCCTACTTGGCAGTGGGAATGTGATGAGGTTGCCTGTTGGGGCACAAGAGAGTGATTTCATCTTTCAAACAAGTATCTTTAGGTTTCTAAATGTATTTTTCTTTATTTAGAATCATACAGTGAAATGAGGAAGTAGCAAAAGGCCAAGAAACACTGCATTATATAAAGAGAACCGCAGATGGAAACATAATTTCCATGTAGAAACACATACCCCCTGGTAGAAGCCAACAGCAACGCCATAATATGCCGACATAATTTGATTAGCTCGTTCATAGATGTGTGCCAGGGAAGATAGGATATGTAACTGCTTAAAAGTAATCTCAGTGCATAAACTGGGATGTAAATGAAAATAGCTCATCATAATTCAAGACAACTCACATGTCTGAGGAATAAAATTTGACTGCAAGGGTCATGCCAGCAACACTTGCAACCAAGTTTCCATGCGACAGTACAACTCCCTATTGAAAGAAGGGGAAAGGAAAGACTGCATTACATTTAGTAACCAAACATTTCAGATAAAGCTTCAACTGAAACATTCAGAGACGGAAAAACTGGAGCTGCTACCTTTGGTGTCCCAGTAGTACCACTTGTATAGCATATAGTGGCTATATCTTCAGGTTTGGGAGGAAAAATGGAAGCATGTTACTGCGACCCTAAAAATATTGTAAAATATTAAATACTTCACTGGAAATAATTTATCAAGAATGGAAATATCTGAAGTAGGAAATAGTAACGTGGTGCTATGGAAATCACATATTAAAACTAATAACAGTGTATCACTATTCCAATCTCAAATAAAGGTTAGTAATATGGACAAATCCATATTAAGAAACCAAACAAATTTCTAATATGGGTACTGGGTACCAATTTAAACGTTGGGTAGGAGCTGAAACAAAATATCACAAAGAAGGCCAATGCAAGGAAAACTGGGGCATTAACACAAAGCTAGTTATTGAAAAATAGTGAGGTACTTCCTAGATACATAGACAAATTATGAGGTATAACTACTTTCTTTGTACAGTACAAATCAATTCAACTATAACAAAAAATAGCAATCCGGACCTTAAAGTATGTAACAGCAACCAATGACTGCACACAAACAAATTGAGAATATCTAGGGCAAATTAAGATTTTTGCTCCAACAATTGTTTTGTGCTTTAGGTTATCCCAATTTTGCGTCGTATGTGGTTAACACTAAAAGAATATCAGATAATAGCGAAGAATTTGAACCAAGAATTCCACATGGACAGGTTGGGGTACTAGATATCCACAAGAGTTGATTCAAGCATCTGATGCATATTCGAAAATAGCTAATCAAGGTCTTGCAACCAAAGGAGATGATAAGTGTACACTAGTAGTGAGAGATTAACTTTCCACCTTTTATCAGTGCTTTATCCAACCATTTCTACTGGCTACACAGATTCCTTACACATCATTGGCACTTTATTAAATTAAAGGCCATCTTTTCATTTATTTAGAAATAGGAAATATAGCACTTCACCCCCAGAATCAATCATTTTAGTACTCCACCCGTAACACTTTGCCCCCATCAACTTACATTCATTTTAGCACTTTACTCCCAATATCTCTCAAATCAAGTTTTCACCTGAAAGATCATCCCGTAAATTGTAATTTCTTTGGTCTGCTCCACTCAAAAGCCAAGCAAAAAGACTTCGTAATATTTTTCTATTACTATCAAATGCGAAGGCAGGACAAGCTGTGCTACTTTTGCCGCAAATAGTGTTACGCAACACGAGAAACTGACAAAGCAGCTGCAAATAATATCGCGCCATCAGGATTACACGAACATTAATCTCAACCATTAAATGACTACATAAAAACAGTGTTCTTCATCGGCACGTTATCGCAACACGTGAAGCTGACTAAGTAGTTGTCAAAAATGTCAATCCTGCCACCAGAAACACTAAATTCGACCATTTTATGACTACATAAAACATTTGTTCATTGTCGTCACCCACACACACTTAGCTTATTTCTTTCAACCTGAACGACACTATTTGAGCAAAAGTACATCTTTTTATATTGTGTCTAAAATATTGTGAAGATTTTTGTTCGGGCGTTGATCGGGAAAGAGGGGTAAGGTAGGGGCACGGATGACGAAGAGCCTAGTGGGGAATTTTTTACATGAAATGTCAGTGGGGACGAAGTCTCACAACTAATGTAGTAAGGGTAAAATACTTTCAATTTACTTTTAGGGAGCTAAATGCTAAATTTGTGAAACCCAGAGGGTTGAAATGCCATTTACCCTAATAACTCAAGTCTTCTACCCATATGCATTCATGAGTGGTTTTAGTCCCCTTGTTGCCATCCAAGATATGTAGTCCCTTCAACCAAAACCCTAAACTATGCATTTCTTTGTCACTCATCCATCACATCTCAGAAGACATCATTTTCCAACAACAACAACCGCACACACACACCCTCCAACCCATCACCTGATAATATTACCTATGATTTGTTTGCCCACATTTTCGATGTAAGCACTCTATAAATGTGATTACTAGATGTTAAGGTTCTGAGATTCGAACTATTTCCAAGAACATCACAACGATTGCCTCCTCTTAGAAATCAAGTACACTTAAGCAATGTCAACTGCTTAGGGTAGGGAATAACTTTGAAGGTGTGTACTTTTGAAGGCGAAACAGGATCTGAAAATATTCTCATAAGCTCAAGTGATTTCACAGGGTAAGTAGAAGTTCTGCCGCTAGTTTACCCAATCAAACTATGGAAATTGGCACACATCTATTTTGTTTTTTACAAATGAAACCGACTGCTACCTGTTACACATGTTCCATTTAATTTATATACGGCATCAAAATAAAAGTGGTAACACACCATCAGTAAAAAAACTCACAGAGCTAGTAAGATATTACAAGTACCTGGCTAAGTAATCTTGTGTATGATAAAAGCTCAACTCCCGAAGTGGAAGGTAGAGATGGGAGATGTTCGTCTATCCCTCCCACTACCTATGTTATTCATGAATAAAGGAGGATACATGTCAAAGAACAGCAAAAGTGGAATTATGTTGCATAAGACAGACTAGCAGTCAAACAAGAAGCTTTATGCGGCATACCACTATTACACGTACGGAAGGAATCTCTGACAGGAAGCTTAGCAGCTGCAAGTTTTAAGACATAATTATAAATCAAGAACTACTTGCAATTTTAACTATCAAATGCAATGAAATTATATGTTACATGTTATTTCTTTTCTTAGTGCAACATAAGGAAAATCAGGGTAATATAATGGCAGCTATAAAAGTTCATGGCATTGTAAGTTGTAACCACATCTCGTAACAGCAGTGAATAACGTGAACACATGCAATTAATATCATTTGTAATTTTGTATAACTATTTCATTTCCTGTTTTCAATTTATTCGCAGCAATAGGTAAAATGCAATGGCAAATTCACGTAAAAGGACAGTATTCTCCACGCTGCGTTACGTCAATCTTAAAATATTAGCAAAAGACTATAGCAGCAAAAATTGCTCAACAATATGGTCTATAATTTGTCCTAGCCCCTTCAACGAAAATTAAGAAAGGCTTACAGTGTTCAAGGTACTTGGCACACAAAAAATGGCTTGTATCTCAGCATGATTCACAATATACTTAACAGCATCAGGACCTGCCGGGCACCACAAAAGGTTAAAAATTAGTGGAGTTGACGAAGACTAAAGAAGCCTCAACTGAATGCACACCTACGTACCGAGGGTATCATATAAAGGAACTGATATGTACGAATATGCTGAGCAGGCATGATCCACGATAATCCATTCTGGTCTATTGATAAAATAAAGTCCAACACGAGCTCCCTGATCCAGGAAAAATAAAACATGTCACTGTCAATAACAAATCAATACTAAGGTAACTTTTTTCATCCAAGAAACATCTTAAATAATTATACAATACAAAAATGAATATTAAGGTAATCCTTTTCATAAAAGAAGATCATTAAAAAGAAGAGGCCCTAACTGATATTCTGGTGGCTGTTCAAAAACAAGTCTAGGAACTACTAAATATCATTTCTTACAAGATAAGTTCCTAGAAGAAAACAAATTGTCAAACTTAATGAATGCAGACATCCATGAAAGATATATATATATATATATATATATATATATATATGAAGAGAGAGAGAGAGAGAGAGAGAGAGAGAGAGAGAGAGAGAAAACAAAAAGAAAAATTATAAGTAGCTTACTGATTGTAATCCATGATGGCGAAGTCCAGACCCTATTGCTGATCGAGCGGTACCTGACTCTCCATATGTCATCCATTTGTACCTGCAGATTGTGAAATAAATAACATATAAATAAATAAAGCCTTGTTCATGTTAATTCCTTTCAATCTGAGAAAAGTATCATTTTACCAACAAACTTACTCTCCAACAGTTCCATCTACCCGTATGCGTGTACCCAAATACTTGTAATCTTGGAAATTTTCAACTGAATGTCTGAAAGCGCCAATAACAATATAAAATAAGGTATCTTGACAAACTAGTTAACAAAAAAGGTAGGTATTTTAGAGGATAAGCATCAGATTGCTAAAAAAGGCGGAGATATGTAGAGAATACTTATGTAAGAAGCCAGAGAACAGGTTAGATTTGAAAATTAATTTCAAGGGAAAACATCGGGATCAGAATAGTGCATGGAAAATGGGTAAAAAAAATCCTCACACAAAGTTATCATGCAATGTGCCGATCTCTGGATGCTCAGGAAATCTATCAACAAGCTTCAAAGGAGAACGTGCAGACCTGACATGAGATAAACATTAAAAATATGTCAAACGCAGATCTTTAGGGAGACAATCAAAGAAATATGTTAAATAAATAAAATACGAGGTATGAACAAAATAGAAGGGTAAACTTTCCACCTGTACACATTCCATTTTCCTGTTTGCAATTTCTCAGGAAGAACTGCGCTATATCTCTGGCCTGCTCAACATTAAAAACTGTTACTGTCTCAAACTAAAACTAAGAACATACTTGGAAGAATGCACACAACAGAACCTTATCAGCAGACAAAAGGTAGCTTGTTATACAGTATCACAAAACTTCCAGCAAAACTAATCAAGTGTTAACACCAAGAAAGGATTAAGAAGGAGAGGGAGAAAAAAAGAATGTGAGTTCAGAAGGAGTTTCCCATCTAATCCTACAACAACAGTGCCGTATTACACAATATTATAGATGCCATATGCAGAAGTTGCAAGTATAGTGAATCGGTTCAATAAAACTTATAGGTGTTCACTAAACCTGCCATTGCTTTGTTGACTATGACAAGGGTCGCGAATATAAAGAGACTCGTGACTATGGCAGGGGGGGTACACTCCACTCTATCGCGACCCCTACTCTAATCAAAAGACTAAAGGCCCCTACTGAAGATAGGTCGCCAAACCACGACGAGAATTTCGCCTTTTGAAGGACCAGTCGCGTAGGGCGAACGGGCCAGGTAGAGTCAGAAAGGCTTTGATGACTCAAGGTTCATACTAAGTTAACGGATTTCATATGGCTTGTAAAAATAAACTATCTAGGGTAAGTTATCCATGCTGAGCACACACGAGACGACTTTTAAAAGCATGTTGTATGCCATCTTTTTTACATGTAGACGTCCCAATACACCATCAGATACATTTAAGTAATATCCCTAGCTAAAAAGGATCAAATATCATGAATTAAAACAGGAAAAGGTTATGTCCCAATGTACCATCAGATATACTTCACTAAAATTCCTTCGCTAAAAAAAGGTCAAGTATCAATAATCAGAACAGGAAAAGGATTATTGTGCTAAAAAATGGGTGCCCGAGTGCACCAAAGGTGTTTCACTGAAACGCGGTTTGTTGGGAATAAGTACTGGAGCAAGTACTTTGTAATAATCCAAGAAAGTTCTGAACAGCATAATTTGTTTCAAGAGGAGGCGGCTGATATGTGAGATATAAAGAAAATTGTGGCAGATCGTCCACAGAAGACCATACATACTCTTCTTGGCTAGAAGGACATTTCTGCAAACTTTAGTTAAATTATGTTAAGCATGGTCAGAAACATTTCTGTAAGGTAGGAAGAACAAATAACTTAGAATTGACATAACAAGAAAGAGATTTCACTTGCAAATAGAAGCATCTTCATCAACCCTCAAAGGAAAAACTTTATCCTTGTATTTTACCATTGAGTTTTATGGAAAATTCATCCAGAACCAGAAAAAGCAATAGAATCACACAAATACAGAAAGATTAAGAAAACGAAAAATCCCTTTCTTTTGAATATCGTTCCATTGCAATTATATAGTGGTGTGATTCTTTATAACCCACTTTTCTCCTACACTAAGGTAAAGAGAGACCTGTAACCCATTTGCATTGTCAATTCACTTAAAGGTGGAAACCCAAAGCTGGATTGTAAGTTGGATATGTGAACATTTGATTTATGCAAGTAAAACCTCCCAATTCGAGCAGCATCCCAACATGTAGATGAAGGTGATAAAGCCAAATCCACAAAGAAACGGGTCAGTGACAAAAATCTATGCTCTGGCATCCACACATTTTTTTTTTTTTTTTTAGGGGGGGAGGTGGTGTTTGACACCAAAACTAAATTCAACGGTAAAAGAACAGTTACAAGTGGTAGCTTCCACTCGACTTTTCCAAAAATCAACTCAACCGGCCCTTTTTCAAGGCTTCCAATCACCCTTCTGACATCCTTTAAAAGCTCAACCAGAAGAGGTTGCCTCCCTAGGCGTCCAATTCATTATGGGAGATTGGCATGGTAGTTTCTACTCGGTTCTCTCATTTGTCTTTAAAGAAGACTTTTCTCTCTTAATAGAGACGGATGATTATCCTTCCGATTGTTATTCTAATGATAGGTTGAGTTGATCTTTAAATAAGAAAGTCAAACTGAAAAAACATGTTAAACTCGTGCACTTGATTGAACGGGATGATCTGGGTTCCTAGAAACAACTTCGAATTGAAATGGAAAAAATCAACAAATAAAAATCAATCTGATTCTTCCTCGCACAACTTCATGCAATGAGCACATCATCATATAGATCCCTCCCATTCTTTGGCTGCTGATGGAAAATAACAAAGGGAAGGGAAAACAGAACTTCCGGAAGTACTACTACTCTATTCAATGCCCGTGATCTCGCTGCCATACTTAAATATTACTAGATAACAGTTCCAAGTATCGCATATTCCTTAAACACTGACCATTTAATTTCCTCAAAAAAAAATTTACAACAGAAAAGATAAATTCCAAAAAGCAGAACAATAACTTTCCACAAAAAGGAAATTCAGCGCTGCAGTAAAGAATGGTCCCATCAAAGAAAAAAAGGTATTTAAACAAACAAACGAAAAAAAAAAAAAAAGCAACGCACCAACTCCGTTGAATAAAAAACTGTCAAGAAACTCATCATCTCTATCATAAACACAAAACAACAGTAATACCGTCAACAAATTCACCGGCGGTGGGATGCGCAGAAACCCGCAACAACGAATCATCGGCGTCAGCAATAAGATGGCCTTGAATCAATCTCAGCCGCCGCTCAGCCCTTGATTCCATTCAACTTTTTCACTACTTCAAACTTTTTTTTTTCAAAAAAAAAAATCAGAAGTTAACCAGAATGACTCAAACTCCTACTTCTTCTTCTACGGAGAAGATGAAGAAGATGTCCACGACTTCTACGTTTTTGGATTAGGAATGTGAAAATGGATCCAATTAATACTGGATATTTTCTTCAGATCAATTATAGTAATAATATCAATAAATTCATATAATATACGTGGGCACGCCTTCCAAAGGTGATGACAAAAATGGAGATAAACAGCAGAAAAGGGGCGTAGGATAAGGGTCGCTATTTCGTCTGCGCATGTTATAACAGTCCACATTATCAATCATTCACACCCATAGGCGGTCAGAGTCTCAAAGATGAGGGTCAGTTTTGCCTGCTATATAAAATATCCACAATTAAATAGAGTGGGCTTGGTCTAACGTTCGCCGGTGGCGTACTGTACCTGCCTTCATTTTTTTTTATTTTGTTTTACTTCTTTCATTTTTTTTAATTGCAAAATTCAAAACAATACTTGTTTTTGTCCTCTACTAATTATCAAGTATAGCAAAATATCCTTCTGAAATAGCGATGACAATTTGGACCGGATTCAGCTTGGTCCGATCCTTTTTGTATCGTCTCGCCCCCCGTGCACCGTGGCGAGATAGGATTTTGAGTATGGTACCTATTCCATCCCGCCTAAGTTTTTTACTTTTTAAATATATTTTAATATATATATATATATAATGCATATATAATATATATTATAATATAATTTTTATGTAATCTTATATTATATTTGACATTTTATAAACTAATAATGACAATTTTAGTAAGGAAAATTTTTAGATATATTTTTCCTTTTTTTTTTTCAATTTTTGCATTAAATTTAATTTAAGATGGGGCGGACAATGCAGGTCTTAAGGTGTCCGATTGGCCCATCATTGACATCCCTAATCTTAAGAAGTTACCTTGAACATCTCTACTTGGGATAAATTGTATTTGGTCTCACAGTGAGTATGGTGAAAAACGAACAAAGCTACCCGATATTCGATTCGGATCGATAGTTAAAAATCGATTGAACTCGGTTCGTTAACATTATGAGTCAAGCTTGAACACATTTTTCCTCGATAAGAAGTAAAACTCGGTTCGAGCTCGACTCGATTAGTAAAACATGAATAAAATATGTGTAACAATATCAAACTACTAGAGCTCGATTCGTGTTCGGCTCGACTAAAACTCGTTTGAACTCGATTAAATTAATAATCAAAATAAGCTCAAACACAATTTTTGAAGCTCAATTAAAATCTAAATAAGCCTGAACAGTACTTTGTTCGGCTCGACTCGACTCTACTCGTTTACACCCTTACATATTAGAGGTGAGGTCAAAGATTCAAACATCATCCATCTCCTACAATTTCTTTGTAAATGTTTGAATTTTTTTTGTAGAAAAAAGTTAACTGTCGGAAAATAATGAAAAATAATTTAAAATAGTTTTAATATTCTTAAATTAAATATTAAAAGGGGTGCGTTTGGTTCTGATATTGCATTTTGGAAAAATATCACATAAATAGTATTTGTTTGAATATCAACATTGTTTCTAATTTATTAGTTTGAATCTGGAAAGTGGTGGATAAAGCTACCATAGTGCTAAGGATGTGTGTTTAGTATTAAAAGGAAAAAGGATAAAGTAGAAATGGATATTCAAAGGAGGAGAGAACATAAAAGGAAAAAGGAAATTGGTCCCCTACACTACCGAATCATATCAGAATAGTCATATGATGCCACATTTCAACATCAAAATTCAAAACTTCAGAAGAGAGAGAAATCACTTGCTTTCCATGTAGACATGTCCAACGATTCCAATCAGCTACCATTCATTCTGGTTCGCCCAAAGGGTGGAACCTAACCTAACCGTCTATAGAAGGTTTGGTTCCAGTTCGGTTCGGTTTGGCCGTTTTTTTTTTTTTTTTTTTTTTTTTGAATTTTTGAATTTTTGAATTTTTAAATTTTTAATATTAATAAATTAACACCATTGATAAATTAACACAATTGATGAAGGAAATAAAATTGAGTAACACAAAAAATTGAGCAAAACAAGCGATTTCATCTTCGTTCAAATCGAAAGCTTCATCAAACGTGGTGGTGGTGGTGGTTGTTGCTCGGAGCCGGACGCCAAACCTTTGCCCTTAGATTGATGGGAAGATCCTCCACGTCTCGACATTTTTTAAAATAGCTAATGAAATTAAAAGTATGAAACTACTAAAACTTAAATTGAAACTTGGAATTTAAACTTGAACAAGTTGAATATAGAGAATGTAGAGAATTGGGAGATTAGAAATTTGGTGTGAGGAAAAATGGATGAATTGGAAGGGGTATTTATAGGAAAAAAATGAAATTCAAAAAAAAAAAAAACGGAAAACCATAGGTTTTAACGAGGCAGGCGGTTTTCAACGGTCAAATGATCTTGACCGTTGATCATCAACGGTCAAATGATTTTGACCGTTAATTTTTCAAATTTTGAATTTTCAAAAAAAAAAAAAGTTAAAAGTTAAAATTGCGGTTTTAACCGAACCCGGCTTAGGTTCACGGTTAAATCGGCGGTAACTGGTCTAAAAGTGACCGTTTGAAATTTCAATTTCAATTTGAAATTTGAAATTCAAATTTCAATTTCAAATAAAAAAAAAAAAAAAAAAATAGAAAAGCCGGCAGGTTTAGCAGGGTTTCTGTTTGAGAATTCGGAATCGTAACCTAACCTTAAAATTAAGGTTTACGGTTCGGTTCGAACAAACGAAAGCGGGGAAAATTGGGGTCAACGGTTCAAAACCGTTGACCACGGTTGCTCAAACGCACCGATTCGCGGTTCGATTGGAATTGGACATGTCTATTTCCATGGGCTAAATGTGCAATATTCGGAAAGTTTTGGGCTGGTTTGCTTTTCTCTTTTTTAAGATTTTCAATGAGTTGATTCTTTTTTAAGAATTGAGAAT
Organism: Rehmannia glutinosa; assembly: GCA_016081115.2. Lineage (NCBI taxonomy): Eukaryota > Viridiplantae > Streptophyta > Magnoliopsida > Lamiales > Orobanchaceae > Rehmannia > Rehmannia glutinosa. Next base: position 25,421 of record JABTTQ020003318.1, read on the forward strand.
ATGTTTCGATAAATAATTTAAAATTAATTTAAGTTATATGTTTTAAAATAATAAATATATATTTAATGTATTTCTTGTAGATTCTCCCACAAAAGGATGTGCTTGAAACTATAGTTCAGGTACTAAAATATCAATAACCCTAAATTATGTAATGTAATAGAAACAAAATAATTTGTAAGAAATTTTGTGTTTTTAAGCAAAATCAAAACATAAGTTATATAAAAAAATAAAGATCTAAATTTTATTGGTCTACTTATAAATCTGAAAGCATATACGTAAAAAGTAACCCACTAACCACGTGCTTTTTTTCTAATATTTTGTTATTTTTCTATAATATTTAGTTTGCTAATTCTTATTTTTATTTTTTATTGTTCTCTTAAGAATTTAGTAAATATCCATAACTTCATTGAAATAACTCAAATTTGAGAAAAATATAATTGTAAGTGGTAATAGGGTATGGATACCCAATCACGATGGGTATAGACATGTATATGAAAATTGAATATCCAGATGGGGATGGGGATAGGTATGAGAGTGGGGGTGAATATAATAAATAGGGATGAGGATAGAAGTGGAATCCTACATGAAGGTGCAAAAATATCATATCATTCGAGTGCTCTCAATGGCATCATCTCAGAACTAGAGGCAATTGAAGTGAATATTGATGGTGATAATAAAACATTATGGCTCATCTTGTCTCTGCCACATTCATATGAGCACATGAAGCCATTCTTAGTATATGGGAAGAAAACTTTATTTTTTTCTGAAGTCACGGGCAAATTCATTTTTTTAGGAGAGAAAACAGACGGGTTAAGGGCGGACTTCAACAAAAAATCTAGCAATGGTGCCAGTTAGCAAATGAAAGAAGAAGGACTCCAAAAAGGTAATTTGCTGAAAGTGTGGAGAACACGAGCATACGAAATGGAATTTTTAAGGTAAGAGTGGTGCAACAAATAGCTACGAATCAAATGCTAACATTGTGATGGATGAAGATTTATATGAGGAGAAAATGTATATCTTTATGGCCAGGGAAGGATCGAATTTCTTTACAATGGGGGCACAAAATCAATGTAGTTTATAAACTACATAAAAAATAATAAATGTGAGCACATTTTGTGTTTTTACCTAATTAATAGTTTTAAAATAAATAGTAATAGTAAAAAAAACTACATTCAAAACAATTAGAGGATGCAACTTGTTTTTTTCAATCATAATTAATATACAACTTTTAAAAATAAATACTAACTATTTAAAGGACAAGATCATAAAAAAAACTATTTAAAAGACAAGGAAAAGCAAAAAAATATATATATGGGGGCACGTGCCCCATAATAGGGAATATAAATTCGTCTCTATTTACGGCATGCCTAATTCCCGAATAGGATGTGATGGCGTTAGCATATCCACAAGTTTGCACACGGCCATTGACTTAACATGGATGTAGGGTGTGTGGTGAAAGTTGTGTCGATCATCAAGGACACAGGAGAGCCAATAGGTGAAAGTTGTACCATAAATTTTAGTAGTTTTTTAATACATGCCAAAGAAAATTCTTAGAATGACTTATTATAAGTGATCTACTCATATGATGGAGAAAATTGATTTTTGGCATGTGAAGAATGGTTCTTTGGTTTGAGAATCGTGATTGTCGGTAAAAGGCAATGCAACTTCTTTTCTTTTACTTATGTGGAGTTTGTTAGTTTTGTGTTAAATTAAAAGAAAAGAATTTTTTCCCACACTTGGTTTGAGAACAAAGGGATGACTTCTTAATGATATATATATATATATATATATATATATATTGAAGGCATTTCCAAATGATATTTAAGAAACCCATATGCTTTGGTTTGAAGTGCATCAGTCAAATGCACTTCAATCTTTGTGTTTGAGTTTAATTAAAATAATTTCTTGTATTCTATAGTATATAAAGTTGAGAGAAGAGTGAGAGTTAGTCAAATATTTATATTAGTGTAGGATTATTGGGGTTGTAAGGGATAATTTCTGTGTGATTGTAAAGGTTTTCGTGCATTAGTATTCTTCATGTGGGTCGTGGTCTTTCTCCAGCTTTGGAGTTTTCCACGTAAATCTTATGTTGTGGATTGTGATTTCACTGATTTATTTTGCATCTTATTTTCTTGGTTATTTTGCTTGTCTCTGGAATGGAAGGATATGTTCTCCCAACATAGAGAGTGTAGTAGAAGTGATGCAAATAGTTTTTCCTTAATTGGGCTATCATATATAAATAATGTGCGAGAAAGTGTTGATTTTCGGTGTTTCCGATCACCTTATCGATGCAGTCATTAAATTTCTATGCAAAACATGTTATATTTGACTTCAATTTCTTCTTTGTATGACATCACAAATGGTATGATAATTTTTTACCATTAAATTATTTTTTATATATAATATTATATAGAAATATAATGAGATATTGAGATGTCATATTAATTTGTTATTTTATTTTGCATGCAACACAACATTACAGATTACACGATACTATTATTTACCACAGTTTTCGCCATTGAAGCCCAAATCTCTCTATGATTATTGATCTAGCGACTGATGAAGATGATCCTACTACTTCCATTAGTGCCAATATAGAAAAAGAAAAAAGCAATTAAACATTTTGAGTTTTCATAACATTTAGCTTAATTTTTAAAAAAAATTAAATTGAAAATAGAAAAAATACATGCAAACAAAGGTGAAGAATCTTTCCACCCCTTTGCATAATTCACCACTTAGAACAAAAACCCCAAAGATGAATTAACAGTAATGATAATACCGCCATTAACAAGAATTAACCGTCATCGTTCTTAATAGTATCGCTGAGGTTCATATACCAGAATAAATGGATTCACCAATTCTCATTCTTATCTGTAGTATCAGACGACGACAGCGCATGACGTTGGACCACCCACCCAGTCGGCACCCACTTTTCTGCAAACCCAAATTCGAATATGTTTCAGTTTTTGGCAAACCTAAATCCCAAATTCGAGTGATAACGAATTGATAACATGGCTGAGGCGATAGGGAAGCGAGTGTTGGATAAGGGGTGGTTGGCGGCCCGATCGACAGAGGTTGACCTAACCGGAGTTGATCTCACCACTGTTCACCCTCCTACTTCTGATCAGTCCCCATGGATGGAAGCTGTCGTTCCCGGAACGTAATATATATATTTAAAACTCGAATTCTTCTGTTTCTCTTCATTTTAAGTGTACTAGGATGGTTGGTTTATTTGCTTAGAAATTATCTGTCATTTACCAACATAAAGAAATAAATTGCGACTGAGTGTTGTGGTTTGATGGATGATGCATGGGAGTTAATCGTTCAGGATCAGAATCGAATCAATTTATCATCAAATGGGCTTTGAATTCAGGCTTAATTGCAAAATATAAGCACCACACCCGTAAAGTTGTGGGACCAATTTTGCAATTAAGCCTTGAATTCATCAACAATTGGACTTGTTTACTTGTATTTAACTTGTATTAGCGACTGCTAGTGTACTTGCTGTAACTGTTGAAAAATTCTGTGATTTCATTTGATAGTTAATGTAAAAAGATCGAGGACCCTGATAATTAAATATTAAACAAATATGCATTCTCAACTGAATTCGAGGGTTTTGACTGTCAGTGTTTTGGCTACCCTGCTGAAGAACAAGCTCGTGCCTGATCCTTTCTATGGTCTGGAAAACGAGTCAATTTTGGATATTGCTAACTCCGGGAGGGAATATTACACTTTCTGGTTTTTCACAACTTTTGAATGCAAGACGGTATGTGGTGCTTCAACCTAAAACCTGTATGGAAATTTGTTTTTTTACCCAAGTATCTGCTCATGCATTTTGTAGCATCTCTGGCTAATTTTTTTTATCTATCACATTGATGCACATTGCAAGTTTTTGTCTTCGTTAAAACATTCTGCTTGAAGAATCTTGATATATGACAAATGCCGTTCGTTTGCTCACCATATTGATGGAATAGTCCTAGACTTCGATCCTCTATTTAATTGTGATTTGATGTAATTATGTGACCACAACATCAAATAGGAACAGGGAAGTAGTGAGAGAGACTTGAAACCGGAGTTTGAGATTGAAATTAAAAAGTTGTAACATCGGTTAATGACTTCTGCCCTACTTTGGTATGGAACTATTTTTTCTTTTTTATTTTGTCAAAATTGTTCTCCCTTACATGTGGATTTTTAATAAGAAAATGTTGTAATCACCGCATTCCATAGAAAATGATTAAGAGCTGTTTATGCAAAATTTACTCATAGTTAATCTAAGACTGTGAAGAGATAAATGAACTGTTAGCCTGCTTAGCCAACATTACAATCTTGACCTCTACCTGATTCAGTATTTACCTTTTGACACAAATAAACCCCACAACATGATTGTGCTTCATCTTTTTTTTACATAGTGTTTTCAATGGGAGAACCACATGTTTTAGCTCAGTCTTAAATTTTCAGCAGTCGCTCAACAATCTCATTTTTTCATCTCTCGGTATCTGCAAAGATAAAGGTCCATGAAGGAAGAGAGTCTGATTGCTCTTCTTAGTCTCAAGAATGCAAGAAAAGGTCCATCTCAAATTTACTCCCAAGTTTGCTTATATAACTTTTAGTGTTTGTTCGAAAACATTTACTTCCTATCTACCAAACCTGTTTCTAATGAAGTGACTTCTGATATAAATGGATCCAGTAACTTAAAATATACTTGGCAAGGGTGTTTAGCAACATCAGATGATTGACTGCTGGCATCCGGCAACTGTTTTGATGCTTTTTATATCCACAATAACAGGAAGAAAAAGGAAATGAATAGATCTGTGCTTGAACTGCATACCATTATTACTAGTGATTTGTATTACATACGAAGCTATTGAGACAGTGAGCGATTGAGAGAGAAAGTGAGGGAGGGCAATTCTTTTCCCTAATAATTGTGTACTCTTGTTTGTGAGCATTACTTTTTTCTTCACTAGTTCTTTGCTAGAGAATAAAATTTGTTTGATCTGGCTTTTTACTGATAATTGATCATCTAAATTGATTTCAGTCAACAAACCACCATGTGGATCTAAACTTCCGTGCTATAAATTATTCTGCTGAAGTTTATTTAAATGGGCACAAAGAGGTGCTACCGAAGGGGATGTTCCGAAGACATTCTATTGATGTAACTGATATTTTAAATCCAAATGGTAAAAATCTGCTGGCTGTCCTGGTTTACCCTCCTGATCATCCTGGGAGAATTCCCCCTGAAGGTGGTCAAGGTGGTGATCATGAGGTATGGCTTGATTTCATGGGAAGAAACATTTCTTTGATTGGTTTACTTTAATTTTAATTTATTTATTTTTTGGTTGTATTTGTTAACAAATATATTGGAAGTTAATGTCTCATATAGTAGTGGTTGATGACACGCAGATTTTAAATGTACTCTGGGTCATGTTACCCAGTAAACATATGTACTTGCCAACTTATCTCTTCCTACCCAGTAAACAAAAGACACTACAGCAGTTTGCATGTGTTGAACCTGTTAACTCAATTAAAAATGAAATTATTAAGAAATGTTTCATTATTGGGGGAGTTTTCAAATGACAAAATCCTGAAAAAACTAATGTAAATGTTTAGTTGACTAAAACACTCCCACTTCTGTAACAATAACAGATTCTTAGATGGGTGCAACTCAATGAATATTCTTATATCTGGTCTTTTTGGAAGGACTCTTGGTTCCTCAACTTCTGAGGCATCGAGTGGTGCAGTTAAAGACTTGATAGTCACGGGGCTTAGTTGGTTGAATCATTCAGCTCTAGAATTACAAGGAATTTGTGTAGCAGATTGCTTTAGAAAAGTGGATTTGGGTGTCTTAGCTCCTTTTTTAGAGTGGAGAGGTCATGTATTTACAGGAAAGTATAGGTAATGATTGGACTTCTGCCCCAAAGTTATTCTTTTCTTACACTCATATGCCCTAGATATCATATATTTAATTCTAAAGGTTTCCGATTACAATGACACTTGAGAATTGAGATCTTTGACAGATCTCTAGGTATTTTTGTAAACAATTTTTTTAAGTGCAAGATCCTGGAAGGGGTGAGACTGGTGGGATTTTGATCCCAGGTCAATTGCCTTGGTTACAAATGCTCAATCACTGAGCTACAATCAATTCCTTTGACAGATCTTTAGTTATCCAGGTTAAACCAGCGAACTAAGTACTTGAGTAGGTTTACTGGTAAGACTATAGTTTCATATATCATACATTCACAAGTATATTTGTTGTCAAAATGGATAGGACGCTATAATCAAATTGATCTTGGTTGTTACTGTATTGTTATAATCAAAATTATAACATAAACGAGTTGTTACTGCTGCATTGTTATAGTCAAAATTATCACATAAATGACTATTTTGCTGCTACTGATTGCTTTATCATGATCTTCCTTTTGTCAGTATTGTTAGAACATTGAAATTTATGCAATCTCTATGGATTATTCTGATTACATCCATAGCTTACTATTTCAATGTCGATTCCAGATTGGGAAAGATGTTGCGGCACAGTATGTTGAGGGTTGGGATTGGATGGCACCTATAAGGTGATATTGTAATTTTCTCATGGTCCTAATAATTTGAAACCCCACTGATTCCACAATTGAAAGGTTATCTTTATTGAAGAAGAATTCTACATTATAAAATCTCCTTGAGCAATTGCCAATTGCATTATTATGACCATTATTTGCGTTTATCAGTGACTTCATAACTTCTTTTATTCTATAAGGTCAAACCAAGAGGTCATATCGAAATCTTTGATATTTTTTTTGAACTTCTCCTCAAGATGTTTACTTGTCTTGAAAAGGAAAAGGAGGTTTTATTGTTAAACTGAAATGAGTCGGGTTAAACACTAAATTTATGTAATATATGTATTCCAAATAGAATCAAAATGAAGTGTGCTCGACTTGTTGAAAGATTAGCTCATGCTGAGTTCAAATATTTACACTGTATTAGCTTCACTTTATAGGTTTTCAATCTGAAGCTTTCCGTATTTTCTTGGATTGAGACTTGAGAGTGTTCCATGTGTCAAAACTCAAATGGTGCTTGCTTGTTTTGGCTTCGCTCAAAAAACTTGGTTTTATAATGTTCATACTTATGAACAAGTTTCTGTTTCCTCCCTTGTCCTGACCAAATGCTGTTATCTTCAGACCTCAGAGTACTGTGGAGACTTGAGTACCAGGTTGTAATACCATATTTTGGAGAGGATTCCCCCCTCTTATCTCTCTTTATATTCGTTAATTGAGTTAGAGTTTCTTTTGGTCTTGGCTTTTGTTCTTATAATGCATGAATGACTTTTGCTTTCTGGGGTAGCTGAAGTGAGTACAAAGCTACTCTCTTGCTTCTGCATGAATGCCATTCTTTAGGGGTAACACAAGTGAGTATTACCCTTATACCTTGATTATCCACTCTCCAGTAAAATGGATCTGACATGGTCATAGAAGTCAATGGTTAGCTTAGCTTTGCTGAAGGGCCACTTTTCTTCAATTTCTCTTTCCTGCTTTGCTGAAGGGCTTCTTTTCTTATTTTTCTCTTTCCCCATTCATTAAAGATGTTTGAAAATACTTTTTGGAGGGTATCTGATTGCTAAGCAGACATTTTCACTGAGACCAATGACAATTTGGTGTGTGGCTTGAGCACATCAATCTGTCTTATTCTGAAGTTGGACGTCTAGTGTTTTTTGGAAGTGAACTATTCAAAATCTGAAATATCTACTGGTGCAGAAAATGGATTGAAGAAACTTCTCACTTTTAGCTAATCATGATTACCTCGTTTGATGTGTGTCTCTTTTTGTAGTTCAGGGTCTTCTGAAAAGTGAATTTATATTTTTCCACGTTGTCTTAAGTGCAGTATCTTCTTTACGGTATTCCTCTTTTATTTGTGAATCTCATTGTTCCTGAGGAGAATTAATTAATCCAAAGAAAGTAAAACAACTTGTACCCCTGTTTGGTTTCATTTTCATTTTCGGTGAGTTTGTTTTTGTGCAATATCTGAAAGCTCATGCTGAAACGTTTCAAAAATGAAACCTCAGTCTGAACCCAATTTTTCAAAATCCCATTTTCAAGGAACAATTCTCAAGAAGTTACCACAGATTTGGACAGATTTGGAGACGAGGAAACACAACATGTATTTTCTTGTTTTTACATGTCAGATCTAACTGTAAACTCAACTAATCAACCTTGCAACTCAACTAGTCTGTAAATATTTTTGTTTTCACTGAAACCCGGAGATATCTTATTTTTTATTTATCAAAACACAAAACACTCAAACAAAAGGGAAAATGTAATGAACCTGCCCTTCTTTTTCCATCGTTGAAGAGCTGTAAAAAAAGTATAGCTATTCTGTTCCATTTTGTCAACAGGCTTTTTATAATTCCAAGATCTACCAAACTGGAATCTACTGCTAATATAAAGCTTGAAAATTTAATGATTTTATTTTTCAGATCCTCTTAATCCTTCATATTTGCAGCGACTAAGTTCCGGGAGTTAATGAACGTTATAATTCTCTGATTTCTTTCTATACTTAATATGCAAAAGCGTAGACTTAAAATTTTCTTTTTAATTTGTTTCAGGGACAGGAACACTGGCATCTGGGATGAGGTTTCTCTAACTGTTACTGGGGTAAGCTAAGCACATAAATGTATCAAAATTCTTTCTCATGTTGGTACTGATTTTAGACAATTAATTGACACTATAAACTTCACACCACCGACCCCACATAGTGGGATAAGGTGCAGTTGATGATGATGATGATGTTGGTACTGATTTCCCTAGACTTCATTACAATAATTTTTTTTAACATATTTTGTTCTAGGTATGAAAAACAAAAAGAATCACCTACTAAGGCTTTTATAAAACTGGCTGGGGCTTGAAAGTAGAAATAATTGTTCTATTCCCGTATATGGTGGATGTAAAGAGTAAAGACTAAGCTTCAACATGGAATCAATATTTGGAGCCTTTTCTGCCTTCTGTATGCAATGATTATTTTCTATTTTTTGAGTCTTTAGTAAGATGTCATACTTTCATGCAGCCAGTGAAGATAGTAGATCCTCACTTAGTCTCATCATTCTTTGACAATTACATGAGGGCCTATCTTCATACAACGATGGAATTGGTGAATAAGAGCAACGTGATTGCTGAGTGTTCTGTGAATATCCAAGTGGGAACTGAACTTGAAGGGAATATATTCCTGGTAGAGCATCTTCAGACTTTGGATCTGTCTATTCCTGCTGGGTCCCATGTTCAACTTACATTACCTGAGGTTGGTTTCTGTCCTTGCTGTGACCAGATTTCCCGAGAATCTTCTTCACTCTTTTTGTGGGACTTTCTATCTTATCAACACTTTTATATTCTTTACGTCTTTCATTATGATTTGAGAAACTTTTAGCAATTGGGAGTAGATCCCTGTAGTTATGGAAGATATAAAGCTCTCGTTGTGGTTTGATATACATGAGAATTTGGAATATAAAATTTTCGAATGATCAATCCACGGAAGGATAGATAAGTCGTTGATTATAAGCAGAATAATCAAACCATGTAGTTTCTGATGCCCAAGAGGTAAAAATTCATTAATTCATGCTACCACTCTTCTATAGGTCTCCTTGCACTTTTACCTTCCCCAAGATGCTCTGACTAGTTAGCAAAATTCTTTTACCGGTCCTGATGATAATCCTCATGGAGACCATCCTTGTAAATAATGGCGGGAGTATAAGTTTTAAGTTTTCACATGTAGGAACAATTGCATTCTGCAAATGATTTAGAGATTATAGAAGAATGTGATTTTTTTTTGGCCCAAGAGGAGAATTAGTTAATATTTATTACTGATTCAACCAATTTTTTTTCCTGTTATCCATTTTTGCCCCCTATGGTTTTTGCTCTACACAAATTTACTGAGATCTTTCAATGTAATTTACTTTAGCTGATTGTAGCATGTGGTCAGTTCTTGTCAGAGAGTTAAGCAGTAAATGGATAGATATCAGAGGATAAAAATAACGAAATGATGCATTTCCACATTAGCCATAAAAACCAAAGAAGGGAGAAACTTTGAAAATTTATCCTACAAATATGAGAACATCGACCATGTTGATTGCAAACAGACTGCTTTTTCTTATTGAAAATTCATCCCAAAAATGTGAAACATCAATCATATAAAATGCAGGCAACCTGCCTTTTCTCTCTTGTTTTGCTCTGGGAGGTTTAGATCTACGGTGTATTGTTGGTACTTCTGTTGTCCATTTGATTTCCAATATACATGATGGTTAAAGGTTCCGGTTCGCATAACCTTGACCATCAATTATCTACTTCAAGAATGTATCATGTACACAGGTATCAAAACAACTTACTAGGTATTTTGTACTCATCAGTGAGTTCTAGGAGTTCGTTGAATGGTGGATTACTTTTTCTGCAGCTATTCTTCTATAAACCCAGTCTTTGGTGGCCCAATGGAATGGGAAAACAATCTCTTTACAATGTAGAAATAACTGTTGTTGTGGAAGATCATGGAGAATCTGATTCATGGAGTCAGCATTTTGGGTTTCGTAAGATTGAGAGTTATATAGATACTACTACCGGTGGAAGGTATTATCATTTTTTGGCCTGATGCAGATATTAACACTTGAGAACCAAGTTGATCTTAACTTATTGCTTTCAGGTTATTTAAGGTCAACGGACAGGCAATATTTATCCGTGGTGGTAATTGGATATTGTCAGATGGATTACTACGGCTTTCAAAGGAACGGTATCAAACAGATATCAAATTTCATGCTGACATGAACTTCAACATGATACGCTGTTGGGGTGGTGGACTTGCTGAAAGGCCTGAGTTCTATCATTACTGCGATATTTATGGTCTTTTGGTTAGCCTCTCTCTCCCTCTCTCTATGCATAAATGTGTGTGCATGTGTGTGTACATATATGTGGACACACTTAAAGCAATAAAGGGTATTCAAGCATATCTGGTCCGATATAAATTAAATTATATGCAGAAGAGAAATTTTATTGAGCTGAAATGAACCCAAGTAGGACAAAGTAGACCAGTCATCTAGTAAGGACTACAAATGTGAAAGAATTTACAGAGCCAACCTTATGGACATTCACATTGTTATGACGGTTAATTACAAAACTTACCCTTGAGGTTCATTCTAATTATTAAAAACCCCAGCTATCTTTCAAAATTACAAATAATCTCATGATAATTGTTTCGATTTTACAAATTATACCCTCAAAAGGAGGGTATTTGTTTTAGCAAATATAAACCTCAAGGGGGTACTACAAAAATTACAAATAATCTCATGATAATTGTTTCGATTTTACAAATTGCACCCTCAAGAGGAGGATATTTGTTAAGCAAATACAAATCTTAAGGGGTTATTTGTAATTTTGAAAGATAACTGAATTATTTTATAGTTAGGCTAAACCTTGGTTTTTGTAATTTACCCTTGTTATGAAGTTCTAATATGAAAAAGGAAAAGAAGAAAACACCCATCATTTCATCTATGATGCTCGAACTCTTCATTTCAGGCGCTGTACCCGTGTCGACAGGACACGACACTGGACATGTGTCAGATCCTCCAAAAGAGTTTCGGACACTCCAATTTCATACTACTATGTACTAAGCAATAAAGCACATGAAAGATTGTTTTATTTTGCATCACTTTTTCATATTTTAGTTATTTTGTTCAAATTATAACGAACATATATTGTTTATAAATATCGTATTAAAAAGTGTAATATGACTTATAATATATATTCGAAAAAAACTGAATTTGTCGGCCATGTCTCCATGTTTGTGTCCAAGTTTTGGATCTTTTTAGCCGGGTCCACGTATCCTAAATTGTAGACTAGAAAAGATCTGACACCCGGATATGTACCAGTGTCCGACACCCGTGTCCGAGTCCGAGCAACATAGCATTTCATGAAGATTATCAAAATATGGCATGACAATATAAATAAGATGCCATGAAATTATTGGACTTTATGCTTTTGTCATTGATATATGATACATATTTTGTCACCATTTTCAAAGAGATTATACTTTGCCATTCAAACTATTTTCATTTTTTAAATTTGCTACCTAAACAAAAAATTAATCCGACTCTCCATATTAACAAAAATTACTCCGTGCCATCTATATGTCGATTCTGGCAGCACACTCTACTGCGATTTTCTCATATGTGCAGCACATGTAATCTTAAAAAGGTAAATTCATCAAATCATGTTTAGTAAATAACACGTTGTCCCGAACTTTGTGCATTGTTTCACATTAGGTCCCCAACTTCAAAACTATCGAAATTTACATGAGATTAGGAAAATGTGCCATGATATTGTAGAATATTCTTGTAGGTTTGGCAAGAATTCTGGATAACTGGAGACTGTGATGGACGAGGTGATCCAGTATCGAATCCCGATGGTCCCTTGGACCATGACCTTTTTCTGCTATGTGCTAGGGACACTGTGAAGCTGCTAAGAAATCATCCTAGTCTTGCTCTATGGGTTGGAGGTAATGAGCAAGTTCCCCCAGATGATATCAATACAGCTCTGAAAAAGGATCTACAACTCCATCCTTATTTCGAAAGTTTGACGGACTCTGACAAATCTGTGAAAGAGATTTACCCAATTATGAAGGACCCAAGCCAATATCTGGATGGAACGCGTATTTACATCCAAGGATCTATGTGGGATGGATTTGCTAATGGGAAGGGGGATTTTACTGACGGTCCTTATGAAATCCAAAATCCCGAAAACTTCTTCAAGAATGACTTTTACAAATATGGTTTCAATCCTGAGGTTGGTTCTGTAGGAATGCCTGTGGCAGCTACTATCAGAGCCACAATGCCCCTAGAGGGATGGCAGATTCCTTTATTCAGAACATTGCCTACTGGTTATGTGCAGGAAGTCCCCAATCCCATATGGGACTACCATAAGTACATTCCATATTCAAAACCAGGCTCGGTTCATGATCAGATTTTACTATATGGAACACCGAAGGATCTTGATGACTTTTGTCTTAAGGTATAATGCAATATTTTGTGATTCCTAAAGTTTATATGCATATGTGGTTGTTTCAACTTAAACTATCTATTTCAGGCGCAATTGGCTAATTATATCCAATATAGAGCTCTCTTAGAAGGTTGGACCTCGCGTATGTGGAGCAAATACACAGGTGTTTTGATTTGGAAAACCCAAAACCCTTGGACAGGTCTAAGAGGCCAGTTCTATGATCATCTCCATGAGCAAACAGCAGGGTTCTATGGCTGTCGTTGTGCTGCAGAACCAATTCATGTCCAGCTAAATCTAGCAACATATTTTGTAGAGGTAAACATGCGTATTGTTATATATATATATCCAGAATGAGTCTTATAGAGTCCCTAAACTTTCTTCCAGCTGCTTATATGTATATGACATCTGTAGCATAAAATACCAAGTAAAAAAATTTCCAATCATCTCCATGAGCAAACGGCAGGGTTCTATGGCTGTCATTTTGCTGCAAAACTAATTCAGTTCAAACAAAATCTAGCGACATATTTATCGAGGTAGACAAGAACATTGTTTTGTATTTATTCAGATGAGTCTAGTCTTCTTCTTAATCCTTAAACTTTTTTCCAGCTTCTTAAATGCTTATGGTACATATAGTATATGGGTGGCTCTATTAGCACCCCTAAAATTTATTAATACACCCCTATTTTTAATTACAAAAATATCAATAACTAAAAAGACTAGAATGTCCTTATTACCCTACTAAATTTCTAAATACACCCCTCAAATCTCCATATACACTCCATCTTTTTTAAACCTTATTATCTTCTTCTCCCCCATTTTCCCTCTTTCATTTTTCTCCTCTCTCCGTTCTGTATTCTCAAACATTACAACTTGCAAAAAAATAAAAAAACTCAATTTACACACAAGAGTTGACGAACATGAACAAGAACGATGCCAAAGAATTTAAATATAAATGAGAATCAATTAATTGGAAGTTTGGAGTTCCACAAGACCAACCAATTTAATGAGATCTATTACATCATGATTAACCAGGCCAATTCATTTCGTCATGATTAACGAGATCTATTGCTTTCTGTTCAGATTCTTTTTTCTTGGTCGTGTTTTTTGTTCCTACTTTTTAAATTTTATTCTCTTCGCACAACAATAAAAGCGTTTTGGGTGGTTAATGTTTTGAGAAAAAGAATTAGAGTTCTATTAGCGGAAGGGTAAATTAGGAAATATTGGGAGTGTATTAAGTAAATAAATAATTTATAAAAAGAGTATGTGGGTGTATTAAGAGATCTTGGTGTACTAATAGGTTTTAGGGGTGTTAATAGCGTCCCCCATAGTATATAACACGGAGATAAATAATTTTTTGTCTTCTTAGGCATATTTTTAACGTAAATTTCCTATATGCATTTAAGTTTTTGTTTTCATCTCCTCTCAAATTGACATGGTATGAGTACAGGATTTTTTTAGTGTGCACATTACTACATCTAATCTTCTTATAATCAGCATACCATAAAGAATACATTACTACATCTAATCTTCTTATAATCAGCATACCATAAAGAATACATTACTTTCATCAGATGCATTTACGCGATGCAACCTTTTCATGATAGGATGATCTATTTTAATGGATGTGCCATCTACCTCAACATACCTGCTTAACTTCCTTGTATACATGTTATTTTTATTGATCAATTGCATTAAATTTTTTAAAGAGAAGAACTTATATACATACAGGTAGTGAACACGACGTCAGACGATCTATCTGACGTGGCTATTGAAGTCTCAGTTTGGGATCTAGAAGGAGCATGCCCATATTACAAAGTCTTTGACAAGCTTACAGTACCATCCAAAAGCACAATATCTACTTTCGAGATGAAGTATCCAAAGTCTGAAAATCCTAGTCCTGTTTACTTTCTTCTTCTGAAACTCTATAAGATATCAGACAACGAGATATTATCCAGGAACTTTTATTGGTTATATCTGCCGGGTAGTGATTACAAGCTCCTGGAACCATACAAAAATAATAAAATTCCCCTCAAAATCACTTCTCTTACTTTCATAAGAGGGTCCAGTTATGAGGTCAAAATGTACATAGAGAATATATCGAAGAAACCAGATTCAAGAAGTCTACTCCAGAATAACAATGTCATAAAATGTGGCAACGGAGACTTTTATATGCCATCATCAGGAAAGGAGCACAGTTTGTTTCAGAAGATGCTGATGAACTTTTCGACGAAAGCCAGTGGTGTGAAAGTTACCGAAATCAATGGAACTACTGAGAGTGGAGTGGCTTTTTTTCTTCATTTATCCGTCCATGCTTCAAAGAAAGATAAGAAAGACGGTGAAGACACTCGAATTTTGCCAGTTCATTACTCTGACAACTATTTCTCACTGGTACCTGGGGAGGTAATGTCTGTAAGCCTTAACTTTGAGGTTCCCCAGGGAATTACCCCTCGTATTATGATTAACGGTTGGAACTACCAAGGCGAGCATACTGTTGTCTAGCTGCTGTTTGAAGGACTTATCTTGTACTCTTCGTTTCTTTTGTTGGATGCTGCCTCAAGTCACTCTTGTCTGTTCCAGTCCTTAAACTGTAACCTTTGGGCAGTCACATGTAAAAAATGTACTCGCACACTGTTTATCTATGGAAATATTATCTGTAACAGTATTAGCAGCTTGCACCCTGACCTTAGATTGTCTGTAACTGTTTGAACTTTTGTTACTGTCCGTCGAGCCACCAGTGGCTCCTCAAGCTGATTGACTACTTAGCTTGTCTCGATGTTTTTATTTGTTGTACACTGTCCCTAGTTCATTATCTAATGCAATGTTGTGCGTATGTGTGCGCTTTTTTTAAAGGATGATAATGTGGAAGTTCGTAAATTTGAGAAGATTGGTATTGTTTTTGCTGTTTGGAAAAGGTATTTTAGGCATGGAATTGTCCTTAGAATTGCATTTGAGCTTTCTGAAGATAGATAAAGGCACTATGTCCGGATGAAATAGGAGATGAAACATTGTTCTGCAATAGAAGATTCCATCCGTGCGGTGGAAAATGAGATGAAATACCATTCTGGAATAGAAGATTCCATCCGTAATATGTTGGTTGTACTGTAAGAGAAAGACTTGGGTTTGCTGCAATTCAACTGAACATGGATCTACTCATGTTCAACCAATATGCTCAGCCTCGAATTGGGTCATTTGAAAATTTTAGCATATTGTCATTTATATAGACTTTAATGTTTGCGGAATAACGTATGTAAGAAATGCTGTTTTGAGCTAGCCATGAATATTTTTCTGGAGGTGAAATTGGATTCTTCACAAATCCACGTGGACCTTGCAGAGCACATGTTTGCCCATAAATCACTCTTAACTAGGGCTGACAATTCCTGACATGACACGAAAACACATCACGAATTTGACCTGAAGTTACTTAGAGAAACACGATCACGACCTGAACCCGAACATGACTAACACGATGTTACTATCCCTACTTAACCTCAAATGTCAAATATGCAAAAATTGAAGAATATACTTTGATATATTAAGCATTGGGTTAATAAATCTCAAGTCAAATAACAGATTGGATAAATGACAGTCAACTCAATGTCAATCCCATGAAAATAGGATATATATTTCAGCCATGATTACACTAACATACTTTAAACAAGGTAGAAAAAGAAAAAAATATTACTACTGATTTTATCAATCATAGAAAGTGGGAGTAAATTAAATGTCAAATTGTTAATTGAGTCAAACTTGGAAATTGACAATGGCAAATCTAATTCTTGCCAAGGAAAATTTCATATGAAATGTTTGAAATAATATGTTGCCATTCCAAGATTATGGACAATCCCATTTTCTCCAAAACCATGCCATTGCAAAGTTTTTTATTTAAATCAACCTTAGGACAAGGACACTTTACACAACTTTTTTACAAATGGGAGGGTGCAATTTTTTTGTTCTATTTGCTATTACTTTGTTGTACTTTTTGCTTTCCCAACAGTACTGCAGGGCAGTAGTGGATTTGAAGAAATGCAAATTTGATATGTTGTACCAATTGGGAGACTCTTTATCAGACACTGGGAATTATATTAGAGAGAGCAGTAGTGGAGGTGTTAGTTCATATTCAAGGCTTCCTTATGGTGAAACTTTCTTTAAGAAGCCCACTGGTAGACCCTCTAATGGCAGGCTTATCATTGACTATCTTGGTAATATCTCAATTTTACTTGGTTTTTACTTTTTAGCCCTTCTTTAAAATAAGTGACTATCCCTGAAGTTTGAATTAATTACAAAAAAACCCTTGGATGTTTGGAAATTACAAAAGAGGTTTGATTATGTGTTAAAATGACAGAGAATAGTTCTAATAATTTTTGCAAAGGTAAAGGGGGGTGTTTAAAGTATTTTTTACTCGTGAAAGAGGTAAAGTGTAATACATGATTAAACCTCAAGGGTTGTTTTGTAATTTTCAAAAATATCTGGGTTCTTTTGTAATTAACCCAAACCTAAGAGGTAGTTTTGTAATTAATCCATAAATACCAGCCCATATTGGGTTTGAGATCTAGAGTTAGGTGACTAAATTTCACACTCAGACATATCATCAATACTTACCATATTTTGCTTGAAAGTTAATATGGTAAGGGTTATACACGTAACAATCATTCGTGCGGTAGAATAAGGGACATAACACGATTATTGTAATTCATATTAAGTGTTGACCAATCTTATGTTAAGTATGGAAAAATACTTTCGTGATTAATTCCAGTCTAAAAAAGATTTTCTCATGTCAATTGTTACATTGGATTGACTTTGTTTGAAATAATTATCATCAAATGTCACTTTGTGAATTTAGTGTTTAAATTTCAGTTTTTTGTATTTAATTAGTAATTAGATAATGATTTTGGATACAATTATTTATTTGATTTGTAGCCACAGCATCTGGTCTAGCATTCATCAATCCTTCCAAAAACACAGAAGCAAATTTCAGGAATGGTGACAATTTTGCAACTGCTTGGGCTACTGCTCTACCTGTACAAATCTTGAATTCCAAGAACATTTCATCTCCTTATACAACAACTTCACTTGATGTACAACTTGATTTGATGTTTTCACACTTCAATTCAATTTGCCTTGTAGGTAAATTGTTTCTTTTTTCTTTTTTTTTCGGTTATTTAATTAATAAAAAAACAAGGGCTTAATTGCAATTTTGGTCCCTAAGTATAAGAGCGTGGCATATTTGGACATGTAGATATCATGTGTAGCAATTCTGGTCATTTTACTTCGCACAATTTTGGTCATGTATATCTAAAGGAGTGACATATTTGGTCCTGTAATATCCTATGTGTCAAACTCGATCTTTTTTTTTGTGCAATTTTAGTCCCAAATGAGTACTTCAATATTTAACCTTTTTGGGACCAAAATTGCACGAAATTAGAACTTATAGTACCAAAAGTGCATAAAAATCAAAATTTACGGACCAAAATTGCTACATATGATATAGTTATAGGACCAAATGTGCCACTCATTTATACTAACTAGACCGAAATTGATACACATAATACTTACATGACTAAATATCTCGCTTCCTTATTAATGTTCGACCAAAATTGCAATTAAGCCAAAAACCAATTACTACTTTGATGAGCCTTTTCTTTATTCATTTTCTAATTCTTAATTCATTTTCTCTTTAGATTGCACACAATTGCTTAGAAACTCACTCTTCATGGTTGGGGAGATTGGTATGAATGATTATAGTTTTGCATTGCTCCAAGGCAAATCAATCCAGGAGACAAGAAGATTGGTTACTGATGTTGTTTATGCAATCCAACAGGGTATCAATGTGAGACTTTTTTCATTTTTACTGTATTCAATTATTTATTTGCTTTTTTACCCCTAGTCAAATCATTAAATATAGGGATAATTACAAAAAGACCCCTGAGGTTTGGACTAATTACAAAAAAAAAGAGATGTTTCAAAATTACAAAAAGCCCCTCATGTTAGATTTTGTCTTAAATTTAAGGGGTGACTTTAATATTTCTAAAAAATATGAGGTGAGTTTTTGAAATATTTTATACTTATGAAGGAGGAAAATGTAAAACGAATCAAACCTTACGGGGCTTCATGCAATTTTCAAAAACTTCTGTTTTTCTTTTGTAATTAGCCCAAACCTCGGGATGGTTTTTGTATTTATCCCTTAAATATATCAACATTTAAGGAAAAGATATCATCAAAGATTAGGTAGCAACTACCAATCAATTATTAATAACTGCCAGTCTATCAATTGTTCAACTACTACGAAAAAGTAATCAAATTTAAGATTCTTTCTTGGGTTAATTACAAAAACTACCCTATGGCATGGATTAATTACAAAAAAAACCACGAGGATTGATTCTCTATTACACTTTACCTCCTTCATAAGCACAAGCACAAGTATTTCAAAAATTGCAATTACCCGCTTACGTTACTTTTATATCTCTTCATTGTAGAGGGTGATCGAATATGGAGCGGTTCGGGTAGTTGTTCCGGGTATTTTCCCACTTGGTTGTCTTCCAATTCACCTAACAAAATTTGAGACCAGAGATGCAAGAGCATATGACCAATTTCATTGCTTGAAAAATCTAAATGAGTTGTCAAATTACCACAATTCTCAATTGCAAAGAGCCATTGAAGAGGTGAAAAAAGAGCATCCAAATGTGACCATTTTGTATGGTGATTATTACAAGGCCTACATTGCACTTCTACAAAATGCAAAACGCCTAAGTAAGTAGCTTTTCCTTTCTATCTAATTTGCTTTACATAGTTACTTGTAATTGTATATGTGTTGGAATTTGAATTTGAAAAAGTAGTGTTTGGAAAAATAAGTAATAGATAATTACAAAAACTACCCCGAGGTTTGAGCTAATAACAAAAAAAATCAAAGATTTTTATAAATTATTAAAAGAAATGAGATTTGATTATGTATTACATTTTAACCGTGAAAACATTTCAAACATTCATTTTACATTTGTAAAAATATTATAGTTATCCCCTTACACAGAATCATATCTCATTTGGGATAATTACAAAAACTACAAAAAAAAAAACCAAATAAGTTTTAAAAAATTACAAAAACTACGCCTGAGGTTTGATTCTTTCTTAATTGGGGTTAACTATAATACTTCTATAAATCTAATGGGCGCTTTTTGATAAAAATATTCTTATAAAAGAGATAAATGTAAGAAGGAATCAAACCTTGAATTTTTTTGTTGTAATTTTGAAATTTCTCTATTTTTTTTTGTAATTAAATCCCAAACCTTGGGGATAGTTGTAATTATCCCTTCTTTTTAATAATTTTGAAGCTTATCTGAGTTTTTTTTTTTATAACTATCCCAATAACTAATTGTGACTACTTACTACTTTTGGTTTGTCTTGATATACATTTTTTTCTCACACACACACACACAAAAAAAAAAAATCTTGTTTTGCAATTAGGATTAAATGGCCAACCTAAGTAGATTTTTTTTTTGGAAATTACAATTTGATAAAATATTTTTATAAAAATCCAAATATACTAAAAACCCATCTAGTATGGCCTTTAATTAATTTTTATGTTTTTCAATATCTCCCCCCCAAAAAAAAAAAAAATGTTTCTACAATTAATTAATGAATTTCTTCAAACATTACTATGTAGGGTTTGATGTGAAGAATTTACAAAAAGCATGTTGTGGGATTGGAGGAAAATATAATTTTAGCTTGGATAGAATGTGTGGTGGGAGTGGTGTTCCTGTTTGTGCTCAGCCTCACACTTACATAAGTTGGGATGGAATCAATTTGAGTGATAAAGCTTATGGATATATTGCTCAATTACTCATTGGTGATATATTATCCAAGATCAAATGCAATATTGCCTAATTATGTGTTTTTTAAGTTTCTTTTTCCATGTTCTCTATTCAATTTTCTTGTTTGATAAAGTGAATGATTGAGAATTTGAGTGGAGCCAATTGCAATATATGGATTGATGGTTATGTGATATTGTAAAACCTTTTTATTTAAAGTTAATAATAATATTATTAATAGGAAACGTTTTTGCCTATGTCATTACTCTCAAATTAATGTGAATGTGGTTAGTTTAATCAAGGTTGCAGAAAGAACTAGTTGGCGCAGCCCGCGCCTTGTACTATTTATTTTTTTAATTTTGGCTGATTTCTGGCTGCATAGGCTCAATTCTTTGCCGAAACGATTTTTTTTAGGCAAAATCAGTTCAAGGCGCTTAGGTCGATTTTTACAACACTAAGTTTAACTAGCGTAAATTGAGGCTCCACCCTATGGAGTTATGATGAATAGAGTATGATATACAGTTAAAATATGGTTAATTAAAAAGAATGAGTTCTAATTTTATTCTTTTAAATTTTTATTTAAATTGTTCTTCATATATTTAACAGATTTTCATTATAATTTTTTTGAAATATAAGATATTAACTTTTTATTAAATTTAGCCAATAAAAGAAGAATAAATTTATTTGGCCAAGTTAAAAATTCATTTTCTTTTATCATGAATAATATTTATTTTTTAAAATTTATTGAAAGTTTAAATTAAAGAAAATCCACTAGCCAATAGTCGGTAACATTTATTTGTTATAGCACGAATTTCTCCATTTAAAGGACTTATTTCAAAATCGAAAAAGAAAGGACTAAATTTCCAACAGACTGAACTTAGAGGACTAAAACAATAATTTTGATTCCCACTTGAAATCACCGTTCTAAAAGTTTTAAAAATCCCCGACTAGACCCGATTTTTTAGAACAATTCTTTGAAGTATATGCGCTGAATTAGCAGTATCATTTTTTAGAACAATTCTTGAAGTATATGCGCTGAATTAGCTTTAGATACTGCATCACTTTGATGGATGAGTGCTGTCATATGCGTCTTCCAAAGACTCAGGTCTCCTTTTTTACTTCCCCTGCTTCATCCATGGCGATGCTCCTCAACTCTCCCTATCTACGTTTCTTCACAAACCTCCGCAAACACATTTACTCGCACCACAGAATCAGACCTCGGGGTCCTCCTAGCTTCTTGTGGGAGAGAAGGCAATCTTCGTTTAGGTTCTTGTCTCCACGCCTCTATTATCAAGAGCCCACCATCTTTTGACGTCGGAAACCCACTTACGCATAGGAGTGTCCATGTAATTTACAACTGTTTACTCCATATGTACTGCAAATGCGGTGGGCTTTACGATGCAGTTAAGGTGTTCGACGATATGCCCCTAAAAGACACTGTCTCGTGGAACTCGCTTATTTCGGGTTTCTTGAGACTCGGGGAGTTGAAACTAGGATTTGGGTATTTCAAATTGTTGTTTGATTCTAGTGTCTATCGGTTTGATCATGCGAGCTTAACTTCGGTGCTATCGGCTTGCGGAGGAACTGAGTTGCTTGAAATTGTTAAGATGATACATGGGTTGGCGATTTTGAATGGTTATGAAAAGGAGATTACTGTAGGGAATGCCTTAACTACATCCTATTTTAGGTGTGAGTCTTTTGAGTCGGGTACGCGTGTTTTTGATGAGATGGTGGAGAGGAATGTTGTTACTTGGACAGCTGCTATTTCGGGTTTAGCACAAAATGAGTTTTATGGGGACAGCTTGAAGCTGTTTGTTGAAATGCACCAAAGTATGGTGTCTCCCAACTGTTTGACCTATTTGAGTGCGCTTTCGGCGTGCTCCGGTCTGCAAGCCCTGAAGGAGGGTGCTCAGATTCACGGTGTTGTTTCGAAGTTGGGGTTTCAATCGGATTTGTGTATCGAAAGTGCATTGATGGACATGTATTCAAAATGTGGTTGTGTGAACGATGCGTGGCGGATATTTGAGTCTGCTGAGGTATTTGATGAGGTATCTCTAACGGTTATACTCGTCGGTTTCGCTCAAAATGGATTTGAGGAAGAAGCAATACAGATGTTTGTGAAAATGGTCAAGGCCGGAACGTATATTGACCCAAACATGATTTCTGCCATTCTAGGTGTATTCGGGATCGATACTTCTCAGGGTCTCGGTGTACAACTTCACTCTCTGGTTATCAAGAAAGGCTTTTTTTCCAATGTCTTTGTCTGCAATGGCTTAATCAACATGTATTCCAAATGTGGGGAGTTGGAAGAATCTGTTAAGGTCTTTCACTCTATGCCTCACAAGAATCAAGTTTCATGGAACTCCATAATCGCAGCTTTTGCCCGTCATGGGGGTGGGTTGAAAGCACTACAGTTTTACGAAGAAATGACGTTGAACGGTATGGAACCAACCGATGTCACGTTTCTATCGTTGCTTCATGCTTGTAGTCATGTCGGGTTACTCCAAAAGGGAATGGAGTTTTTACAATCCATGGAGAAAGCATATAAAATGCATCCAAGAATGGAGCATTACGCTTGTATGGTAGACATGCTTGGCCGAGCCGGGCTTCTGAGAGAAGCTAAAAATTTTATCGAGGGACTAAAAGTAAAGCCTAATGCACTTGTTTGGCAAGCATTACTCGGCGGTTGTAGTATTTACAATGACATTGATATGGGAAAGTACGCGGCTGATCAGCTAGCTCGGGCGACACCAGATAGTCCGGTGCCGTTTATTTCCATGGCGAATATTTACTCTTCTAGAGGGCGGTGGAAAGAAAGAGCGAGTACGATCAAGAAAATGAAAGATACAGGGGTCGCGAAAGAGACGGGAATAAGTTGGATTGAGATTGAGAAAAGGATACACAGTTTTGTTGTTGCTGATCGAATGCATCCACGAGGTGATGATGTTTATGAAATGCTGTGGAAGTTGTTTGGACACATGAGAGATGAAGGCTATGTTCCTGATAGTGTTTTCATCTCATTCTACTAATCACGTTGGAACCATTCAGCACATGTTTTGGTTTTGTTTTATATATTTTTGGGGTAATTGTAATATTTTTATAAATGTCGGGGTGTTTTTGAAATGTTTTTTTTGTTTATGAAAGAGAAAAATGTAAGACGAAATGGTGTTTTTTGCAATTTTCAAAAACCTCTTGGTTTTTTTGTAATTAGCTCGAATGGGGGAGGGGGCATTTTGTAATTATCCCTTAGTTATAAAGTTTGACTATCCAAATGGCATGTTTTGGTTTCACTATCATTATCAGTGTTATATATTTTTTTTGAGTACAATGGGGGAACTTGGGGAGGGGACGCACGCACTTGTATGGGATTGAACCTGGGTCATTCGCCCTTCCAATACATTGTCTCAACCATTGGAGCACAAGGTTGATCCCTCAGTGTTTACTTAATGTAGCTTCGGTTTTGAAATAGTTTTTGAGCTCTAGAGGTGGTTATTGTGAGTAAGGGTTTATTTGAATTGATGGATTTGAAACTAATAATTTCGTATCTGTAATAATAAATCTCTTGAGTTTGTTTAAGTAATGTCATAATACAGTGAATCTCAAAACCTTGATTGAGGTCGTTATTGAAGTTACGTTTGATTTTGACTTATGGGGAGAATTTGAGAAAAGATTTGATTTTAAATGATTTTATATGAATTTAGAAACCTACACATGGCTTAAAAATATATATAGCTCAAAATTGGAGGTCAATGATTTGAATTTGTATTATGAAATTGCCCAAAGAAGCTACTTTATCACTATTGTTCCCTCTATTTTTGTCATATTTGAAGTATGATGTTTTTAATGTAGGTGATAAGAAATAGATTCTATTTCAATTAAATGAAATTTTAAAGAGAGTGCTAGTAACAAGAAATGTATTGTTGCTTCAACAAAAGTTAATTCTTGTGGATAGATTAACTAAACTTAATTTGATTTTCTAGCTTCTCCCCTAAGAATAGAATATGTATGTATCTTCATATTTGTAAAGGCGAGATTGAATAAGATATAGGGATGTAAACGAGTCGAGTCGAGCAGAACATAAAATTGTTCAAGTTTGTTTGAACTCTAATCTAGCTTTAAAAACCGTGTTTGAGCCTGGTTTGAATGTTAATAGAATCGAGCTCGAATGAGCTTTAGTCGAACCGAACACGAATCGAGCTCGAGTAGCTTGATATTTTTACACATATTTTATTATTTTTTTATTAATCGAGTCGAGCTCGAGCTGAGCTTTATATCTTATCGAACGAAAAAAAAAATGTGTTCAAGATTAGTTCGTTATGTTAACAAACCGAGCTCAAACCAGCTTTTAACAATCGATATCGAATCGAATATCGAGTAGTTTGATTCGTTTTTCAGCCTAATAAGATATAATATAATTTTTTGGTTTGTGCATTTTTAGAAGGAAATTGTCAAACTTTTGGGAACATTGATAATTTGTTATTATTGTATTGGATACTTTGATGAGGGAAGAAAGTCATTCGAACCCACGATGTTGAAGTGTTTCCACTTCAATCACATTGTCACTTACCAACTCGTATGTGCCCTGGGGGCCTAATGGGAAACTTTAACACGAGAATTGTTTGATTTTCATGTAACCTTTTTCCAACTTTGATTTTCATATTTTTAACTTTTGTTTGCTTTCCATTTATTTAAAAATAATTTTTTGTTATGATATATATACAAATACGACAGATAATGTTTATTTGTGGGTTAATCCCACAAAATCATATGGAATTAAATCCTTTACGCTCCTCCAGCCACCGACCCAACCCCCAGGCCCCTCACCGATATTATAGCCGTTATAGGGATCACCTACTATTCAACGGTTCAGATTGCTCCAATTTCAAACTCGTTTTCAAATAGAAATACGAAATCCCTTTCCCGACCGTTAAAACATTTCTCTCTCTCTCTCTCTCTCTCTCTCTCTCTCTCTCTCTCTCTCATTTGAGCTCTGAAATTCGTAGTTTACTTCATCGTTTTCACTCAATCAAGCAGAAAGAGGCCGTATCACCGTGATAATGGATGGTATTTTCTCCTTCCCCTATCTCTCTCACACACACAGACACACACTTTACTGTGTTCTTTAGGTAATCTGTTGATTTTATTTACAGATCAAACCCTAGAGATCTTGTGTTCGAATTTTGACCATGCTATTACTCTATCTCCTCGTAAGGCTGGTTCGTTTAAGTTCTTTTCTTTACTGTTTTCTCTTTATATCTGCAATTATTTGTTGACTTGTGTGAAGTCGATTTTAATTTCATTTCCTTTTCTTTTAAAAAAAAATTGATGCAGATCAAACTGTGGAGACTCCAAAGGAAAAATCTGGTTAGTCTCTTATCCTTTCCTCTCTCTGTTTTTTTTTTCCCTGTTAGAAAGGATATCGGAATTTGTTTATTAGTGTGGATAAATTTTTTTCCCGAGGTTTAACCCGGTTAAAGATTTATGTGGCTCGAAATTTTTTCAAGAATTTCTAAATCTTGAATTTTGGAGGGATGAAATTCAATGTGATGGAATCAATCAAATTGTGGGAAAATCTTGAAATTGTTTTGGAGAAAAATGGAGATAATATGAGTCGAATTAGGTTGTTTGATTAAAGAATTGGGATGTTATTGTCTTTGACTCATTTTCTGGTTTTGGGGTGATTAGGACAACCAGAAACAAGTAGTGATTTAGTGAATACAAGTGATGCCTCTGATGATACTCAAGAAATATGTTCTTATAAGGGCCAGACTCTTCCGATTTTTCAGAAAATCGAAGACCTCAGCAACAAAGTACAGGTAAATAAGTTATTGTCAAGAGCATTTCCATTTCACTTTTATTTTTTCATTGTATGACTATTAATCGTTACTCTGCTTTTCCAGGGTATTAGGAAGGAGCACGCACGTCTCTGCAATGAAGTAAAGGGCATGACTGCTGATTCTTTACTTGGTTCCGAAGCTTTCACTGCTCTTCAGAATCTAAGTGCGTCGCCTCTTCTGAACTATCTTAAGTCTCCTTGAGAATTTTTTAGAATTTTGGATTTGATTTTCTAAATATTTATCCGTTGTATTTTATTAAATTTCAGGTGCAGAACATGAACTTCTGAAAAATAAGTACCATAAAGAGTGTGAGTTACTGAAAAAGAAGTATCTTGAAGAGTGCTCCGAAAGAAAGAAGCT
The DNA here is from genome assembly GCA_016081115.2 of Rehmannia glutinosa. Classification (NCBI taxonomy): domain Eukaryota; kingdom Viridiplantae; phylum Streptophyta; class Magnoliopsida; order Lamiales; family Orobanchaceae; genus Rehmannia; species Rehmannia glutinosa. The sequence continues at coordinate 52,436 of JABTTQ020003318.1, forward strand.
TTACAACGAAGTGATTGAACTCAAAGGAAATATCAGGGTCTTCTGTAGGTGCAGGCCACTGAAACAAGATGAGATTGCAAAAGGTTCCACCTCGGTGGTTGATTTTGACTCGTCTCAGGAAAATGAGCTACAGATTATTTGCTCTGATTCTTCCAAAAAGCAATTCAAATTTGATCATGTATTCCGTCCTGAGGACGACCAAGGTAACGGCATAGAACTTAAAAATTGATGTGTGTTTTGCTAAACGAGACCTCTACTTTGAGCTGATGTGCAGTTTTGTTTTATTCTTGTAGTAACACTTCCATTATTAATTCCATGCCATTTCTTATATGCAGAGGCTGTCTTTATTCAGACTCTGCCTATAGTAACCTCTGTATTGGATGGATACAATGTGTGCATATTTGCCTACGGACAAACTGGTACAGGAAAGACATACACAATGGAAGGAACACCAGAAAATAGGGGTGTAAACTACAGGACTCTGGAGGAGCTCTTTAGGATATCTAAGGAGAGGAGCAGTATTTTCAGATATGAATTGTTTGTCAGCATGTTAGAGGTTTACAATGAAAAGATAAGGGATCTCCTCGTTGACAGCTCGAAAGAACCTGCCAAGAAGTAAGCCTTTATCAATGTTTTCCTGCTTGCCTGTTCTTGAATTGTGTCATTGTCTTGGGGGAAGCTTATGCGCAAAAATTCGATGCAGAAACTAGATTTTTCAGTATGCTAAAGAATTTTTCCTATCTCAAAATGAGAAAAATGAAAAAAAAATAACAAGACTGCAGTTTTTTTATCCCTTTTTCATCTTTTTAAATATTGGTCTATATTGTAATTATAGAGGCTCTACGAATGTAGGTTGGAGATAAAACAATCAGCTGAGGGTACACAGGAAGTCCCGGGACTTGTTGAAGCTCGCGTATATGGTACAGATGAAGTTTGGGGCCTGCTCAAATCAGGAAGTCAAGTAAGATCTGTTGGATCAACCAACGCTAATGAGCTCAGTAGCCGTTCTCACTGGTAATTATGAACACATTCTGCTATCGGCATTGCTTTCTCGGTTTTCCAGCTAATTCAGAACTAAAATAAACCTAAATGGGGAGCTTACTGTAATGAAAATGTTGTTTTCCGTTTTTCTTTTCTTTTAAAATATTGCTGCAGTTTGTTGCGGGTTACTGTGGTGGCAGAAAATGTAATAAATGGGCAAAGGACAAGAAGCCATTTGTGGTTGGTTGACCTGGCAGGAAGTGAGCGTGTTGGTAGGATTGAAGTTGAAGGTGAAAGATTAAAGGAATCACAGTTCATAAATAAATCCTTATCAGCTCTCGGGGACGTTATTTCTGCTCTTGCCTCCAAAACGTCTCATGTTCCTTACAGGAACTCCAAACTTACTCATATGCTGCAAAGTTCTTTAGGCAAGTTTTCTTGACTAAAAACTTATTCACTTGTAGCCCATTTTCCATGCAATGGCTTAGATTAACATAAGATGTAAACAAAAAAAAAAGAAATAGTTCTTAGTTGATTTGCATGATTAAGATACTATGGAGAATGCTCTCTTGACAAGGCAATATGTAATGGAGACAAAGTGATTCTTTCTTATAACTTTGCATATATATAACACCAAGTGGAACTTTATGCAGGAGGAGATTGTAAGACCTTGATGTTTGTTCAAATCAGCCCAAACATGGCTGACTTTGGAGAAACTCTTTGCTCCTTGAATTTTGCAAGTCGTGTCAGAGGAGTTGAACATGGGCCTGCTCGGAGACAGCCGGATCATGCAGAGCTTTTCAAATACAAGCAGCTTGTAAGATGCAAAAACAATCTAGCTTGGAATTCTTGCTATATAGATTAAAGATTCCTAAAACTAATCTTCTGCGTTTTTTTTGCCTTTTTTCTAATGCATATAAACAGGCAGAAAAAGCAAAACAAGATGAGAAGGAAACAAAAAAGTTGCAGGACAATGTGCAGTCTCTGCAGTTAAAACTTGCTGCTAGAGAACATATTTACAGGAATCTCCAAGAAAAGGTACAAATATAAGAGGAACATTACAAAGTTTTTAATCATCCAAAAAAGAATGTGAAGTTTTTTATTTTAGTCGACACGAAGAAAAGTAGTGATCATAATTTAAGTTTGGGATAATTGCAAAAGACCCGCTGAGGTTTGGGATAATCACAAAAAAAAACAAAAGATGTTTTAAAATTACAAAAAGCCCCTCAGGGTTTATGTATTAATTTAAGGGGGTAACTGTAATTTCAAGAAATATCAAGGGGGGTTTTGAAATATGTTTTGTTTATGGAGAAGGAAAATGTAAGAAAGAATCAAACCTCGAGGTTTTTTTTTGCAGTTTTCAAAAATGTCTTCGTTTTTTTTTTTTTTTTGTAATTAGCCCGAACCTCAGTTTTTTTTTTTTGGGTATTTATTCCTTTCCTTTTTTGCAGTTTGATCTATATTAGGGGTTGAACTAGAAGTGTTCCTTTTGTTTCTTACTCTGAAATTGCTTGAAAATACTCTTAACAGGTTCGGGATCTCGAAAACCAATTAGCAGAGGAAAGGAAAACAAGGTTGAAACAGGAAAACAGAGCTTTGGCTTCAATTTCTACTCAGCCAACTTTATCAACATCATCAAACCAAGCACAAAAGACCTCAACTGATAGAAAACCACCATTGGCTCCATCAAAATTGAGGCCACCTCTTAGAAGAATTTCAAACCTCATGCCCGTTCCATCTCCCGTTCCCCCAAAGAAAAGCCGCATGTCCTTTCTCCCAGTCGTGAACGAAGACAAAGAGAATATATCGAGACCATTACTGAAAGAACACAATGGAAAGCCAATTTTGAAACCGAGACGAGGTTCTATTGCTGTAAGACCACCTCCAGCAGCAAGTCAGCCCAAGAGGAGGTCTTCCATTGCAACTCTCCGACCCGAATCCAACACGAATATGATGACAACTCCACTTCAAACCTCTAGATCAAAAACTGACCGTATCATGGGCCGACAATCTTTTGTTTGGGACCCACAAAGAGTATGGCGAACTTCGAGAGTTTCTTCTCCATTGCCACAGTCGAGGGAAGCGTCCACTGCATCAATAGAAGCAACACCTGTCGGTCCTAAAAGTAGCAAATTTAGAGGCAGTCCTCCTTCACAGGCAGGTTCGTGGAAACCAAAGCATCCGACGGTTGTAGCACTACAAAAGAAACACTTGGTTTGGAGTCCACTGAAGTTGAAAGGCATGAAATATAGAAGGAATACATTAATGTCCTCTTGAAGCAACAAAACCATCAATAGCCTCAAAACAAGTTTTTTTTATCCCTTCATTTCTTTATTTTATAGGTGTTGCCAGTGTACGCGTCTTGCTTACTTTGTATCGATCTTTCTTCTAGATCATCACTACTTGTACCTTACACAGGAATGTTTTGACATTTTTTCAGCAAAATGGTGCTACACAACTTATTTCTTTATTTTTTTTATTATAATAGTTTGTTGGTTTGTCTTGCGTAATATTCTTTTGTCTGTCAAAATCCATAACTCGCACATGTGTAAGTGTGTAACCATTTTATAATTTTGCAATTGAGAGGTTGATTGATAGCAGCTGCATTGCTATTTGGATTCAAAAATTGATACACCTTTCATACAGTTTGTTATATAAAGGATGAAAAAATACAAACTTGTCCCTTATAACACATGATTATTACACACACATTGGGAAGCAACAATAATTAATATCTAAAAGTTTTTTAAAATTACAAAAAACTCCATGAGGTTTGATTATGTCTTAAATTTAAGGGGATAAATGTTATCTTTCGATAAACGTTGGGGAAGCTGTTGAAATATTTTTTTGCATATGAAGGGGGAAAATTTAAGACAGATCAAACTTAAAGTTTTTTTTTTTGTAATTTCCAAAAATCTCTTGTTTTTTTTTGTAAGTAGCCCGAACCTCAGGGGTGCTTTTGTAATTACCCCTATCTAAAATGTCAGATGATATGTGCATGTTTGTTTAGTGAATGGGGAAAGCTTTTGGGGATGAATGGGGAAAGTTTTTGGAGGTGAATGAGAGACGGGATTTTGGTATTAGGAAATGTGTGTATTATTAGTAGAGAAATACATGGGGAATATGCACCCTTTTTGTAATTCAAGATTTGTTTGATTTCGGTCTTTTTGCAATGTGAGATTTAACTGATAATGATCTCCAGTTCCAATATTACTGGTAGACTACTGCTCAAGCAGAAAGAAAATGAGTAACAAAACAAGAACCATTCACAATTTGAAAAAGGGCTAGATGCAAAGAACAAAATAACATATCTTATTTACCAATCAAAGATTGGAATTCACAGTGGTTGACATTGAGGAAATATCTACAACACAAACAATAATATCTCACATAAAAAAAAACCAACAAATTCAAACATGTACTTCAAATTCTCCGAGGCGAGAACCGGACAGACAAAGACGTTGGGCGCTCATTCTTCTGCATAGAATTTCTTCTTCTCAATGGTGATACCAGCCTGTTTGCTATCCTTGACGGCGAAAACGATCGTTGCAGCTTGGCTGCAGCAACAAATGCCTTCGGTGGTGATGATTTCTTGCTCAAACCAGCTATCCGTGTAGGCGAAATACAAACAGGACGGCTTTTGATTTTCGCTTGGAACTTTGAGGCCGGAGGAGACCTCATCAAAAACTTATGCGCAGTTTGTCGACTTTTCGCAATTTCCGGGAACTTCAACATCTCCTCCTCATTCTTCGGTACATGTTTTCTGCTCTTCAGTGGCGAAACTAGCCTGTTTGCAAGCCGTGATGGCGAAAACGACCTTCGCAGCTTGGCTGCCTTTGATGACGGCGAAATAGAAAGAGGAGGGCTTTTGATTTTCACTTGAGGTGACTTTATCAAAAACTTATGTGGAGTCAGTCGATGATTTCTTGCAATCACCGGCGACTTAGTAGTCGATGATGAATGGAACAATGGGTTCGGAAATAGGACGGTCTTTCTAGCCCACGGCCTATTCCTTGGGGAAACTCTGTTAGCTATGTACCGGCAATTTTCCTTGTCACACTCTCTATTCTGCACGGGCGAAGAGACCTTAAAGTTTATTCTGGATTTTGCCCGTTGAAGAGATGGCGTATCAGAATCTGAGCGTATTGTACGCAGCACGACCTGTTTCTCTCTCTTTCTCCGTGCTTGCAGTACTAGTCCTGAATTTTCCGCGTTCGGTAACTTTTTTGGCTGTCTCCTCTCTGTCAGTGGAGTTTTAGGATCGACATTGGTTGTTGCTGCTGGTTTTTTCGTGTTAGAAGAAACTGATTCGACAATGTTTCGTGCGAATTGAGTTGCTTGTAAGATTTCGCCAATTGTTTCTCCCAACAACATTGCTGGCAATGACATACGTCGCCATTCCTCTGGATATATAAACAAGCATGCACAAGTTAGACACACAATGAGAGTGGTTGCAAAAACGCTAACTTTGCTTCATTTAATCAGAATCTAAAAGCAGAAAGATGGACGCTTTATATTTATGGTTCAACTTTTGGTATAACTTTCACAAACGAACAAGTATTTCTACAAGTTTTTCACGGAACACACTCTTAACTTCCGATTCTATATGCAAACACTACTAACTTACCATTATCAACTACTTTTACTTTTGCTACAATAAATCAAAAGGAGAAGCTTTTGCAAACACTTATAATATACTCGAGTCGAAGAATTTTTCGTATTAGATGTAAGAAAGCAAGAAGGATGAATAATTGAACCTGTAATTACTGGCAGCTTTCCAGGAGGGGACTTTCGAGAATTAGCATTTTTCATCCTTCAAAATTACAAGTGATTGTGTAAGTAAAGAAATGAAGGGTTAATTACAATTTAATTACAAAAAATCCCATTTAACTTTCAAAACTATAAAAAATACCCCTGAGAACAAACGATATTTCAAAATCACCCCTCATATTTATAAAAATGTTACCGTTTACCCTTAATTTTAACACTGAATCAAACCTTAGGGGTACTTTTTGTAATTTTGAAAGTTAACTGGGTCTTTTTGTAATTATGTCAGACCCCAGGGGTACTTTTTGTAATTATCCCAGAAATGTAACATGATAATTGTATCCAGAAAGAGAAATATTATCCATATATATACCTCAATGATTCTTGTTTACAACGTAGACTTGTCCGAAAATAGGTTGTACTACTCCGAGGACTTAAACTCACACCAGATATTACTTTTGTCCCACCTCTTACTGTGTATTGCAGCTCTTGCAATCTAGCCATACACTTATCCACCTGAACCCCAAAACACACAAAATTAAACCACATCAAAACAAGGGATAATTACAAAAACACCCCTAAGTTATTTGAAAATTGCAAAAACCTCACTGAAGTTTGATTCCCATCTTACATTTTTCCGTTCATAAGAAAAAAAACATTTCAAACTCGCCGTGGTATTTCTAGAAATATTATAGTTACCAAAGTCAAATCCGAGGGGGCTTTTTGGCAATTAGCCGAAGCCTTAGGGGGTCTTTTGTAAGTATCCCTCAAAACAATGAAATGACATATAATTCAAAATTTTGCCTCATTCAGATTTTGAAATTGTAAAATATATATTTCAAACAAACATGTCTTGATAAACATGTATTCTACTATTTATTACAGAACTGGGAATCAAGAAAATTTCACTTTCTGGTTTCATATGCATTAGTTTCTGTTATTTTTTCAATCATCACAGTGAGTCCCAGTTGAACTGATAATAAAATTTGGGGATAATTACAAAAACCTCCCTGAGCTTCGGTCTAATTACAAAAAAACCCAATTTTTTTTTTAAATTACAAAAGAAACTTTAATGTTGACTGTGTCTTACACTTCCCCCTCCATAAACAAAACCTATTTCAAAACCCCCTATAGTTATACAAACATTAAGCAAATATGAGGGGGCTTTTTTGTAATTTCAAAACATCTCGGGTTTTTTTGTAATTAACCCAAACCTCAGGGTTTTTTTTTGCAATTATCCCTAAAATCTACCAATTAAGATTTCATTTTGAACAAAAAAACACACGAAAAAAGGAAAAAAAAGGAAATCTACAGAAAATAAAATAAAATAAAGGCGATTAATTATATGTAAATTGTGTTTCACCTTCTTAACCGTTTCCCGGAGAAGAGTGGGGCTGAGCGGCGGCGCCGCCATCACCATTTTCCTCTGCATCTTTGGTGGGCTTCTTGCAACCATTTTTTTAACAACTTCTTCTTTTACACACACTATATGTGTGTCTGTGTGTGTGTGTGGATGTATAAATCTTGTGAAACTGAGATAGTTTTGTCTCAGAGATGAAGTGAAGTGAGAAAAGGTCAAACTTGTATTTGGAAACCTCTTTTTTGTGTAACGGATAGTTTTCGTATGTTGTTCCAACGGTCAAATACATTGGCGGAAAGTAAACGCCTATAAACGGCTACATTCTTAATTCTTTTATTATAGAATTTAAAATAATTATTAACGTCTTTAACTGCCTTTTTTGACTTTCAAAAAATAAAATTCACTTTAACCCTGTTATATAGTATAAAGATTTTTGGGTTTATAAAACATAAAAATGAATGTTAACTTATATAAAAATATTTAAAGAATAGAAAATTGACACGTTACTCAATTACTATTTTCATATCCAAGAAAATCCTAAGGTCAAACTAGTTGACATATTAGATTATAAAGAGATGTGACTTTTTTATTTCATTTTTTTAAGCCTTTTCCAAATCATTTTCTTGTTTTTTTTAAGTTTTCTTTTTCTGCATCACCATTTTTAGTAGAGTATTTTTAAATTTTGTAATTATAGGTGTTGTTGATGCTCTTATTCGATCAACAAGCCAAAAACCAAATGTGCGTGGTTGGAAAAATAAAAATGAACAACTGGAAATATTATAAGTGGTTGAGAACTGCTTTTTTATTACCGTAGCCGAGCAGACTGTTTCTGGTTAGTTCTTGTACACTGAATTTGAATTATACAAGCTATATAATGGATTTATCTTGTCATTTTCCTAATAAATGAGATATATTTATGCTATTATAATTAGTGATTAAGTAATCGTTACATCTAAAATATTAGTGGGACACTTGTCATCCTCTTGTTGTGCATGAGGCGCATATGTTGGAAAGTGCTTGTTGACTTTTCTCGTTGATGCGTTGACAAGTGGCTTCTTGGTCTACCACTTGTGGATTGAATCGACTTAGTGGAGGGATGTTGAGTAGATGAATATTGAACTATCTTGCTATATACTCAAACGGGTTGAGCTCGGGTCGGCACCTCGACTCGGGTGAGGGTAGCCTAGTTGCGGTCCACATCATCTTGTCGGTTCACGTTATTTGGATGGTCCACATCATCGAATCTTGGATGACCATGTGGATATATTTTGTCTAGCTTGCCTCGAGTATCATCAGGTGTAAAAAATGCTTCCCCTTCCCCAATTTAATAGGCCCCGCCCCTTTTTGGCCTCCAAAATTCCAGTCCAACCCAATCTGTTTGGCCCTAAAAGTCGGGTCGTCCCAATCGTTTCAGGTTTATTTTCATGTACTAAGCCGAATTTGGGCATAAAAAATTTGGGTCTAAAAAATTTGGCCCTACTTTTCTCTTTGGCCCAACAAACCAACACCAATCTAGCTTGATTTGACAACTCTATTTGTAACAATCGATTTCAAATCTAATACATGTTTAAAAAAAAAATCTAATACATGTTCAAGCAAAGTAGGACTCAAACAATTAATATATGATATTATGATGATATTTTGTTAATTATACCACAATTTAAATTCACTAACTAATTAAATTATTTTGTTCTTTTTAATATGACCTACAATATATTAAGTAATAATTTCTCAACTTTATATGATTCAATGGACGAGACAAAAACCAAATAGTGAGACTTATTTAATGATTACATTTATATTAAAAAATTATCTTTAATCCAACAAAATGAATACTTCTACCCTATATCCACATATAACACAATTTATTTTTCCTACAAAAAATAGATAAACACAAGTAAAACATTTTAAAACAATACGAGTATAAATTACTACTCATTCGAGTTATGAAAATCAGAAAATGAGCCGACCCGGTAACAAGGTCGGACTAAGCTCTATTATTGGATGATCAAAATGAACCGGGGCAATTTGGCTCGTCCTATTCGGCCCAACACATCTGCAAAACTCGGCGTGTATTTTTATAGATTGGGTTGAGTTGAGCTCCAAAAATACCAACCCAATTACAATTTGGCCATATTTCTCCATAGGGTCAAAGAGAAAAATTCCGGCCTGTCTCGGCCCGGCCCCGGCCCCGGTCCGTTCAACTCTACTTTGTTACTTGGTGGACGGCTTCAAATTTCAATGTTTTGAAAATCAAAAACGAAAACAAAAGGAATTGAAGAATAACCCAGTCGAGTGTTTTTTGGGTGTAGAATGTGAAAATGAGCCGCGGCGGCCGTAGCAGCAGCAGTGTAAATTCAGTGTTCTACGCGGAGACTTACCATCCGATTCAAGCCGGAAGCATCGACGGAACCGATATTCTTCCCCACGACAACGCCGTTTACAGAGCTCTTCTTTGTTCCAATGCCGCCCTATGTAACTACTCCTATTTCTCGCCGCTACCGCTGCTATTTGTGATTTATGGTGATTAGGGTTCCTTTTATTAATTGAAATTATGCTGCTCAAATTTTTCAGATGACCCATTTGGCGACCCAAAAGTTATTGGCGACCCTTATTGCACTCTCTTCGTCGCTCGTCTCTCTCATCTCACCACCGAAGATACTCTTCGCAAGGTATACATGTATTATGTTGTTTGTGCGTGTATGTAAGTGTGAGTGTGTGTATATATATATTTTTGTTTATTTGGAACTGGAAATAGGAATATGGTATTGTTGTACTTCAGTAACCTGCCTGGTTTCTTCTGTTGATCTGTTATCAGGCTATGAACGAATATGGGAGGGTCAAGAACTTGCGTTTGGTAAGGCATATAGGTAAACATTCCTCTACGAATAATATCAATTTTGATCTTTTTTTTTCCCAGTAAGAGCAAGCAAATTGCTCGGTAAAATTTCATTTTCAGATCTTCTTTGCATTTTCTGCGAAATTATCTATACCCCACTGCAGCTCTGAATTCCCTCTGTATCATCCTTTACATTAGTACGTTAAATCAATTGCTGGAGGATAATTAATAAAATTGCATTTCATATGCTCATTTAATGTTGGCAAACTACTTCCAAACTGCCATACTTATTCCTTAAGTCACACTAGAAGCTTCTTTGCTTACTAGTTTTTTATGCATTGGGGTGAATGGAGATGCGACTGAGTATAATTCCGTTTCTCTCTCCCACTCATAGAGAAAAGAAAAAGGAAATGAGTACCGTGGGTTGGCCCCTTTCTCCTTTCGCAAGGACAAAAGTAGGTGGGCATATATCACAGTTTTTCATTGTCTTTTAATTGATAAGAGGCAGTGGGAAAGCATGCTAAAAGAAGAACCAATCCATTAGCTTATCACTATGATTATTTTGGTGCATAATATAATTATTCAAAATATATAAAGTGTAAATTATGAAGCCAATTTTATGAGATTATATTCTAAGGAGCTTAAAATTGTTGGAAAAAGGATTTCCTGAAGCGCTGGCCAAAGGAAATGTAACTAAAGTGAAAAGGTCAATAACGATAACATAATTCATGCACACTGCTGCAGTTCAAAGAACGAATAGCTGATATTAGAGTTTGAAGAGCAGTAAAATTCTTGCCTGAAGAGCTTCATGGAGTCTTAAGATTTACCTTTATATGTACTGATGGTTAAAAGTTTATATGCGTGTTTTTCGTTAACAGTCATTTTCTTTTTTATGTATACGCTATTATGCTAAAACTTCTAGGAGGACATGCTTGCGAGTAATGTTGCAACCAAAAGGGTTTATTTGAAGAAAAGATACACTGATTAGGGACTTGTCCACACATCAAAATTCAATACATAAATGCTCTTTTCCATCTTACGAAAATCATAGCTTATACGAAGAATGGTGTTCATGCAGAAAGGCATGTAATATTGGTAAATAATAGCTTTTACCGAAGTGCATATGTAAATGTTGCACATTTTAATGGGTTATGTATGAATCTTATAGCACATTGTTATCTTTAGAACTTGATCAATATCATATGGTACTAACCATAGTTGTCAAAAGCGCGCCTAGGCGACGCCTAGGCGCTAGGCGACACAATACCGCCTGAGGGTGACTACAGGCGACAAAAGTGGCGAAGCGGTCGCCCGGGGCGCCTAGGCGTTGCTTTTTCTTGAGGCGATAGGTGAAGAAAAGCGACGCCTGGCACGCTGGGCGTTTTTTTTGTGTTCTCCATTTTTTTTTTAATACAAAGGGCTTTTAAGTAAAGTGTCTTTTAAAGTCTTAAAACCTAAAATATAACCCACTAGTCCACTACCCAGTCAAAGACCATTTCACTGCTCTCTCAAAGAAAGAGCAGTTCAGCGCTACAGTACGCCGCTGCGCTACAGTGTACAACCCTGGTATTTTTCCAATTTTTCAGTGTTCTTTTTTTTTTTATTTGCAACAACATTTGGATTTCTGTTTATGATATATATTTATTATTTATTTATTTTGCCATACCCTTTTGTGGCTATATTTTTTTGTGTTTTAACTTTTAACTCTTTTTAAGTCTATGGGTAGTTGTTTTTTTTTTTTTTGTGTTTTAAGTGTTAAAATGAACTTAGATTTCTGTTTATAATCTATATTTAATTATTCATTATTTATCTATTGTACCTTACCATTTGTGGCTGAAATTGCTAGTAATTACCTAAATATAGCTGTAATTGCTGAAGTTTTTTAAGTATTTTCTGAATTATTGTTGTTGATGTTTAGGAGAATATAAATATATAACATGTTTTTCTAGTTGTTGTCGCCTTGCGTGGCAAGGCCATCGCTTTTTGTCGCCTAGGCCATCGGGCGCTAGTCCATGGCTTGTCGCCTTGGCGTCGCCTATCGCTTTAACAACTATGGTACTAACCCATGAGAAGTGAAAGGATATAACACGTTGCTTTCACTCTGTGACAAGGCGCTTTATACAAGTCTTTTTTTTTGCTTTTCCCTCATGAAACAAGTTCAGTAGACTTACTTTTATGCAGTGACGGGTGCCTCACGTGGTTATGCATTTGTTGAGTTTGAAACAGAGAAGGAGATGCGTCGAGCATACAAGGTGATCTATGTTTGCAAGATCAACAGCTTGATCTTTGCTCCCTTTCATCTTTCATTTGTTTTCTTGGCTTCGCTCATTGGTTTCTGCATTGCTTTTTCTTTTACAGTTGTTAACTTCTTCCGTAAAAGAAAGATCCTAATGGCATTGTTTTCTCTAAAATGCTGTTTTGAGTATATGGTTTTGTAATTTTTGACTAGTTGCTTGTTGTAGGATGTATGCATCTCCCATCGTACAACATCTTAGTAGTTTATTCTTCGAACAATCAAACCCTTAACATATAATTTCCTGGAGCTGAGTTATAGTTCTCAAATCTCAACTTAAGGCTTATCCCATGGTAATAGCAGGTTCTTACGTAGATCCTTTTCTCCTTGCTCCTTATCAAGGATTGTTTTCAAACTAGAGTTGTAGAAGCATATATTCTGTGAGTTAACTCCTGGAACCGCTATGTATATGAGTATATAAGCTTTTTAGGTCTTGGACTTAGCCCAATTTCATTAAGTTTATCTGATTCTTGACGCATGCATTGCTTCAGCTGGGGTGTGACAAGTATCATCACACTAGTACCAGCCTGAATTGCAAAAATCAACTGCAAATGCCATAAGAAAATGAGAGAATAAGTGGTTCCAGAAGGGACTTTTTGACTAGATTGCCTGATTGTGAAGGTTGGGAGGTACATTTTCAGCCCATAGTAACTGCATCTATGATTTCTATTAGTGCAAGGTTGGGGGCCACTTTTTCAACCTGTAGTAGCCACATTTAGAATTTCGCATCAAAAATCATATCCAATTTTCAACGCTAACGACTTTATTATTGATATTAGAGGTGTCAAAATGAGCCTGGCCCGTTGGGCTAGCCCGACCTACCCGATTTTAAGGTTGGACTGGGCTTGAATTTTACAAGCCCGAAAAAAATCGGGCCTAATAGGCTCGATCCAAGAGGCCCGTCTCGGGCCAAAAAAACCCGAAATTTTTGGGCTGAACAAGCTCGTCAACATTACTATTTTTTTTAAAAGGAAAGTCAATAATTATTAAAGACTTTACCACATTACCAGTCTGAAAATAAAAACAAAAGCAAAAGCAAAACCCTACTCATAGGAGCTGGGATCTCCTCTAACTCCTATGAGTACTGCACGTACTAATGCTTCTGTTAGTCGTAGTTCTACAATTAATAAGTCTAAGAACAAGAGTACTATGGATGATAGATTGGATAATGAAGATATTGATGGGGGAGATGCTTAAAAAAGCAAAGTCTGAGGCGTGGAATTATTTTGAAAAGATTGGTAAAATAGATGGGGTAGAGAAATGTAAATGCAAACGTTGCAACAAATTATATACTCGTAAATCCTGAGTCCGGCACCACTCATTTAAGGCGCCATTTTGTTACGTGTTATAAAACTCCTAAATTTCATGATGTGGGCTCTTTGTTGGATAACCAAGCTTGTTGTTGAAGTGGAAATTTGATAGTAAGCGTTATCGAGAAGCATTATCTAGATGCATTATTCAACATGATCTTCCATTTAGCTATGTCGAGTATGAGACGGTTATTCTTTGTAAATAAAATCCTAAATCCTCGAATTCAAATCCATTAGTAGAAAATCGCAAAAGCCGATTGTATAAAAGTGTTTCTAATTGAAAAGGAAAAGCTAAAGAGTTTGTTAGCTACTCTTCCTTGGAGATTGTGTTTGACTTCTGATTGTTGGACTGCTGTGACTACACGTGGTTATATGACTATGACTGCACATTATGTTGATGAAAATTGGAAATTAAATACTAATTACTTTCATTTTGTGAGTTAGATAGTCCTCATTCAGGGTATGTATTATCAGAAAATTGTTTAAAGCGATTTAAGGATTGGGGGATGGAATCTAAAATATTTTCACTCACCTTGGATAATGCGTATTCCACAGATAACATGGCAAGAATTTTAAAAGAGAGGCTTAATTTTGGAAATGGCTTATTATGTCAATGTGAATTTTTTCATGTGAGGTGTTGTGCACATATTTTGAATATTATTGTTCAAGAAAGTGTAAAAGCGGCAGAAGATGCTTTGAAAAGAATTAGAGGAAGTGTTATGTATGGAAAGCTTCGGATGGGAGGTTGAGAGAATTTCAAAAATGCGTTAAAGAGGTGGTGGAAGTTTTCTTGAGGTAAGATGTGTAAACTAGATGGAATTCTACATATATGATGCTTGAAAGTGCTATTAAATACCCGCGTTCGTTCTCTAGTTTGAGCTATTATAATAGAAATTACAAGCTTTGTCCAACCAATGAAGAGTGGGAAAGAGCAAAGAAGATGTGTGCTTTCGTGGCCCCATTTTATCACATTACTAACATGATATCCGGGTCATCATATCCTACCTCCAACTTATATTTCATGCAAATTGCAAGCATAGAAATGAAGTTGAATGAACTTTTAACCTCTGAAGATGAGGAGGTGATTAAAAATATGGCATCAAGAATGAAGGTCCAATTTGATAAGTATTGGAATGAATATTGTGTTACTCTTGCATTTGGATGTATTATTGACCCAAAGGCAAAGTTGCAATTCTTGAACTTTTGTTATAGGAGACTTTACCCACAAGATTATCAAGGGAAGGTAAATAGGGTCAAGGGAGCTTTGTATAAACTTTTTGGTGAATACGAACAAATTGGAGCCCCGACAAGCTCATTTCTTTCTAGCTCATCAAAAGAGGACCACTCTCATTTAATGACAAGTGGAAGAGACTCGTCATCTATGACTACGACATCCATTCTTGATGTAAGTTTGAATAAATAAATATATTTAGTTTACTATATATTTGGCATCATGTTAGGATATGATGACCCGAATATCATGTTAGTAATGTGATAAAATGGGGCCAAGAAAGCACACATCTTATCCGCTCTTTCCCACTCTTCATTGGTTGGACAAAGTTTGTAATTTCTATCATAATAGCTCAAACTAGAGAACGAACGCCGGTATTTAATAGCACTTTCAAGCATCATATATGTAGAATTCCATCTAGTTGACAAGAAACTTCCACCAACATCACTCAAGTGCACCTCTTTAACGCATTTTTGAAATTCTCTCAACCTCCCATCCGAAGCTTTCCATACATAACACTTCCTCTAATTCTTTTCAAAGCATCTTCTGCCGCTTTTACACTTTCTTGAACAATAATATTCAAAATATGTGCACAACACCTCACATGAAAAAATTCACATTGACATAATAAGCCATTTCCAAAATTAAGCCTCTCTTTTAAAATTCTTGCCATGCTATCATGGAATACGCATTATCCAAGGTGAGTGAAAATATTTTAGATTCCATCCCCCAATCCTTAAATCGCTTTAAACAATTTTCTGATAATACATACCCTGAATGAGGACTATCTAACTCACAAAATGAAAGTAATTAGTATTTAATTTCCAATTTTCATCAACATAATGTGCAGTCATAGTCATATAACCACGTGTAGTCACAACAGTCCAACAATCAGAAGTCAAACACAATCTCCACAATCTCCAAGGAAGAGTAGCTAACAAACTCTTTAGCTTTTCCTTTTCAATTAGAAACACTTTTATACAATCAGCTTTTGCAGTTTTCTACTAATGGATTTGAATTCAGGATTTAGGATTTTATTTACAGCAATAACCGTCTCATACTCGACATAGCTAAATGGAAGATCATGTTGAATAATGCATTTAGATAATGCTTCTCGATAACGCTTACTATCAAATTTCCACTTCTTCAACAGTGTAGCTTGGTTATCCAACAAAGAGCCCACATCATGAAATTTAGGAGTTTTATAACACGTAACAAAATGGCGCCTTAAATGAGTGGTGCCAGACTCGGATTTACGAGTATATAATTTGTTGCAACGCTTGCATTTACATTTCTCTACCCCATCTATTTTACCAATCTTTTCAAAATAATTCCACACCTCAGATTTTGCTTTTTTAAGCATCTCCCCCATCAATATCTTCATTATCCAATCTATTACTCTTGTTCTTAGACTTATTAATTGTAGAACTACGACTAACAGAAGTATTAGTACGTGCAGTACTCATGGGAGTTGGAGGAGATCCCAATAATTGCAAGTCATCATCAATATTCTCCAAATGTTGATCAATATCCATATCTATTAAATGAGATAAACACTAAATCAATAAATATATAGAAAACAATAAACCATTAGAAAATCTCTAATGAACCCATTTAAAGGATAAACAAATTTTCGCACAATCTTTCAATAAACAATTAGAAAACAATAATGCCCAGTAGCAAAGAATAAGAATCAAAAACTACTGTTAACTCCACTTGGCACAATTTTTTTTTAAAAAAATGAGAAGTGCTTAACAAATTTTCCAATCAACAAATTTTAATACATTATCTTTATAAAAACACCCTTCCAATCCCCCATTAGATGTATATAATTTCTCAATTCTCAGTAACTGAAAAAAAATTTCAACATGCTTCACATAAATAACAGGTAAACGGACTGTGTTAATAGAGAATCCTCCAATCAACGAACAAAACTAAAATTAACATAAATATTACCAGAAGAGAGATGGGTGGTTGTCGAATGCCGACGCAGGGTTGGTGACGCAGCAGTGGCGGTCGGCGGCTTGGGGGAGGGGCTAGAGTGGCGGTGGTAGTCTGGTAGACTCAAAGGGTAGGGTTTTTTTTTTCTTCAGATTGGTTGTGTGGTAGAGTCATTAATAATTATTGACTTTTTCTTAAAAAAAATAGTAATGTTGACGGCTTGTTCAGCCCAAAAAATTCGGGCTTTTTTGGCCCGAGCCCGATTAGCCAACCCGGGCCTCTCGAGCCGGACCTTTTAGTCCCGACTCCCGATTTTTTTCGGGCTTGTAAAATACAAGCCCAGCCCAACCTTAAAATTGGGTAGGTGTGGCTAGCCCAACGGGCCGGGCTCATTTTGACACCTCTAGTGATTGATGATGATGAGTGATGACATGGAGGATTTATATTTTGTTTATCTTTGTATTTTGGACTTATTTCTACTTGGATTCTATGTAATTTGTCATGTTATTATGAGAAAATGAAATGATGTATTTATTGGACATTCTTATGATTAATGGTTTATGTGGTTTGGACCATTTGGTTGTAGTGGGTTATGTGAAAATGAAATGATGTAGTTATTGGACATCCTCTTTGACAAATTAAACATACTTATTTTGAAGGTTTATGTGGTTTGGACCGTTTGGTTGTAGTTTGTTAGAAGTGGATTTAAACGTTTTTTTTCTTTAATAATCTAAAATTAGGGCCAATTTGGCCCGATAGCCCGGAGGCCCGTGGTGGGCTGGACTGGGCTGAAAAATAAGCAGCCCGATCAGATTTAGGTCCAGCCCGGCCCAATTTCAGTCATTGGCCTGCTGGCCGGCCCGGCCATTTTGACACCTCTAATTAATATACACATTTGCTCCTTCAGAAAAAACCAAAACAAAGAAAGGGACCCGATATGTAAGTATATGGTTCCACCCCTATTCTAGCTAAATAAAACTATCTCCATTAATACATATATTATATACATATTTATATTATAATATAGTGGGGTGGCGGCAGGAGGGGTGAATGCTGGGTGGGATCTTTTGGCTATATGATTATGATTACCTAAAGAATTCAACACAGCTACTCATATCACTTTCACAGAATGTCATTTGGAGTTTCAAAAGTCGCAGAGTTGGGATCACAACCAGGTCTCGCAACTGTTGTTAGATTACTGAACTCTAATTTAGTAAAGTCAAGGATTACTGGCGAGGTGGGGAGTCAACAGTTATATTCCTTGTAAAATTCAATTCTGGATCGTTGTTCATCAATCCTTGTAACAATCAAGGAAAACACTAATCATTGGTACACTATATGACGATGGTCACTGATTTTCTGGAGTCTCATCTTCTGAATTTGGTTCAGTGCATTAAGTGTTACATTATCAGGATGGGTTGGAGAAGAGGTTCCTGATGAGGTTAAATACAGTCTTGGGCACTTGCATTAAGCTATCTCACATGGCTAATTTGTAGAGGAGAGAAATAAGTTGCAGAGTCTTTGAGGCTCTGAAAATTCTGTATGGGGACCACAAAACAACTATTATCCTTTCAATGATTTGAAAGTTCTCTTGCCAATGGGTTTTCTTCAATTCCTATTGAGTCAGGGTTTAAAGAAAAATAAAGAAAAATCTATGTTGTCTTGCATGGATAGAGGTTTAGTGTTTAGGTATCGAGCTAAATATAGAACATGCTAGTTGAAAATATTAGGAAATGTTTTTCGAAATGTCTTTAACCTTGGATGAATCATCGATCTTTCACAACTATAGTGACCTAATATTACGGAGCCAAAAATATGGTTTGCTAATCTCACTTAGATAATAGATATAGAAATGTAATTCCAGAAAAGACTCATAACAGTAAAAGGATGACAAGAAAGAAGACATTTCTTGATGCTTTGTTGTAAAAATGTAGTTAGTGTTTCCCATTTGCCTCAGGTGTCTTTAGTCATATCCCTTTTAAGTGTTTGGAGATTTATATTTTATGTGTTGCATAAAGGTATACAAATAGATTAAACATTGAAATACCTTATAACTAGGCCACTCAAAACTTTCTTGAAAAACGTGCTTTTCTCACTCTTATATTCTGTTATGAACTGTTTTATTATTTCTGAACTCTCTTATGGTGATATATGGTCCTCCAATTCCATTTGAAGTCCGTAGTTTGTTGCCTGCCTTTAAGTAATTTAGCTTTCAATTTCTTGCTTAAATGTACCCTAAATCTGAACGTCCCATTTAAATTATCATTATGTTTTAGATGAGAATTGTAAATACAGTTTTGCCTTTGAACAGTGGAGTGACTCAGAGTCAGTGGAGTCCCATTATTGTTTTAAATGAGGGGGTATTCCTGGAAATACAATTTTTATTTAGGAAATGAGACATTGTTTGAGGAGATTGCAAACAATGTTTTTTTTTGGATAAGAAACAATTTTTTTATTAATGTAAGAAAAATTACAAATGGTGGATAAGATATCCACAAAAATTACAAAATATCTAAGCTAATGCTTCAATGTTTAGAAGTACTCAATATTTGGAGATAGGGCATATTTACTTTTTGTATAGATCCAGCTATTCCAGTCCTTTTCTAATGTGCTGTCAAGGAATTTTATATCTACACAGTGTCACTCCAAATAAATGAAACAACACTAAAAGCTTATCAGTTTTGTGGCATTTTTCAGCATGTAAGATTTATGACTGAGCTAGAATATCAATTTGTATATTTTAGTAGTGAAAGCTACTACGATACTATCATATGTGGTGCTTTCTTAATGGTCATGCAATTAAGGCTGCAATATTCTTTTATCTGTTCAACCTTCCTTTGAGACTTCAGTGATGCTTATTGTATTATGCTTATTCGTAGGATGCTCATCATACTTTTATTGACGATTCTGAAGTCATAGTTGATTACAATAGGCAGCATTTGATGCCTGGTTGGATTCCAAGAAGGCTAGGTAAGCAAACCTTTTCTTTTGGAATGTGTTTATACTTTGGGGTGCGTAACTTATCATGTTCGACAGGTGGTGGTCTGGGTGGCAGGAAAGAATCAGGACAACTTCGATTTGGAGGACGAGATAGACCATTTCGAGCTCCACTGTATGTTTATCTTTTATTGTTTTGTATTTATACTTGTAATGTCTTTTTTTTTTCAAGTTAACATGGATGCTAAAAAACATTTTCTGCATTTCTTTGTGAAGAATGGTATAAGATGAATGGTCTGGAAAAGTCCTATTTGTTATCAGTGAACACTAATGGATCATATTCAATATTTCTTGAGACATAGCAGATGGGTGTGTAAGGGTTTAATCTCATAAGAAAGGAAATTAATCATTGTATTTTTTCTCAAGTGAAATCTAAATGAAAATTCCTAAACATTGCGGATTTAATTTAGGAGTTCTCTGCCTCCCTGAAATTAATGTAACCTGAATTTTCATGTATACTCTTGTTGAGAGAACAGGAGACAAATTCCATTGGATGATTTAAAGAGGCTCGGCATACCACCTCCTCCTGAAGGAAGATACATGTCACGTTTTCAGGTGAGCAAAATAGGCATGCTAAATATATTACGGAAAACTCATACTTCAACTTGCGTGCCTTAAAGAGAGCTGCCTATAAATTCGCTTGTTCTAGTGAGGAGTCAAGTGAAAAGTGAAGCACTATGAAGTGCTGCATTTATTTTCCTTCCACAATGTAACTTGGGATAATTACAAAAAAAAAACCCTGAGATTTGGGCTAATTACAAAAAAACTCAGATGTTCCGAAATTACAAAAAATCCCTCATATTTGATTCTGCTTTAAATTTAAGGGATAATTGTAATATTTCTATAAATATCAGAGGGTGGTTTAGAAATGTTTTTGCTCGTGAAGAGGGAAAATGGACGGAATAAAACCTCATTTTTTTTTTTTTTTTTTTTTTGCAATTTTCAAAAATATCTGGTTTTTTTGGTAATTAGCCCAACCCTAAGGGGTTTTTCGTAATTAACCCTTGTAACTTTTTGCTTAACCTTGATGCTGTTGTGCTTGTTATGCAAATTAAGAAAATCTTCGTTAATTCTTGATGTAGATCCCATCGCCACCCAGAAGGAAAAGAAGTCGTAGTTCTGAAATTGAAGACTTCGATGGACATGAGAAACTAAGTGGGTCCTCTCGTCGGCATGAGAGGTCAACCCTAAGGGGTTTTTCGTAATTAACCCTTGTAACTTTTTGCTTAACCTTGATGCTGTTGTGCTTGTTATGCAAATTAAGAAAATCTTCGTTAATTCTTGATGTAGATCCCATCGCCACCCAGAAGGAAAAGAAGTCGTAGTTCTGAAATTGAAGACTTCGATGGACATGAGAAACTAAGTGGGTCCTCTCGTCGGCATGAGAGGTCAAGTCCAGATCGCTCGTATGATGGAGGTAGGTCTAGGTACAGTGAAGACCGCCTTCACAAGCAGCACAAACAACGTAGCCATTCTCACAGGCATGAAAAGAGATCGTATGACGTTGAACGATCTTATAGGCATCACAAAGATTCACATTGACATGATAGGTATAGACTCCCTAGTTGAGATTACTAAGTTGGAGCTGCATCTTTACATTACCCTTTCGAATAACCTGGGAGTGACATGGGTCCAAATAGTTTATATTGTTGCATTATGTCAGGAGTCTTATCCAAGTTGACAGGTTAAAAACTCAGCATCTGCTGTTTAGATGGTAGAACACCTGAAATTTAGGTTATTAATGGATAGTTTTCGCATTTTACGTCGGAATTAGTCCTGTTCTTGGAAATAAAAACACATATTGCATTGCCTTCTAGGGTAGAGGTCTGTAAATGGGTAGGGTTTTACGCCACCGTACCAAAATTTAAGGTTGCATTTGGATGGGAGGATATATGAGGGACGAAAAGAAATTCAAGTGACTCAATCTAAGATTAGATTGAGTTTAAAATTCTCCAAAATGATTCAAAAAATAGCTTACAAGAATTTGAAGTTCATTGTAGAATTATTCCATCCAAACAACTTCAATGGATTTGTTATTATGGATTTGAATCCGTAGTTCAAAATCGATCAATCTAAATGGAGACTAAAGTTATTTATAGTGTCCAGTTAGGTATGTAGGTTGGTTGTATTTGTCTTGACCCTGATTCATGTTGGGTATTTCAAATGTCATTTGTAGTTTAATTACATCACCAAAATTCGTAGATATGTATATTTGAGTGTTATTGACAGGTATGTAAATTTATAGCTTCATATCATTCCTATTTCTTAAGAGTTAAAATTTGTGTATTACAACATGTGCTTTGGCAAATGTATTTAAAAATTTATTCCGAATTCAAATGATGTGATTTTGAATTGATTTCCTGATATGTTATATTTATAAGTTCCAACCATCCCTTAATTTTTTTTTTATTTTTTAAATTTTATTTTTAAGATTGAATATCCTCGTAAAATATTTCAGTTTTGAACTTTGAAGTTTGAACAGGGTCGGTTTGATTACTGTCAAAGGTATGCTGATAGTTTTCACAATATGAGGAAAATACCAAATGATATTTTATTATTTTGGAAAATTGTGTGATTGTTGACATGTTATACACTTTGAGAACCATGTGATATGTATATTTTATTTTTTAAAATAAAAATTGTGTACGAGTGTTCTGTTGGTTTTGTTTCAAGGCTGAAAGCGGCATGAATTTGCTTCAAATAGTTTTCTGAAATAATTAAAATTATGACACTCAAGTTAACAATATACTATGATCCAAATGTTTCTACTGATAATAAAAGAGAATTGATATGTGGAATTGTTGTAGTGAACAATGTGAAACAGACAACTAGCTTAATATGGATTCATAATCTATAAAATAAAGCATTCTATATCAACTTAACATGTACTATACATTAATATGTTAAAGATTTAGGACTTAGGGTGAGCTTTTTTAAAACAGTTTATGAATATTTGAGTCTTTATAAAGCTGCCCATAAGTTTTTTACTATTTCAACTTTTCCATTTCATAATAAATTGTTAAAATCTTATAAGGTTCTTTTTTTTTTTGTTGTTTAAATTCAAATCCTTACAAAGAGATTGTAAAGGAGGGGTGGGATTTGAACTTGGACTTTACCTCTAATAGGTGAGTCCAAGTACAATTTCTCCTAGCGAGAGATGGTCAGATGGTTATAAATATTTTTTTTTTAAGAAAAAAATGAGTTCTTAATTTATTTTATAAAACTTTAAAAGACCTTCTTTCAAGAAAACCAATGTTTTCCATAAACTTAATAATCATACAATTTATATAGTATATTGAGTATAAAATTCAATTTAATTGTATTAGTTTCAATTAAATTTAATTGTTTTGTTTTAATGTTTCCGAATATAATAAAAATAGAAAGAATTAAAAGTAAATTATATATGTTCGAGGAGTGAAATTCATCCTAAATCAATGAAATGATTTATTATTATCTCTTAAAAAATTTAAAATCGGAACCTTTCAGAGGGTCTTGTAGATGTTATTTCTACTATTGATCTGCATACAATACTCGTCTATATTATACATTATGGAATAAACCCGAGTTCAAAATGGATAAAGTATAAATGAAAATTAGGTGATAAGCAATGGGCATGGGTTGACGTGTGAGGGGTTCATGCTTTGCATGGGCGCAACGTGTAATGCCATTAGCATCAACATCAAATTATACTCTCCCTCTCAAACTCATCTGCCGTCTGTCTTTTCTTTATTTCTCATTTCAAACTCCCAAAAACCAGTTTCACTTCACAAAATCTTCTTCTCTAAATATTTCAACATTTATTTTTGTTCAGAATCTTAATTTCCCAAGGAAATGAAGAAGTCTTTTGGGTCTCTTCTTGCTATCCTTGTGCTACTGCATGCCATCCTGTTGTTACTATCCGTTCCAGTAAAATCCGATGGTTAATTCTCTCTCTCTCTCTCTCTCTCTCTCTCTCTCTCCATATACAATGAAGTGGTAAAATTGGGTGCAGAGTGTTTTGCATTTGAAATTTCTGATTTAAGTTATGGTTTGCTATTGATTTTGTGGGCTATTAGTGTTTTTTTATGGCATTTTCTGCTGGACAAAATTTGGGAGGTTGTGGAGTGAAGATTATCTGTTATGAAACATTTTATAAAATAATGACTGTTCTTTTTTTTTTTTTTTCTGTTTATTTGAGAATTGAGGCTCATCAAAAATATTTGCAACACCTACCAAGTTTAAGAAAAAAAAATTATGTTTCAAATCTTGGTAAGCTCTTTTTTTCGGTTAAGTGTGCAGCAACTTGCTCTGTATTTTGCTAAATGTATGGTATATTGGGGTCTTTTTTTGAATGCATATATATGGTGTTATTGAATTGTTATAGACTCTAGAATTCTGGGGTTCTAGATGGAATGATAGAGATAAATTTAGATTCCTTGTGTGAATTTCTTGAAGATAACTAAAATTTACAATTTCATTGTTGAAGAATTTTGTGGATAAAAAGGAGTCTTCATTATCATGCTGATAAGTTGTATTAGTAGCAGGGGCGAAACTAGACATTTAACTTTGGGGGCTAAGTAATTTTTGGGGGGCTGAATCAGTAAAAAAAATAAGTAGGTTTTAAAAAGTTTGGGGGGCTAAAGCCCCCGTAGATAAAGAAGGAAACGCCCCTGATTAGTCACACATCTGTTGCATTGGACTTGTAGTCGTGTAATCACATCAACTATGTTGGATGAAAATATCGACGATGATTTGGACTCGAAATTCCTATCATCTACTTCATTCCTACCTTTTTAAGAGATCACAGTTTTGGCTGGTTTTTTTTAGTCCATCCATTTGCAAACATGTGTTTGTTTAATTGAATCTGATTATCACCACATGATCTTGCCACAGTTGTAATCCCGACACGTAGAAGGCTGTGGGCAGGGCCGATCCTATGGAATTAAACAACTTCTGTTAGTAG
This sequence comes from Rehmannia glutinosa, assembly GCA_016081115.2. Taxonomy (NCBI): domain Eukaryota; kingdom Viridiplantae; phylum Streptophyta; class Magnoliopsida; order Lamiales; family Orobanchaceae; genus Rehmannia; species Rehmannia glutinosa. The sequence goes on from JABTTQ020003318.1 coordinate 77,097, forward strand.
CCGTGTAAAAACTTTTTAATTTCTAATTTCTTGATTTCATTGTTGATGGGAGAGCTCGACCTTGAGAACTTTTAATCACTTCATCTACACAATAAAGTTAAGAAAATTGTGTGAAACACGATTTGAACTTGGGGCTCCTTTCAAAGTTTCAAAAATGCAAACACTCAACCACTACACTAGATTCACTCTTGGTACAATATTTTATTTATGTACTATTGTAAAAGGTATACAAAAATTTTGGGTCCCTAAATTTCATAATTTTTTTGGGCCCAAGTGGCCTAACATAAGGAGCGGCGGATGCAGATAAAAAACTGTAACACACTGAAGTTGTAGATTTCAAAGAGTTTCTGATCAGCGATATCGGACAGATTGATACACTTTTCGAAATGGTTCTTCCGGTCCCTATAATTAAACAGGCCATAATGTAAATCTAGTCCGACTTATCCAATCAATCATTGTCCATGCTTTCACGATAGTGCATTTAGAGTACCAAATTTATTTAGAGTACAAATTAAAGCACATAAATTTGGTACTCTATGCAAATTCTTCTATTCGTTGTAGACGTCTTTATTATGTCATTTTTGGATACCGTTGACAGCTTGCATTTGTAGTTCTAAACTGATCTTGACTGCTTATTTCTGCACATATACGCACATGAATGAGTAGTTCACTTTCGATACTTAACGTGCAGATGAGGAAGATCATCTACTTCAGGGGATCAACAGCTTCAGGCAATCATCCAATGTCGCGCCTCTTGCGAAGCACGATAAGGCCGATTGTGTCGCTGATCAAATTGCCGACCAATTAGAGGACCAACACTGCGCGTCCAACACCGCACCACCCACGCAGTCGCAACTGATATCCAACTACCCGGATGTCCTAAAGAAATGCAAAATAGACGTCAACACCACGAGAGATGGGATGATATTGCCCGTCTGCGTGCCCGGTCGGGTTGCAACTCTGGTGCTCACAAACTACACACAGTCTCAGAATTCGAGATATTTGAATGCTTCCAGGTTTACAGGAGCTGGCATTGGGACCGAAGATGATTGGACCGTTTTAGTCTTAACTACGAGTACAACTGGAGGGAGCTTTGCAAGCCGGGCTTGTCGTCACGTTATATTCGCTTGGAGCCATTACTTGTTGCTCTCTGTTTTCTTGATGGTATTTATGGTAGTCGTATATTAAACTCGTAATGCATCCACACACGATTCGATCATGTGTTGTGCTATAGTTGTTATTGTATCTAGTGTACTGTAATTAACAAGTAAAGATGGTGTTTGTTTGTGTGGATATCTTTTGTGGTGTTGTGAAGTTTGTGGGATTTCCTATTATGGTGTGTTATGAGTTTAGAAGGTTTTAACTTTCTGTTGTGTACATGTGATAATTAAGCGACGGATTTATGAGATAAAATGCTAGAATATTTCTTCAGTCACTACACTATTGCACCAAATGCACTTGTATTAACCAAGTGGCACTTGTCCACTACATTATGAAACAGAAACGGATTTGTGTTGATTAGTTCACTTTTATCAATGGTATTATCCAGTCTCCAGATGGTTCTACCAATGGCACTTCTTGTGAAGATAATGGTCTTTATTTGTTTTCCTACTACTGTGATAATTCTTGACACGTGATGATAGCATGATATGAAAACGTTACGAATATAACGGGTTAGTGTTTAGTTGGGTTAGTGTTTAGTTTTGTTGTGTAGATACGATAAGGACATGGAAAAGTTTCGTGTCGTGTTCGTGTAAACATGATAAGGACACAAATACGATAGTGACACGATGAGAATACGATAACGACACAATAACGACACGTTTACTTATTAGTGATAAGATAATGACACGTTTACCTATTAGTGACACGATAATGACATGATAACCTGATCTTTTGTATGTTTGTATCGTGTATTGTCATGTAATATCGTGTCATGTCGTGTAAGTTTCTATCGTGTATTAACGTGTAAATTAATTTCTTTTTGTTTTTGACTTATCGAATCAAATCGTGTCGTGTCGACACAAAAAATTTCGTGTTCATATCTGTGTTGAAATAGATCCTTATCATGCCCTACTCGTGTTTGACTTTATCGTATCGTGTTGTTATCGTGTCAACACGAAACGAATACGATTTCCCACCCCTACTGACAACTCCTACTATGGCAATATTATTGCCATTTCCTTCTAGTTTGCTTGCTCGAGTTGAGATTGCATTGTTTCATGCTTGTTTGAGCAATAGCAATAATATTTACCCAGTATCGTGTTAAGAGTGTGATGAGATCTCATATTTATTCATAGCTTCGGGCTAAATTAAAATTCCAAGACATTCACTAATATTTGATTTTTTTTTATATTTTCTCTTTTATAAGTAAAAAAAATTCAATTTTTTCTGTAGAAATATTATGTTACCATTAAATTTAAGACACAATCAAATTTTATTGTGCTTTTAAAATATCTCTAGGTTTCTTTGTAATTTGTCCAAACCGCATGGATTTTTTTTTAAAATAATTATCCCTTCTTTAGTTCCCTTTTTTAATTTTATGTGGATTTCTCAGAAAAATAACAATTCCAAACCCTGAAGTGCCAATGTCCAGATTATGCGAATTGTTGAAATGTAATGATACGTGCCAATAGGATCAACATTCATACATCCTTAGTGCCCTGTACCAAAAGGATTGAGATTTCCGGTTCCACTTCTCTCTTCCAACCCAGATTGAGATTTTTTGTTCAAATTTTCCTGTTCTACTCCATATTCTATTACATTAATGTATATAAAATAATATTACTATTGTACATATATCATTCATCCAATATATAAAATATACCCCGAATAAATACGAAAAATGGAACATGAAATCTCGTCGTTACACACATAAATTGGGATAAGAACAATTCCATGATACTTATTATGACGTCCGATTCTACCGACGTGTCCGTTGCCACCGCTCACATTGTACACGTATATATTACACTCTTTGCCACGTTTCTTATATATATCAAATCAATCTATTTATTCCCCCTTATATATAAATATATAATTCACATGTTCTCATCTCGTTTTCTTTCTATCTCAAGAGTTTTATTACCAATTAATATTACCACTTTCGCTCACAAAACTGATAATTTCATTACACGTCCTCTTGTTGTTCAAAAACCACAAAATTATTCTAATAAGTTTGTGACCGTCAGATCATCATCAATGGCATCCAGCGGCCAGCAATTCCCTCCACAGAAACAGGAGACTCAGCCTGGCAAAGAGCATCTCATGGACCCCACTCCCCAAGCCACCACCCAAGAATACAAGCCATCTAATAAGCTTGTGGTATGTTAATTTTAATATAAATCCTAATTTTGGTCCCATAATTATCGGAAACTAGCAGTTTTGGTCCCGTAAATATTATTAAGTAGCAATTTTTATTCGGTGAGATTTTGATCCTATAAGTTCTAATTATAATTTTGGTCCTGTAAGTTTCGATTTTGTGCAGTTTTAGTCCAGTTGGATGTTTTAATATTTTATTTGTTCCCACAATACCCTTATAATTTAACTAAAATACCCAAAATACTTATAGTAAGTTACTTGTATTGTATGGAATTTAGCTATTTTGATTAAATAGTAAAATCGTCAAGGATAGGAGCTACCACAACAAGAAGTTAAAGAAGTGAAATTGCAATTAAGCCTAAAATCCCTTTTATGTTACATGCAAAGTTTGATGGTGATTAATTGGTGATTTGATTTTGATTCTGTGCAATCATGATCCTATAAGTTCTAATTTGTATTAATTTTGTTCCTAGAAGTTTTGATTTTCTGCAATTTTGGTTTGAACAGGGTGTTTCAATATTTTTATTTGTTTCCACGATACCATTGTCCATTAACCAAGTAATATACCTATGATCGTTACAAGTTATATTTATGAAATTGCTATTTTGATTAACTGCGACATTAAGAAGTTACAGGACCAAAATACCTATGATCGTTATAAGTTATATTTATGAAATTGCTATTTTGATTAACTGCCACATTAAGAAATTACAGGACTACCTTGCCAATCATAAAGAGTTACAGGACTAAAATTGCAATTAAGCCTAAATTTCCTTGTGTGACATGCAATTTGATGGTGATTAATGGGTGATCTGATTTTGCAGGGTAAGGTGGCTCTGGTGACCGGAGGCGACTCCGGCATCGGCCGAGCTGTCTGCCACTGCTTCGCGCTCGAGGGTGCCACCGTGGCCTTCACTTACGTGAAGGGTCACGAGGACAAAGACGCAAGCGATACTTTGGAAATGCTGAGGAAAGCTAAACATGCCGACGCTAAAGACCCGATCGCCATACCGACGGATCTCGGGTACGACGAGAACTGCAAACGGGTCGTGGACGAGGTCGTTAGCAGCTTCGGCCGGATCGATATTCTGGTAAACAATGCGGCGGAGCAGTATGAGGCAGGGTCTGTTGAGGAGATTGATGAGGCCAGGCTTGAGAGGGTGTTTAGGACTAATATCTTTTCTTACTTCTTTACTGTCAGGTATGTATGATTTATTATTTATTCGTTTTAGGGTTAATTACAGAAAGTACCCTCGAGGTTTAACCTAATTACAAAAAATCCGAGCTAAATACACCTCAATTCGCACACTGAAATTCTTAGATAGTCGCTATAAATATGGCTTACACCCATTTCCTCATTTTTCACCCTTTTCCAGCGAAAGACCCTAACCCTATTAGGGTCTCCCACAATATCTAATTTGGATAAAAACGAAAATTTTTGTTAATGAAAAACAAATGAATTTGTGTTTTATTTTGTCTAACATTTACTCTCTCCATAAGAAAAAATTTCAAAATCGATCCGCCCTTATATTTATAAAAATGTTATAGTTAGTCCCTTAATTTTAACATTGAACCAAACTTTCGGGTACATTTTGTAATTTTGAAAGTTAGATAGGTTTTTTTGTAATTAGGTGAAACTTCAGGGGTACTTTTTGTAGTTATCCCTTCGTTTTATTATAATTTTTGTTGATTAGAATACATTTGAAATTTTCTTATTCATGATCTGATTTTGCCACCTTAAGTTAAGACTTGAGATTGTCATAATCTTAATCAGATACAAGGCAATTCTAATTATTTGGGATAATTGTAATATTTTTATAAATGTATGCCGGTGTGCTTGAATGCGTATGAACTTTGTTAGGGGGGCAAAGTATAATTCACGATTCCCTTCTATTACTAAGGAAATGTCTAATGACTGGATCTTGAATCAGATTGTAGCGCCTGATAGGGTAACTGTAATATTTTTATAAATGCAAGGGGTGTTTGAAATGTTTGTGTATGAGAGGGGTAAAGTGTAAATGTGGGGGGTAATCGTAATTTTCTTTATAAATGTAAGGAGGTTGGTTGAAATGATTTTGAAGGGGTGAAAGGTAATACAAAATCAAACCTGAAGGTTTTTTTTGTAATTTTAATAACTTCTGGTTTTTTTTTTGTAATTAACCGGACATGTGGGGTAATTTTTGCGATTATCCATTTTTTATAGGGATAATTACAAATACACCCCTGAGGTTCATGCTAATTACAAAAAAACCCCAAAATTTCTGAAAATTACAGAAATCCCTTGACATTTATTAAAATATTACAACTACCCCTTAAACTTTTGACATAATCAAACTCGATTGGTTTTGTTATAATTGTGAAACATCTTTGGGTTTTTTTTGTAATTAGCCAAAACCTTAGGGGTGTTTATGCAATTATCCCTTTTTATTTCAACACAGTTTTTGTAATCATCTCTGATTAATTTGTTCAGGCTAGGATTGTATTAAAATGTATTGTTAACATTTGTAGGCATGCTTTGAAGCACATGAAGGAAGGTAGCTCGATAATCAACACGACATCAGTGAACGCGTACAAAGGCAACGCCAAGCTGCTCGACTACACGTCGACCAAGGGAGCCATCGTCGCATTCACCCGTGGCCTAGCGCTGCAGCTGGTGGAGAAAGGCATACGTGTTAACGGTGTGGCGCCCGGTCCGATCTGGACGCCTCTGATTCCGGCCTCTTTCACGGAAGAAGAAAGCGCGAACTTTGGAAAACAAGTGCCGATGAAAAGGGCAGGACAGCCGGTTGAGGTGGCGCCTTCGTACGTATTTCTGGCATCGAATGTGGATTCGTCTTACATAACGGGACAGGTCCTCCATCCGAATGGTGGGACGATTGTCAATACTTGAGATGTTCGAATGTAGGTTAGTATATGTCGATCGATCCGGTGTGTATTCGCGTATACGTTGTTTGTGTTGTTTATCTGTTAGCTTTTTGGTTCAGATGTGGTCGGCTTTGGGTGGTTGTAATTAGTAATAACTGCTAGTTGTGGTGATGGTGTGTACTGAAGTGTTTTTTGATGATAGACCTGTTAGGGATGTTTTGTGTTAATATATATATGGAATGGTTATAGGTTTTATCTTTTTTAGTTCATTTTTCATTCGCATTTAAACTTGACTATGGAAAGTCGCGTCAAAAACGGTGGTGATCAAATAATAAGGGATAATTACACAAGACCTCCTGAGGTTTCGGCTAATTACAAAAAAATCCAGTAAAAAACGGTGGTGATCATAATAATAAGGGATAATTACACAAGACCTCTTGAAGTTTCGGCTAATTACGAAAAAATCCGGTAGTTTGATTATGTCATAAATTTAATTTATGGGTAATTGTAATGTTCCTAAAAATTTTAGTGGGATTTTTCAAATGTTTGTTTTACGAAAGGGGGAAATGTAAGTGGAACCAAACCAAAAGAAGCCCGTACTAGGCCAAGCAAGTCAAGCTCTTCTGGTGGCTGAACAAGTGTGAATTCTTTCAAGGCAAGGGGTGGCCTGAGTCGACATTGTTGTTTACTCTGATCTGGTCGAGGTGGTTTTTGTTTACCAGAACGTATGTGGTCTAAATTCCTATGACCGAGTCGTTCCGACTTAGAGATGTGACAATGAATAGCTTGAGCTATATTTCCAAAGTAACCAAATTCTACCAAGGTGAGAGGCAATGCATATTGTGCAAGAAGAACCAGTTTGGAAAAATGAAAGGAACTATAAACTATATCCGAGAGGTAGCAATTGCTATATTTCAAGTCCTCTTTGGCTTAAGCTGTGAACATATTTATCAATCCATGGCAACCCCCTACCCTATGAAGGGAGTGGTTGCTCCACATGAAGGAAGACTTGGAGCGAACTGGATGATCGAGCCGAGGATTGTCCCCTCTTGCCCTCATTCTCCGTTCCCTAATATGAACCTTGAGTCATCAAAACCTTTCTGACTAGGCCTGGCCGGGTCGCCCTACCCGACTAGCCCTTCAAAAGGCAAAACTCTCGAAAAATCGCAGGACTAATATTGCAATACCATATAATTAAATTACCTGACCAATTTTGCAAATTTCCCCTACACATAAATACACAGAATTTCAAGATGTCAGTGATCTTTACACTAGAATTTGGTGAAAAACCGTTTCTATTGTAAATTAAAGCAATACATGCGAAAATTGCTACTCTCCAACTGCAAATTTTACTAAAATATCAATTTTACCATTTTGGCCTTTTCTAATCAACAGTTTAAAACAACATAATATCTGCATGTCAATAGAAATCTTAGTTGCCACCAAACAATCCAAGAAGTGAGCCCCTAAAGAGCTAATGTATAGGGGTGCACATAATTCAGTTAACCGGCCAAACCGAACCAAAAATCAAATTGCAAATCTCGTTTCTGTTTTTGGTTGTTTTATTTTCCGAAATTCTGTTTTTTTGTTCGATTTCGGTTAGCCGAACCAAATCAAGATCGTAATGTTTACAAATTAGTGGAAATTACAATGTCACCCCAACTATATGCACTTTTACACGTTGCTTACCAAACATTAATCATTGCATTTCGCCATCTGAATTACAAGAATTTTACACGATACCATCTACATCTAGTGGTCACCAACGGTCTAATATGCCCTTGAGATTCCATCACATACGTGACAAATGCTAAAACTATTGCACTTTGCCATCTAAATTTTTACATAATCTCTCACTTTACCACCTCAACTGAGATGGCACATTGAGAAATCTTTAAAAGTTTGAACGACAATATGCAAATATTTTAGCATGTATCAGGCACGTGATGGAATATTCATGGAAATAGCGTTGGCGGGAGCTCCTAGATGATAAAGTGTAAATTCATATAATTAGGATGACAAAGTAAAAAAAAAAAAAAATTGGTTGTCAATATGCAAAAATCGAAATAGTTGGGACGGCGAATGTAATTTCCCCTTTTTATGAATTTGTAATCAAGAAATCATGTCTAACATATTTTGATAAACGAGTACACTCTGAAAAATAAGCCAGGGTTAAAAATTTACAAGAGGTGACACAAGATAATAAAAATTTGAAAAAATATATTTCAGGAGGAAGTCACCGTACATTTACAAGAGGTGAACCATTTTTCATCATCCTCTGATCAATGTCAAGTCTTGGAAAAAATACTACCATAAAAAGCTAATAGAAAATATACCTTGTTCGTTGAGCAAACATCAGAATGGAATTTCTTCTGTCCCCTAAAAAACAACACAAAAGGGGAACATGTGAAGTCATCAAAAAGCATAGTAAATTAATGCATTGACAAGGTCCAAGATAAAATGCCAATGAGAATCAATCTTTTTTCTTTCCCTCGTGGTAGCATCAACCGGCATCAGTGGTTTGACGAAAAACTGAAAGAATCTGGATACATAAACAAATTAAGCCATCCACCGAGGACAAACAATATTCAAAAGAGAAACCAAAATTTTTGTGGGAATTAAAAACTTCTACCTGTCCAAAGCTTTTTCAAAGAAGTTAGCGTTAACATCAGATAAACATTAGTGTATTCAGAAGATGTGAAAGCGTTTGTACCACCTTCATGCTAACAAGAAGACAAGATTACATAGATAGACGATATCTATTTGCTAGCACATTGAAATAAAGCATCCAGTTATTACCCAAATCAAGGAAACAATACTAAGCATATTACACAGAATGAAAGCATGTGCACGCTTGTTGGGAAAATTAAACATAACCCAAACCTTTTCGGTCTTAGATTTACTAAACAAACAATTAATATCTTCAAGTAGGCACCATCATGTGTGAAAGTGGATATTCGTGACATTCTATATGAGTAGCGTATTAACCAGATGTAGTTGTTCTTATCAGTCATTTCTAGATGTCACAATTTGAACATGTGATTTCATTCCTTTTCATTACCTGAACCCATCATTAGTATAAGGGATAATTACAAAAACACCCCTGAGTTTTTGGCTAATTACAAAAAAACCCAAAAACGTTTCACAATTATAAAAAAAAACCATGAGGTTTGATTATGTCTAAAATTTAATGGGGTAGTTGTAATATTTTTATAAATCTCAAAGGGTTTTTGAAATGTTTTTTTGTTTATGAATGGGAAAATGTAAGATGGAATCAAACCCCAAGTTTTTTTTTTTTTTTTTAATTTTAAAGAATCTCTGCGTTCTTTTGTAACTAGCCCGAACCTCAAGGGTGTTTCCGTAATTATCCCTTAGTATAATGTTCAAAAACCCCATTTGGTGAAGTGCTTAATCTTTTCTCTATGCAGTTAATTCCTAGAAAAAACAACATCGTTTAAAAGTGGAAAGTGACACCAAGAGCATAAAGGTAAGTACCTGAAAATCAAAGTTGGTGTTGCTAACTCCATAATAAAGACCAGCGACCTGTGTGCATCGCATACTGAAATGTGCCAGGAAAAAATGAGAACAAAAAATGTTTTCGGGAGTTAGATTAGCACGAAGGGAAAGCATAAGGTGGGAATTTGAAATATTCGATGAAGAAATTGTTGGATAAAATGGTTGGTGTATATCAAACGGCTGCAGAAATTTGAGCAGAGTATCAGTACGAAAACGAAATGTGGAGGCAAGAGTTGGACTCTTTCTCTTTAAGATGAGATTGCCCCGCTCACGGTGTGTACGGAAAAATGGCAATCATCCCCAAGATACAACGGACAAACTTGTGATGGTTGCACTACAAATTGCAAGTACAACAATATGATGCTTTTGAACTCTCTTTGATGGACTTATGCAGAAAATGAACAGAATTTTGAGATGTTAAGATGCTGAAATGAGTTCTGGGGACTGCTAGTTATAGAGCTTAACAGCCTCTTCAGACTGGGTGCCCCAGGTTCGGATCGACCATGAACGCCACATTGCGCCCTGTGATCAAGAGTTGCTTGATGGTCCAGATCGCATGCGATCAACAGATGGTCCAGATCGTATCCAATATCGCATCCAAGCATCCAACTGAAGGTACACACCTCTTGGCATACACCCCTGATAACAGGACGCAACTGCACACTAGACTGTCGTGTTGAGTCATGCTGCCCTGTCAGACACGTCCAATCAGCGCTTAACCTTTACTCTATGCAGTTAATTCCTAGAGAAACAACGTCGTTTAAAAGTGGAAAGTGACACCAAGAGCATGAGTACCGGAAAATCAAAGTTGGTGTTGCTAACTCCATAATAAAGACCAGCGACCTGTGTGCATGGCATGCTGAAATATGCCAGAAAAAATAGGGGAACAAAAAATATTTTCGGGAGTTACATTAGCATGAGGGAAAAGAATAAGGTGAAAATTTGAATTGTTTGATGAAGAAATGCACTAACTTTCTTCTTTCTTGTCCTTAGCCTGGTGTAAGGCACAGTAAGCTCACCCCGAAAGACTAGACGACTTGCAGGGTTCGCTTGAATGAAAAGTCTTATCAAGTAAATCGAGCAAGTAGTGTGTTTGATGGACATGACTACACAATTTTTCTACACTAGTTCTAAACCAAAAGAGAATTACCATATTCACTGAAGCAGTTCCTTCAACAAACGCGTAAATATTTCAATAAGGACTTCTTATTCAGGGGAGACTAGTCTACCATAATACATGCCTTGGGAGTAAAAATGTTGTTTCTGGACATAATCCCTTTAAAAGCTGAGAGCCAAGTTGTAAACTAGTCTGCAGAAAGAGCACACAAAAGCAGTCCTTATCTACAAATGAAATTTAAAATAAAAAGGACAGGTATACATACCACAGGATAATTAGTTGTGTAAGGCTATGATGAGCTTTCGGTACTCTAAATCTCTCTTCTTCCAACGGTTTCTGCACAAGTTCCTCAGACAATCTTTTCTCTTTCTCTGCTCCTCTTTCCTGATAACATAAAGAAAATATGAATACAAATAAAACAGAATGGGCTGGATTAAGTTATCAATATTAAAGGATAGATAGAATGTTCGTACATATGTGCGGAGATGGAATGGATTTGGTTTAGAATTTCTAGGAAGAGGCTTCTCGCTGTGAGGTTCTGAAAACGTATTGAAAGCTGAATATAATAAGAATACATTTAATGAAAAATTTGTTGAGACATAAAATAAAAAATAAAATTGGTCATGTTCCATGTACACACATGTTGATTTTACAATATCAATTCATGTAATGGGACATGACTAGAGCAACTATCTCAACTCATTGCCATCTCATCGTATTTTCCATGCAAGTGGAAAAACCTATGATGATCATCTCTTTTCTCCTTCGTATGAAGGTTTCAGCAAGGGCATCCGGTGTAAAAAATTGCCACTTTGCTTTTTGTGTGAATTTGTAGTGTTAACTAATTTTAGACAATTAATTGACACTATAAACTTCAGAGCACCGACCCCACATAGTGGGATAAGGTGCAGTTGATGATGATGATGATGATGACGACGACGACATAAAACAAAAAAATAAACAATATATGTACCACTGTAGATTATGTTGAGGCAACCATAGATGTTTCTACATTCTGCTTGGCCCTCGACATTGTTTCCAAATGGAATTCCTGTCCAAGCCAAGAATTTTATTGTTTTTCTATCATCTCAATGAATAATAATATGTGGTTTTTCAAACTTCCACTAGCAAGTGATTATTTATCTACCTTAAATTCTGGAGGCTGGGGTGTACTCCATGGGAATGGTGGTAAAGCCGGGGCCTCAAAAATCTGTGACGAAACAAAAACACAATCAAAAGAATGAACTTACATATCCTAATTTTATTTGTAAAGATTCTATATTAGGTTGTTCTGATACAAAAAAAATGTCTACCTTTCTGCTTAAAGGCCGAGCCTTACACTTAGGAATTTTAGCCATTATCTCTTCCTCCAATTCAGCTGAACTTTAAATTTTAACAGAACGCACTCGTTGTGATGTTTCGAAATCAGATGTTTGGGCCTTGATCGTACAAATGATGATCATAGTTTTGAAGGGATTGATACCGGCAGACTGCAAAACTGCTGAACAGGAGCCCTCACCCTAGAGAACAGGAAAACCAAGCTTTTAAATGTCTGTTATGGCAATAACCACATTAATGCCTTCTAGATTAATAAGAAATAAGCATTGTTTCAGAAACTTACACCCTGGTCTTTAAATCAGAAACCTTTCCAACCTATGTCATTGAGTAGGTGGTCAAGTACCATAGATAGGACAACAATGACTATAAGAACAACAAGGATCATGATTAAAGTTGTAACAAAAGACTGAGTTTAACAAACAAAGGATGCCACACTCAAGCAAAAGAAATCACAATATCACCTATTTGTCAAAGAAAAAACTACAAATCCTAACTATACCCGTTTTTACATGTTGCCTACCAAACTTGATTCGCTTCATTTTGCCATAAGTATTAGAATTTTACACGATGACATCTAATCTAGTGGTCACCAACGATGTTTATTCCATTGAGATTCCATCACATATGTGACAAGTGCTAAAATTATTGCATTTTGCCATCCAAATTTTACATAATACTTTACCACCTCAATTGAGATGGCAAATTGAGAATATTGAAAATTTTGAACGGCAATGTGCAAATATTTTGGCATGTAACGCACACGTGATGGAAAATCGATGGAAATAGCATTGGTGGGAGCTCCTAGATGGTAAAGTGTAAAATCTATATACTTTGGATGACAAAGTGTAACAAAAATAGTTTGATTGTCAATGTGCAAAAACAGATATATTTTGGATGGCAAATGTAATTTCCCCTACTTATATATTTATATATATACATATGATTATTATACAGTACTTTATACTAATTTCATTTTTAAAATGTTTTCCTAATTTTCTCCTCAAAAACTAAAAAATACAAAGCATTATGGATTTTAATATAAATTTGGTTAATAAAAAAGACAACAAAATAGAAGAAAAAAAATCAGTTATGCCGCAACCGATTAAATTTGGTTTGTTTTGGTTTTATGGCTATTGATCAATTGAAATTTAAGTTCGATCTGGTTTGGCCAGGAGGAATGCACAAATGCTAGGTTCAATTTGTGTGCGAACGTTTGTTTCTGCTAGAAGAGCCAAAGCAATAAAGCTCCTAGCTGCAAACAAAGCAAATATTAGAAACCTCAAATTAGACAATTATGATATATCTTAACTATCAGTAGTAGAGGGAAACAACTACCTGTGAACTCCTTGTGTCTGAGACAACCTAAAAGCAAGAACCAAATTTTCACCATTAGCACAAAATTAAATTACATCTGAAGTTTTATTGTCCTTTCAATAAAAGAGTGCATTGTCAAAACCCACATCAAAAGCTATTTTCCGTTAAGAGACAACAAGCATAATCCCCACCTAAAGTTTTTAAACATTCTTTCGCAAGCAAAGCCAAACTCACAGAAACAAATGACTGCTACGGGAATTTCAAGTGAACTCTTATTAATAACGCACGAGAGCACTCGCAAATTTGATGAAATAATATCAAAGAATCACATTATAAGGTACCTCACACAGAGAAAATGATAAAATCAAGATCTTGTGATCATTACCTATTTAATGTATTAAACAATCTCAAGTATTTCAATATACCTGGCTCTCCAACACCGGCAATATCCCAAGAACGGGACCAGCTGCACATATACGGAAACAAAAAGAGAGATGCAAATCCAAACAACATGACAGGAAATAATTGAAGAGACAGTTAATAAGGGATAGAAAAACAAACATATACAACCTGCAATTGTAGTATCCCAAGAGTCGTTCAGCCTCTAGTAGGAGTCGTTGAGCGAAATCAAGTAGCAAGTTCCACATACTCTGCAAAAAGCTATAAAAATGCGTGTAAGAATATTGCAAATAAGCAAGTCCTGAAACCTTCAGTATTAAGCCACTTTGTCACAAGATCACATTGTCAATAAGTAAGAGCATCCTCAACCGAATACTTTTTCCAGTCATGAACTAGTACCGCAGCATAGAGCACATCTTCAAAGTCTTATAGTATGTTCAGTATTTTGAGGCTATGTCATATCTTAAAAATGCAATTTTCAAATATTAAGCTATTGGAAGCAAACCTGGAGGAGAAAAGTAGATTAAATTAAAATTTCACAAAGTCACAGACATGTTTGACAAGATCCATTTGAAGTAAACCTGCAGGGGCAGGAGTGTACAGTAGACAAAGCAAGGCATCGGAGCATTAGTAATGTAATATAATTAACATGATATAAGAAAATGATATTGTCAACTTGTCAGTAACTTGTGGTACGGATGATCTTTCACACTTAAAATTTTCTGAAGCTGTGCGTATAAAAAGAAATTCAAAGGTTAATTAGTTCTCTTCCCTATGAAAGATTTTATCACTGTGAAGACAATAGTTGTCTCTTATCAGTAAACAGCTGGTGGCCTGTTCATAAATCAAGAAATCATGTCTAATAGATTAGAATAAAGTAAACCAGGCTACCATCTTTCTGAATCAAAATCAAAATACTTTCTAGAAAGTAAATAGGATGTGGAAATCTGGGAAAACATATTTGAGAAGAAACTTCTCGTTCATTTACAATAGGTGATTAGTTACTCATCAACCTTTGATTGATGCAAAGTCTTGGAAAAAGGATTGCCAACGGAGCTAATGAAAAAGGTCCTGTTACAGTCAACAAACATCAGACGATGAATTCTTCTAGTTCTCTGATAAACATAAAAGGGGGGAAACACGTTAAGTCATAAAAAAGCATAGGAAATGAATGCATAGACAAGGTGCAAGATAAAATGTTGTTACAAAGCAATTGTATATAAAAGATAAAAGTATCAACGATAAAGTATACAATTGTATATCAAAACTGCATAATGGGATTATAAACACCAGGCTATATTTGGCCATATTAATAGTATCACCTTCCTTTGAGCCAACAATGACCGAGAACAGCAGTAATCACCATTCTTACTTCGTCAATGTATTCAGGTATCGTTGTGCTTGCTTCTGTAATATTTCTGACAATCTGAAAAGAAGTTTGGAAACCATTGATTTATCTTTGCAGCAAGTTTAACTAGAAAAATTTAGTATCATAAAGATCTGGATAATAAATAACATTCAAGCTCGTGTATGTTACTAAGTCAAAGCTCATGCACTAAAATTTAGAGACAATGTAATGTGGTAATTACTGAATAAATAAGCCAAGACCTCATATGTCATGTCACGCAAATGGGAAGCAATAACAGATGCCCTACATAAAAGGTTGGTTTTCGAAGCAAGTGATGATTGCACAGAAATTTCAGGAAGCCTTACCTAGATTTTGCTGTTTGCTCCTATGGTCTTAATTTTCTCCGGAGACTTGGGACATGGAATATTTTCCGGCAACACAAACCCTGTTAGTATCAACACCAAAAATTTCAAAGCAGATGAGCATTTTAGAAAAATTTCAAGCTTACCCTGTTCCAATCTATATT
Source organism: Rehmannia glutinosa (assembly GCA_016081115.2). Taxonomy (NCBI): domain Eukaryota; kingdom Viridiplantae; phylum Streptophyta; class Magnoliopsida; order Lamiales; family Orobanchaceae; genus Rehmannia; species Rehmannia glutinosa. The sequence continues at coordinate 92,841 of JABTTQ020003318.1, forward strand.
GCTTCCTAAAGCAGGCATATCCGGCGTAATATAATGAGGTGTATTGCAATTAAACCCAGTAAAATCAATTAGATATAAACCAAATTAAATAAATAATACACTGAAATTTTTTACAACACATACCAGATCGAAAGAGAGATCATCAACTCGCACGACAAAAGCTAAAACTGTAACTAAATGCATATGTCATATATAACAAACAATTTAACGACAACAGAAGTACGCAAAGACCAAACAATTTTACATCACATCGTCACCACTTCCACCAATCAGGTTGTTATGCTACTGTTGACCATTGCAATAGCCATTGCAGATACTTCACAACTTTTTCTTGCAAAACGATTGAATATAATTACGCTTTCAGTTTCAGGACATGTGCGCTTTCAGAAAAATACTTGGCTTATTGTGATATCAAACCTTGTGGAATCAAATTAATTAGAAAAAACAAGAGCACTCAAAATCAAATCAAGCCACATTAATTCATTATAAGAACACCAAATAAACCACAAAAATTACACAGGGAGGAATGAAAATCCACTTTCACTGTTAAGATCATAAGAGCGGCAACTCTTGTCGAATCAAAAACCAAAGGAAAAACCGTCAAGTATCAAATCGATGATAATATCTAATAAACATCAAATAAGGTCAAGAAGCAAACCAAATAACCAACCAACAGAAAACTGCATACGTCATTAATATAGCACAAAGTCTTGTGGAATCAAATCAATTAGAAAAAACACACTTAGGAATCAAATCAAGACACATTAATATATTGTAAGAAACACCAAATACGCAACAAAAACCACACCAAACTGGAAAAAGAAAACATGACATAAACAAAAATCAAGAATGAAAATCAACTTTCACAATCAACTTTCACTCTTAAGAGCAAAAGAGCAGCAACTCTTGTCAAATCAAAAACCAAAGGAAAAACAGCCAAGTACTAGATCAGTAGTAATATCTCAATAAACATCAAATAAGGTCAAGAAGTAAACCAACCAACCAAAAAAAAATCTGCATATGTAATCAACCACACAAAAAGTATAGCACAAAGTCTTGTGGAATTAAAAACAAGAGCACTTAAGAATCAAATGATGATACATTACATTATAAGAAACACCAAATAAGCCACAAAAATTACACCAAGCGGCAAAAGAAACATGACATAAACAACATGAGGAATCAAAATCTATTTTCACTCTTAAGATCATAAGAGTAGCAACTCCTGTCAAATCAAAAAACAAAGGAAAAGCAGTTGCAAATCAATGGTAATATCTCAATAAACATCAAATATAGTCGAGAAGCAAACCAACCAACCAAAAAGAAAGTTGCATTTGCCATCAACCACACAAGAAATGTAGCATAAAATCTTGTAGGACTAAATTAATTAGAAAAACAAGAGCACCCAAGAGTCAAATCAAGACACATTAATGCATTCCAAGAAACACCAAATAAGCCACACAAAAGTTACACCAAACCGGCAAAAGAAAACATGGCATAAACAAACATGAGGAATGACATAAGCGGCAACTCTTGTCGAATCAAAAAACAAAGGAAAACAGTCAAGTATCAAATCAATGATAATATCTAATAAACATCAAATATGATCAAGAAACAAACCAACCAACCAAAAAGAAAACTGCATATGTCATCAACCACACGATAAATATAGCACATAGTCTTGTGGAATCAAATTAATTAGAAAAAAAAAGCGCTCAAGAATCAAATTAAGACACATTAATATATCATAAGAAACACCAAACAAGCCACACAAATATTACACCAAACCGCCAAAAGAAAACATGACATAACCAAAAATGAGGAATGAAAAAACACTTTCAGTCTTAAGATGAGCAACTCTCGTCGATTAAAAAAACAAAGGAAAAACAGCCAAGTACCACATCAATAGTAATATTTCAATAAACATCAAATAAGGTCAAGAAGCAAACCAACCAACCAACCAACCAAGAAAACTGCATACTTCATTAGCCACACGTAAATATAGGGCACAAAGCCTTGTGGGATCAAATTAATTAAAAAAAAACAAGAACACTTAGGAATAAATTCAAGGCACATTAATACATTATAAGAAACACCAAATAGGGCACAAAAATTACACCAAACCGGCAAAAGAAAACATGACATAAACAAATATCAAGAATGCAAATCAACTTTCACTCTTTAAGATCAAAAGAGGAGCAACTCGGTCGAATTAAAAATCAAAGGAAAAACAGCCGAGAACCAAATCAACAGTAATATCTCAATAAACATCAAATAAGGTCAAGAAGCAAAACAACCAGCAAAAAAAAAACAGCATATGTCATCAACCACATGATAAATATAGCAAAAATCTTGTGGAATCAAATTAAGTAGAAAAAAACAAGAGCACTCAAGAATCAAATCAAGACACGTTAATACATTAAGAGAAACACCAAATAAGCCACAAAAATTACACCAAACGCCAAAAGAAACATGACATAACAAACATGAGGAATCAAAATCCATTTTCACACTTGTAGAATACATAACCGTTTGCAACTATTTCTAGGATATGCCAACTTTCTCACTCCAATCTCACACATGCATCTTATTCATTCCATACATATATTACCACACGAGCATGAACAAAAATTACGTAATAACATAGCAAGAGGTCATGCGAAATTACCGGTTCAGAAGCATTTGGGAGGATTGTTTTAAGTCGTGAAAAAGCAAATTAGCAGCAGCCTCATCAGACGATTTATCAATGTCATGAGCCAATTTCCCCAAGGCATGTAAAGAAGAACAGGATGACCTGCAAATAGTCAGCAGGAGCACCAGTAGCACCAGTAGCATGTAATGTCTCCAACACAAAGAGCATACTTCTAAACAAGAAAAATCAATTACCATGATGCAACCAAGTCAACAGAGAAACCAAATGAATGCTCAGTAAGCATGATGTCCATTATCATAAAGTGTATATGTATTCTGACTAGAAACGTCCTCAGTAAGCTGGATTCTCATCTATTTTACAAAAAAGTTAAAAAAGGTATCTCCTAAAAGCGCATTGCCAAAACTGAAATGCACATAGTTGCCCATATATAACACTTCCTTTCTACCTAACTCAATATTCTTACTACATCCATAAAATAACTATCGGTGTACTCCGTTAACTAAACAAATCAAGAATTGAAGTCAGTAAATTTGAAACGGTTAAGATAAATTAGAAACTCAAAAGCAAACCAGACAATACCTGGTCCTGGCCAAAACGATGCAGAATGGGTAGGGGTTGTAGATCCATCAAAATACCGAATAGAATGCCTTCATGTATCATTCCAATGTCTCCAAAAACTTGATAATTAGGACAGAAGCATCAAATGATAAATAAGATGCTTGAAAAAGATGGGTTATTAGTGCCATCGACCCAGTTTCAGCTAATACATACAATTTACAAAAACAAGTGAAAATAGGAATTACTTACCACGGTTGTAAAAATGAGTTGATTCAACCCTATATACATTTAAAATGCAGGTCATAAATAATTGTTTAATATCACGTAACAGTGAATTCTTATCACAGAAACAAATTTGACAAAATCAAGTTGGGTAACTAACTGAAATACTTTTACACTTCAAAGCAACAACGAAGATCTCCGAACATGTAATCCTAAAGAACAACCAAACCCTGGGTCTGACAAAATGCAATTTTAATAGATAATACATCAACAGATCTACGAAACATGAAAAACTACATATCAGTAACCCAACAAAATGAAAAATAGCATGGATCAGAAGAAATGCAACTAATAGATAATACAGCCAAAGATCTATGAAACAAAGTGACCAACAAAAAGAAAAATGGAAAACTATGATCTGCATAAATTCAAGGGAGGAAAAGAAAGGCCTTCTGATGTTGGACTTACATGAGACAAACCGAAGAGTGCAAGCAAAAAAGGGATTTTCACATACAGTTTAACATGAGCATGATGATAAATAAGGAACATATGTTCTTCACAGTAACCACTCAAAGAAAATAGAAAACAGAATTCCATTATTCTAAATAACAATACAGGAATCATCATACTCAAATCAAAATGAATATCTATAGTCAAACAAGGGTGTGATGATAAACAAAGAATATTGACTTCTTCACAACAACCACTCAACAAGTAAAGAAAACTTAATATCCTTAAAAAGCAACACACAACATCAACACACCTCATTCTAAAAATAACCCAACTAATTGACAGTAAATGTTGGAACTGGTGGTATCAAGATATAATACAAATATTCTCAAAGGTGCTACATGTGAACTCTTGATAACAAACCATGGTACCTTCTATAGAGTGCTTTTAATCATCTAAACCACCGAACAGTTTCCTCAAGCATGAAAAGTTGCACTAGACTCTTCAGAAAACAAAAACTCAACAGCATAATAGAAAGTAAAATAAACAACAGAAATAAGTCAGTGGTATCATCAGCATGAAATTGTTTGTATATGACATATACATAGGGGTTTTTTACCATCCGAAGGTAGATCGGGGGCTATTTTGGTTATGTGGGATCCTAGATTGATTAAGGTTACAGACAGCATGGTAGGAGAATTCTCGGTTTCTATTGAAGTTGAAAAAGAAGAGGGAATTAGATGGTGGTTTACAGCAGTGTATGGGCCAAATAATCCACAGAAAAGATTTGAATTTTGGGATGAACTAGCAGGGATGAAATCAATATGTGGGAATCGTTGGTGTGCAGGGGGTGACTTTAATGTTGTTAGAACGCTTTGTGAAAAATTCAACAGCAACAGAGTCACGCCAAGTATGAGATGTTTTGATTCTTTAATTAGAGAATTAGAATTGCATGACCCACCACTTTTAAATGCTAAATTCACTTGGTCAAACATGAGAACCAATCCAGTTTGTTGCAGGTTGGACAGGTTCCTATTTTCAGGGGAATGGCTAGAACAGTTTTCAGCTTATAAGCAAACGGTTTTGCCTAGAATTACATCAGACCACTTCCCAATTGTGTTAGACACGAGTGTGGTTAAATGGGGACCGACTCCTTTTAAATTTGACAATGTGTGGTTCCAACATAAAGAGTTTAGAAAATGTTTTGCAAAGTGGTGGAGTGAAAAGTCTTGTCAGGGTTGGGAGGGTTACAGATTTATGAGCAAGTTGAGAGAGATAAAAATGATATAAAAAAAGTGGAACAAAGAAGTATTTGGTAATTTAGACTTCCAATGCGTAGAATTGGAGAGGAGAATTAGTGAGTTTGTACAGGAGAGCGATGGCTGTGGTCAGAGGAATTAGCCAATGATAGAACGAACTGTAAGGCTCCTTTGGAGGAGTTAAGTTTTAAAAAGGACTAAATTGATGAGACAAAAAGCATAGGAGAAATGGGTTAGAGAAGGTTTGTAACACAAAGTTTTTTCATTCGATGTTAAAAGTATCGCAAAGGTAAGAACACAATCAATAAACTTGAGGTAGAAGATGGGAGGGTGAAGACTGATGTGAGTGATACTGAGAGGGAGGTGATAGCTTTCTTTGAAAACCTATATGGCACATTAAGTCATGAGGAGTGGGGGGTTGAAGGAGTGGAGTGGAGCCCTATTCACAGTTCTTATAAGGATGAATTAGAGAAGTCTATATCCGAGGAAAAAATTAGGAAGGCAGTTTTTGACTGCGAAGGGAACAAATCCCCGGGTCCAGATGGTTATACATTGATGGTTTTTCGAGAATGTTGGGATACAATCAAAGAGGAGTTGGTAAAGGTTTTTGAGGAATTTTATGAGAAGGGAGTGATTAATAAAGCGACTAATGAGACTTACATTTGCTTTCCTAAGAAGTAGGACTCACTGAAGATTAAAGACTTCAGACCGATTAGTTTGGTCACTAGTCTGTATAAAATAATTGCTAAGGTATTGGCAACTAGGTTGAAGGTTGTTCTCCCTTTTACGGTTGCCGAGTCCCAAAGTGCATTTGTTGAGGGTAGACATATTTTAGATTGTGGACTCATTGTTAATGAAGTGGTGGAAGATTATAGAACTCAAAAGAAAAAGGGTTGGATCTTCAAGATTGATTTTGAGAAAGCATACGATCATGTGAACTGGGATTTTTTGGATTTTGTGCTTGCCAATAAGGGGAAAATTGATACCTTATGAGGACTTGTGAGCACATAATATGAACTTGACTTGTGAGCACACAGAGTTAAATAATTTATAAAGACCAATATGTGTAGATGGACTATCATAAAAGGTAAAGACACATAACCAACGCATGGCAAAATAACAATAAATTGCAACAAACATGTAGTTAATTAGGCAAGGAGTAATATAATAAGAACTTCCCAGTGTCCTTTTGTTTGCAAGCGTATGACTAACTGATAGATCTCCGGGATGTTCCAAGACTATGTTTTGTGAAACAACCGCGATCAAAACAAATAAGATAAACTTCCATTGCATCTATTTTGGATTGTGGCCTGCGAGCGCTCGAATATACATAGGAAAAGAGAAAGAAACCGTAAAAAAATAATTGGAGTAAAAGCCCACATGAGTGACGGAAATGGCAATTTTTGTTCTAATAAAGGTATACCACCTTGGTTTTCATTGACCGAGTTCGGAGAGACTGACATTTTTTGTTCTAATAAAAATATACCACCTTGGGTTTCCTTGACTGGGTTCGCAGAGATTATTTCCAACTACCTAGGATGAGCAGGTTGTACTTTGGCACAAAAAGGTGGTTCCTTAACACATAAATTTTTGAGCATTAATACAGGAGTTGGAAGTGGCTCGTACTATCCAACCCACCCCTGACCGAACTTGAATTCTTGGGGAAAAGCTTGTTCGATTCTCTCCTTAACTACTTTTCTAGGCAACAAATCCAAGAGTAGCGTCGGAACGAGCTACGGTCCTAGCATATGAATGATTTGAATAAAGCCGTACCTGATTTGACGAAATTGAAAACGAGTTACGAGAAAATAATGCTTGATCATGAATAGTAAAAATATAAACAAGAATGATTCATACACGAACCACCTGCTTGGTTTCTCCGTCGAAAGTTGAGAATATCAATTCTGAGATCCAACGGATTGGAGTGCAGTTGCAACATTCTGGATATCTCCAGCAGTGGCAAGAGTGGTTCCACATGAGATATCAGAGACGGCAGGTTCTTCCACTGCCCGGCTCACCGGCCATTTAATTTGCTTCTTCAAAATAGAGACAGATCTCATTCTCTGCTCTGTTTTGATCTCTTTCTCTATGCGTTCGACATTCTACCTTATCTTTTAAAATTTCCTTTTTGCCGACTCTTGGATGGTGCGTTCCTTAAGCATATGAATAGAAATGAATCAACAGCTACCTAAGACGATCCAAAGAAAGAAAATGAGCAAGCATTTACCTGTTAATGATATATGGTATCTGGTGCAGCAAATGAGAAAAATATCACTCTTGATAACACAAAAACCAAATTCACAAAAGAGAAAGGATAATAACAGGATTTCCAACTTTGATAACAAATTGATGTAACAAGTTCAATAAAGAAACATAACTGTTGAAATAGTGTTAGAGATTGTTTTATTTTATTGTCTTTTACCCCACATAGGAAGAGGAACTAGGAGTATTGGTATAGTATACCCTATATATAAAGGGTATTTTATTAATTGATATAATAAAAAGATGATTCTTATCCTTCTATTAACAATAACAATGACCTTCTGAAAGAGAAAGGGTTAATAAAAGGACTTCTAACATTGAATATATATAGCTATGACAAGTTCAACAAATAAATATGCTGTGTCACAGAAAATGAAGAATACAATTTCCTTCAAAAAAAGAAAGTTGAAGAAAGAAAATGAACATAAAAAATAAAGTTTCTCACTATTGCGGAGGTCCCAAATGGATGTTATATGTCAAGGTATATGATTGAACAAGCAAAATTTAGACAGGTAATAAGACAGGTAAGCATCTAATGGCACCCTTTCACATATATTCATATTCCCAGCAAATCAATACGTGCAATCATATAAAAGTAGAGCTAATTGTTGTTGCTTCAAGTTAGCCACGAAATAAACTTGTCACACATTCATGACCGAGAAGCTTGAACAATAGGAGTACAAAATAAAAATTATTATGACACACAACTGTATCGTCTACAAATTTCACAGCGAGACGGGCATCAATAGGGGAAAACTGATACCTTACGAGGATCAATACCCACCATTCATAACAAAGTTAAAGCTCCAAACCTATGATACTATTTAATGTTAGTCAGGATAGTATAATACCTACAGAAAATTAGCAAAACTAAAAATTAAGGCAGATAGTAGAAAAAGAATTGAAACTTAAAAGCAGATCTTATGTCCTGCTTCTCCCCTTCAAACACGACAAAGAATTAGAGGATCCAACATCAATTCTCCACCCAACTGAAAACCTTCCTCCATGTGAGCTACTGAGTATATCAACAAATGACCCTACAACACAAGGAAACTAATGAAGAAAGAGACGTCCCCAACTCTCTGGACCGTCTTTCTAATCCCAAGAAAATTCCCGAAAAAAGGACCATCGAAAAATAGTATCGAAATCAATTGGCTCCAAGCAATATTGAAATCAAATGGCTCATAGGCAAACCCAACAATGTCAAAATCAAACGGCTTACGGGCCAACCGAGCAATATCGAAATCAAATGGCTCACACGCAAACCCAACAATTTCGAAATCAAACGGCTTACAGGCCTACCAAGCAATATCGAATCAAATGGCTCACAGGCCAACCAAGCAATATTGATATCAAATGGGTCACAGGCCAACAAAACAATATCAAAATCAAATGGCTCACGGGCCAACCAAGCAATATCGAAATCAAATGGCGATGGCCAACCAAGCAAATATCGAAATCAAATGGCTCACGGGCCAACCAAGTAATACTGAAATCAAATAGCTCACTGGCCAACCAAGCAAGTATAGAAATCAAACAGCTCACAAGTCAACCAAGCAATGACGAAATCAAACAGCTCACGGGCCAGCCAAGCAATGACGAAATCAAATGGCTCACAAGGAAACCAAGCAATTACGAAACCAAACAGCTCACCAGCCAACCAAGCAATATCGAAATCAAACGGCTCAAAGGCCAACCAAGCAATATCGAAATCAAATGGCTCACGGGCCAACCAAGCAATATCGAAATCCAATGGCTCACGTGCCAACCAAGCAATGTCGAAATCTAATGGCTCATGGGCTAACCAAGCAATATCGAAATCAAATGGCTCACGGATGGAATATCGAAATCAAATGGCTCACCAGCCAACCAAGCAATGCCGAAATCAAACGGCTCACAGACCAACCAAGCAATGCCGAAATCAAACGGCTTGCAGGCTAACCAGGCAATGGGCAAATCAAACGGCTAATCAACAGCTCACATACCAACCAAGCAATGAAAAAATCAAACGGCTAACCGACCAACCAAGCAATGACGAAATCAAACAGTTCCCCGACCAACCAAGTGATAACGAAAGCAGACATTCCATGACCAACTTAATCGAAAGGAGATTCCATAAAAAATATACCTCATAATCTACTCTCAAGTTTTCACATATAACACGACATCGTGAGGCGTAAAAATATACACATGCAGTGTTGAATAATTTATAAAGACCAATATGTGTAGATGGATTATCATAAAAGGTAAAGACACATAATCAACGCATGGCAAAATAACAAAAAATTGCAACAACATGTAGTTAATTAGGCAAGGAGTAATATAGTAAGAACTTCCCTTAGTGTCCTTTTGATTGCAAGCGGATCATTGATAGATCTGCCGGATGTTCCAATACTATGTTTCGTGAAACAACAACAACGATCAACACAAATAAGAAGAAAACTTCCATTGCATCTATGTTGGATTTTGGCCTGCGAGCGAACAAATATACTTAGGAATAGAAAAAAGAAAACGTAAAAAAGTAAATGGAAAAAAAGCCCACATTAGTTATGGAAATGGCAATTTTCGTTCTAATAAAGGTATACCATCTTGGCTTTCACAGACCGATTTTGCAGGGATTGGCAATTTTTGTTCTAATAATGATATACCACCTTGGGTTTCCTTGACTGAGCATCAATAGGGGAAAACTGATACCTTACGAGGATCAATACCCACCATTCATAACAAAGTTGAAGTTCCAAATCTATGATACTATTTAATGCTAGTTAGCATAGTATAATACCTAAAGAAAAATAGCAAACCTAAAAATTAAGGCAGATAGTACATACAGAATTGAAACTCAAAAGCAGATCTTGTCCTGCTTCTCCCCTTCAAACACGACAAAGAATTAGAGGATCACTATTTTGCATTTGAAATGAGACGCACATAATTAAAAAAAAAAACTGAAATAGAATAGTATACATATATATATTGGGGAAACATATTGTTCCATCACAATTATAGCGTTTTCACACTTTCCATTGTATGAGTATAGTACACCTTACCAATTGAACTACACAGGATATGTGCACTTTTGCAATCTGAGCACCCCAACATGGAATATTTTACTGATATTCTACCACATGCAAGACACTCTTATTTGAGCATATTTGGTCAATTTCAAGTTGCTTAATATGGTTAATTCCTATTGTTGACCCTAATTCTAAGAAGTTAGATTACTATTTTGCCTACATTAAACAACCTAGAGTTGGCTAGAACTAGATCAAATAAGAGGCATGCCATGCCTTGCATATCATAGAAACTAGCTGAATACTCCGACTTGGAGGTGCTCCGTATGGAAAAGTGCAAATGGTCAAGGTGTAAAAAATAAGTTAAGATAATAAAGTGTAGAAAAACCACACTAAAACCACACTGGGAAAAGGATAAAGAAAAATAAAATATTTATCTCCAAAACCAATATGCATGATATTAAATTTTATGGTCACCTGTAAGTTCCTTGAGCATCCCAAACAACATAGAGGTTGTAATGAAAATTATGCAAAGAGTACATTAGTTTATTGATATAAGTCTCTGATGCACACCTACTCTTCGCATGCGGAAAAACCCATTTCAATAAATGCGACCCAAAACCAAGCAGTCAACCAGAATTGCTCTAATACAAACTCAAGTTAGCAAACAACATTATGTACGTAAAACAGATTTAAGTTAATATAAGTTGGAGCAGGATGCTATACCTTAACCAACTTGTAGAACATGTTCATGTCCTCAACATATTCACAATCACAAGTCATAATTCACATTGGCAACATCAATATCCACTATCTGAACCTTCGGTTTATTAGTCAGCCCACGTTCAGCCTGCAAATTGAAGAAAACCAAAGTAACTAGAGGGAAAAAATGCAAAGGGACTTAACTTTTGGACGAGATTTATCGGCCTTCTTCGTAGTTGAGAGGCTTATCCTTCTCTGAAACTTCTTTCGTATCACAACTAATGTCAATTATCTCCGCTGGCCGAAGCTGAAAACTTTCCTCCGAGCAGGCTTCCAAGCCGCAACTCTGGCATAGCTAGACAATAACAACTTTGGCTTTTAAATGCTATGGATTTTTATCACTCCGAGAACACAACAAAATACACACATATTTATACAAATACAACGAAAGAAGCCAAAAAATTGACGGAAACAAACAAGAATACAATTTCAAGAGACAAACCTTGTTGTTCCAGCTGTTGCGGTTTGTGCATTAGCCTGGGTACAAAAACTCCATTAGCCTGAGTAGAAAAACTCCGAAAGGTACGTTACAAGCAATAAATAATCAAACACTATTAGCCATATACAGAGTTCACCTAGCATACCCCCAATACAATACCAAATAGAACTTAATTCCACATACTCCTTGAATGCTTTATAACAACCAAGTCACAAGATGTCTATCACAAGTTGGAAACTCAGAGTGTATCCTATGTGCATTCAGCTATTTATACAAATCATATATAGTTTAAATCCTAAAAGAAACTGATCATTAATCTTAATCTCAGACAATTAATGGATTTTCACTCACAATGGGAGAAGATAGTGGCACCAAATTATGTGTGCATGTGAGTGTTAGAGAAGGGATAAGTCCGGAAAAAAATCAAGGAGTATAATTGTCCAAAAAAAAAATGGAATGTGGCTATGTTCCTTATATTATGAAGGCCATAAACTTATACGAATATTGAAAATAAAACCAATTGGCATCAAAGGACTTGGAAAGTCAAGATTCGTTTCATATAGAACCAATCGGCATCAAAGGACACAAAAACCTTTCAACTAATATAGCTGGTTGCCTGCGATATTTCGAAACATATACAGGCTCCGATATGAGAGAAACTAGAACTAGATATAACTAATACCTTATATCAACATAAGTGAAAGATCACCGTTAAAAGATATACTTTGACCACCCCAAAACTCAGTAATAATCAAGAGAACAACTTAAACAATATGATATGCCAATCAATTCATATATTCCTCATGGAGAGAATTGCTTCTCTTGTTGTGACATTCAGGAAAATTTGACATTATAACAGAGAACTATAATATAATATTGAGAAAAAATACCTCTGGGATGTAGTGTAAAGCAATAGCTAGTGCCAAGTTTAGACCAACTTGCAGGCCCTGAGATAGATGGAGAAACAACCTTAAGAGCTTATGAAAACAAAAGACCGAAAATAACCATGAAAGTTCAAATTGCAAAAAGGACCAAACAGCAAACTTTGAAACTGGAAATAAGTAAAAACAAACAGCAAATACAACAAAAGAAGAGATAGAAATTGACTAAAACAAAAAATAAAACTCGTAACAGGTCATGAAACCTGATGAAGGTCTTGCTTTTCATCGATCCCACGTGTGGTTAACCAAGTGCACGACAATTCTTCCTCCGTGCTTCCAAATATTTCTGCTTATTAGCCCCAGAAACTGCCTCTCCTACAAGTTAGTTCAACAGCAAAAGTACAAATTCAATGTGGAAGTTTCATCAGGAAACAAATCCAGGAGCCAAGAACGATCAGCTTAATGATAAATTTTTATTAGAAAACAAGAAAGTGTATGAAAGAACAACCATTTAAGTGAACAAACATCCTTGTATGTATTAAAAGGTTTTCCTCCATAAATTCACAATGACTACGAAACCAAAGGCTTTGAAGTTAGGACGTACCTCACATGTACTTGAACCTCCACTCACACATATATGGAAGACCAAGACAAGAGATACATTTTTACACTTGCCTTTGAATTTATGAAAGGACGACAGTCCGATAACAACAAACTTGACACGTCCTTGGAATTTGCTCAAATTTGCCCCCTTCACCAATTCATCTTCCTGCACAAGTAAGAATAGATGAGCCCACTAAGAAGTTGTAATGAAGCAAGAGGGCTTATATAAATATGCACGGAGTCCAAAACCCTCTAAGGAGAAGTAAAGATGCAGCTCTAGCAGTTAGTTGGCTAATGCTTGTACTAGAATGCCTTTTCGTAGTGAATGACACTCGTTCAATAGGTAATCTATTTTCCGAAAAAACATGGGTAAATATGTAGTCAAATGCGGTCCAAGAATTTATGTCATAATTCGATAGAAAAGAAACGAATCCTGCAAGGATATTGATACAGATGCAAGCATAATGTGGAAAGTGCCACTGAGAGCATAATAAACTAGAATATAAACACATATAAGCTGTAAAGTAGTCAAAGAGAGTTTGGGCAGTAGGTTGACAACATTAATCTATCAAAACCCAGAATATAACAAAGAGCTTATCAGTCAAATAGGAATATTGAGGTCAGCTAAGAACATATGTACCTGAACTTTTTGAGTAAATCCACCAAAATCCATGAATTACCTGATTAGCAAGTGCTGCTGGTGAATCTGGGGTTCTTCCATCATACTCCTATTGTTAAAAGCAAATTTTGTCAGCCTGCTTAGATTTTTCAGAAGATGATAAAACTCCTGAAAGAATTCTGCAAAGAGAGTTTGGGCAGTAGGTTGACAACATTAATCTATCAAAACCCAGAATATAACAAAGAGCTTATCAGTCAAATAGGAATATTGAGGTCAGCTAAGAACATATGTACCTGAGCTTTTTGAGTAAATCCACCAAAATCCATGAATTACCTGATTAGCAAGTGCTGCTGGTGAATCTGGGGTTCTTCCATCATACTCCTATTGTTAAAAGCAAATTTTATCAGCCTGCTTAGATTTTTCAGAAGATGATAAAACTCCTGAAAGAATTCTGCAAAAAGTTGCTAGGAGAATGAGGACAGCCAAAAAAAATAAAAAAATAAAAAAAAAATCAAGGAATCGCTACATTGGTAATGAGATCAGAGAAGCCAATACTAACCACCAGAGCATACTAATTGAGGAACTTCATTCTCCTATTTGTTGAGGCTCTAGATAGAGCTTTTTTAGATCTTGTAACCAAATCATCATCTATGCTGAGCTTTGTCTTCAGGCCATTAGGCAACGCCTGTGGACATTGGGATTAGAATAAAGATAATGAAAAAAAAAATCTCAATTACTTCAAAAGTGTTAAATGAAAAATTTCTCAATTACTTCAGTTTGCACAATAGATACACCACTCTTCTGCCAACACCACCAGTAGCTCCAGCCACCATCTTACTTAGGTGACGGACCAGAGAGTTTCTCATCAGAAATCCAAAGAACTCCAGATAGATAAAAAAAATGAAGATTAAATCAAACAGCAAATGAAGAATATCAAAAGGCAAGAGCAACAGACTCATTTTACAACAGTAGAAACAAATGAAGACGCAAATTTGGAAAGTAGCAACTGGTTTCATATAACTTCCCTAGTAAACCAAGAGTAAGCAAAATGAACTTATACATGGTACCCCATAACGTAAGACGTATGAAAAATTTCCAATTGATGCCCATACTGTTATATTGTCTCTTTGGTCAGAGATGAGATCAGATGTAAAAGACCAAATGCTCTTCCTCTGTGACTATTAAGAAGTAAAAGAAAGCAAATTTAGTTGTAGTAAACAATTAAATGAGATGAGCACTAACAAAAGTTGATTGTTCAAACATGCAAGTCATTATTTGAATTGGCTCCTAGTAGTTAACAAGATTTAAAAGAATGAAGAACCTTCAACTTGTGCGCGAGAATGAAACGAAATTCCTTGTTAATAAAGAACCTTCAACTTGTGTGCGAGAATGAAACGAAATTCCTTGTTCAATCTAGGGACCGCAGATGAGCTCACTGAAATGAATTTAAGAAAATCCTAAACCAATCATTTCATAAGCAATGACTTGAAAAAATGCAACTAAAAGGGAAAGCAAATTTTCCAAATCGAAACATTACCATCTTGTTAGTGTTGTAACGTGCTGCGTAGCCGATTCAAGATTTCCGATGTTGACCAGCCCAGAATACTTCACAACCCAATGATAAATGAGGAGTCACACACTGCAAAGATACATAAAAGCAATCAGTTAGCAAAACTACGAAGACCCATCTTTGGCTTTTCACAAATTCCAATTTATCAACATCACACATAACCACCGAACCGAGATAACTGTTGCTGGCTGAACATGAATTTTCCTTCATCATATAATGAATGACCGTTTTAACCTTCACAAACTAATCAGCATATAATCAAACACATAAGCGATTCATATGAATTGAATTGAAATTAAAATACTACTATTTAATGCTGGTCAGCATAGTATAATACCTAAAGCAAAATTAGCAAAGCTAAAAATTAAGGCAGATAGTAGAAAAAGAATTGAAACTTAAAAGCAGATCTTATGTCCTGCTTCTCCCTTTCAAACACGACAAAGAATTAGAGGATCACTGTTTTGCATTTGAAATGAGAAGCACATAAAAAAAAAACTGAAATAGAATAGTATACATATATATTGGGGAAAAATATTGTTCCATCACAATTATAGCGTTTTCACACTTTCCATTGTATGAGTATAGTACACCTTACCAATTGAACTACACGGGATATGTGCACTTTTGCAATCTGAGCACTCCAACGATGGAATATTTTGCTGATATTCTACCACATGCAAGACACTCTTATTTGAGCATATTTGGTCAATTTCAAGTTGCTTAATATGGTTAATTCCTATTGTTAACCCTAATTCTAAGAAGTTAGATTACTATTTTGCCTACATTAAACAACCTAGAGTTGGCTAGAACTAGATCAAATAAGAGGCATGCCATGCCTTGCATATCATAGAAACTAGCTGAATACTCCGACTCGGAGGAGCTCTGATTGCAACTTTCCACCGAGCAGGCTTCCAAGCACCAACTCTGGCGTAGCTCCACAATAACAACTTTGGCTTTTAATGCTATGGATTTGGATAACTCCGAGAACACAACAAAATAAACACATATTTATACAAACACAAAGAAAGAAGCCAAAATGTTGTCAGAAAAAAACACAAAGAAAGAAGCCAAAATGTTGTTAGAAAGAAGCCAAAATGAGTGTTAGAGAAGGGAATTGTCCGAAAAAAATGGAATGTGGCTTTGTTCCTTATATTATGAAGACCATAAACTTATACGAATATTGAATATAAAACC
The DNA here is from genome assembly GCA_016081115.2 of Rehmannia glutinosa. Classification (NCBI taxonomy): domain Eukaryota; kingdom Viridiplantae; phylum Streptophyta; class Magnoliopsida; order Lamiales; family Orobanchaceae; genus Rehmannia; species Rehmannia glutinosa. The sequence goes on from JABTTQ020003318.1 coordinate 109,321, forward strand.
AATTGGCATCAAAGGACTTGGAAAGTCAAGATTCGTTCCATATAGAACCAATCGGCATCAAAGGACACAAAAACCTTCAACTAATGTAGCTGGTTGCCTGCGATATTTCAACTAGATATAACTAATACCTTAGATCAACATAAGTGAAAGATCACCATTAAAAGATATACTTTGACCACCACAAAACTCAGTATTAATCAAGAGAAAAACTCAAACAATACGATATGCTAATCAATTCATATATTCCTGATGGAGAGAATCGCTTCTCTTGTTGTGACATTCAGGAAATTTTGACATTAATAACGGAGAACTATAATATAATATTGAGGAAAAATACCTCTGGGATGTAGTGTAAAGCAATAGCTAGTGCCAAGTTTAGACCAATTTACAGTCCCTGAGATATATGGAGAAACAACCTTAAGAGCTTACGAAAACAAAAGACCGAAAATAACCATGAAATCAAACTGCAAAAAGGACCAAACGGCAAACTTTGAAACATGAAATAAGTAAAAACAAACAGCAAATACAACAAAAGAAGAGATAGAAATTGACTAAAACAAAAAATAAAACTTGTAAAAGGTCTTGCACAAGCACAAGCACACATCTTGTGTGTGAGTAATTCGATAGGGGGTGGGTTGGTGCAGTCAGGAGCAACGAAAAACAGTAATAGCAATAGAGATCGCCATATCGGGACGGACCAAAAGCTCATTTCATCAATCACGGGTTTTCTCTTTTCAATCCCATAAGATAAGTTCATTACATAAAATGTTGATTGACACTAATAACACGCCAATTAGTGTACATTAAGGCTGGGACGGCAGTTCCCGTTCATTTCAAGTGATCTGATAGCACACAGCAAAACCAGCATTCCTAGAATAGTTACATCGTCAAGCTGCAGGATGTAATTATGCATCTTACACTTCCATGGGTATCTATAATAAAAACTGAGTTATACAAAAATGAAGGGAAGCTACAGACAAAACAATACACAACTATTATTTTCTAAGCACAAAAAATAGTGACAAAACCTTAGTTTAACCGAGTGAAGCCATAAGAAAATATTGTATGTCATACACTGATGTCAAAGGACCAGCAAACAAGTTTGGACTATTAAACAAGTTGATTACAAGAATTAGGCACAAGCTGTAAGGAGGGGGGCCTCGGTTCAAAAGGTGGATACATATTCTCATACCACAAGACAAGATATAATTCACAGAAACACGTTAATAGGTGCAAATAGGTCTGAATTTGCTTATTAAGGTTCAGTTTTGATCAGAATTCGTATCCCTTAAACATTCTTAATTCTCAAATCTAATTTATGTTTCCTTGCAGTAAGATAAAAGTAAACAAGTTAAAAGAATCAAGGCACTTAAATATTGAGAAATTGCACAGGTTAACCAAGTGCACGACAATTCTTCCTCCGTGCTTCCAAAATAGCATGGGTCACACAAAATACAATTTTCATAGAAAATACAATTTTCTCTGTTTAAGATCATAGAGACCCAGGACTTGTCAAACTTCCATTGGTGTCATTGCTCCTTTCTAAATGCAAAAGAAGAATTATGACCGACAAATAGAAAAGAAACCAGGGATATATTCCGCTAATTCACAGAGAATATAGGAGTTAAATGCCATGCATGCAGCCTCACATGGCCTTAGGTTACTCAGAATATATATTTTCGTAAATCAAACAATTTTCTTACCTCATTTGCTAGAAGAGGTGTATTACCATAAAGTTGCCCAATACCTTGTCTTAAAGATGATCATACGTGCAGCTCCTCACTATCAGCCTTAATTTCTCATCCAAAATGTTGAGCTATGAAGTTCAAACTTCAGTGCTCGGTTATATCTAAAAGAGTTCAAGTCATCATTCCATTTTCCTCCTTTTGTCCTCTTTAGCTATAACCAGCCTAACCAGACTGGGTCAGTACACAAAAAAGTGCAACAACTTACATTGGCATCCTAAAATATAAATTTCACTATACGCGATGACCAAGATATGCGTACCATGTCTAGTTTGTTCGCCACAAGAGGCAGTAATCTTCTGCAAGCAGTTAAATGTGAATGATAAAACAAAGTCGAGATAGTGTTACCCAAACGACTGTTCCAATATTCTTCCTTTGAACCTGCAACAGTTACGCATGATTAACATTGTTCTTCAATTTATCTCAAGTTCTGGCACATAAAAGCAAAAGCAAGACAGATGAGAAAAAATGACTTCAGTATTAACTCTATGAATGCTTCAGAGAAAACTTATCTTCTCGACCTATCTAATTTTGTTGTTTCTTGTTAATCTTAATCACAACAAATTTTTAAGAGATTCATTTTGTTTCTGAAGTTCAACAATGCACGTAAACAACAAAAGCTCAAAGACGATAGATTATCTGGCTGCCTAACCTAGGCTTTAACTTGAAAAAAAAAATCAAAAAATATATATCAAAGCTTTTGCAACCCTAATAAACAAACTGGGAACATAGGCAACAGAATGAATGAAGAAGTATACAAGGTTCATCTGAAGTCTGTGTCTTGATATGATCAAGAGAAGCATCCTCAATTGATGCAGAGCACAAGAAATCAAATGCAACATCAAAACTTGTTTCTAGAGAAGGGCATTGACTTCACTTCCAGAAGCTACTAGCTGAAGAACCCATAAATGGAAAAAAATCTTTAAAAAGCATCAGAGCTTCAAAAAAATATAAAAGTACCTTTGAAGTCGTATACAAAAGTATGTTTTCATCATGCCGGATAAAAACAAAAACGATCGCAAGAACTATCAACAAACTTTTGGTCAGTTGGCAAAGCTTCTGGACATTGCAGTAGATTCTGCAATATCATAAATGATAGAACTCGTTATGAAATAAGAGTTAGTAATAAAAAAGCGTTATTGGTAACCTTAACTCCCACTATGAAATAACTGACTAGCTTCAAGCCTTCATCCCTCTGCTATAAATGTCATTGAACTTCTGACTTCGACATATTTGGCTATGCTGCTGCAAGGTTTAGGTCTTTAGCCTATATATATATATATATATATATAAAATGAGAACAATAGAATGTATCCATGGTCATGAGCTAAGTATTTGAACATAAAACAACAACAAAGTTAGTCTAAGCAAGATAACACTGAAATGGTAAAAGCACTATCTGTCACTTTCATTATACACTACTAACTACCAAAGCAATGCACTTCAACATAAATCTCGCGTTTCTCAGAAAACAAGCTTCCTTTCCCTACTCCCCACCCCACCCCATACGCAGTCCTAGAAATACAAATGAACCAAGATATACCTCTTCACGACTTTTGGAGGGAACTGCAACTTAGTTCAGATATATTCTGTCATTATATATCTATTTGATTGCCAACCCAGATCAGATTTAACTGTAAAAAGTTACTGATGTCCAGATTAACAACACACCTCATTTTATACAAGTATCAACAAAATCCCTTTATTAATTTTTTTCTCGACTGTTCCAATATTTCGCCTTTGTAGACCTGCAACGGCTTCACATAAGAAGCAATATTCTTCAATTTATCTGAATTTCTGGCAGACAAAAGCAAAAGCAAAACAAATATATTACTAAGAAAAAATGACTTCAGTATTAACTTTATGAATGCATACTCAAAAAAAAGAAAAAAAAAATTAAGAATGCTTCAGAAAAATCTTATATTTCTTACCTATCTAATTTTGTTATTTCCTCGTTATCTTCATTACAACAATTCTTAGAAGGTTCAGTTTGTTTCTGAAGTGAAACAATGTACATAGGCAATAAACGCTCAAGGATGACAGCTTTTCTCTCCCTACGCTTTAACTGGGAAAAAAAATTCAACATATAAATCAAAGCTTTTGCAATTCAAATAAACAAGAGGACTACCTTGCAAGGAAGAGCATACCGTACCACCAGAGTACATGATGTTTTTGCCCATTGAGGAAACAAAGGCTTAATCTGGATAAATAGTGAACAGCTCCATAAAGAATAACAATGCTCTTGCTTAATCAAAGCAAAAGCCAAACAAATGCATAACTACCTTTCCAAAAAAAAAATGCATAACTGTAAGAATCATAACATAATTTAAAGGTAAAAAAAGGAAAGAAAGAAAAATTGCACGTGGAAGCACATAATTATGATGATTCAAGTAAAAGGAATTCACCTCCCACAAGTATATGCGAATGTTGCTAGAACCAACAAAGAAGAAAGGCCTAGATGGATGAGGTGAGAATGCCGTTGTCCTGACATTGTCCACTGTTACAGGTGGATCAAGAAACTCATCAAAACTTTCTTGGGCCTCCCCACCAACCAAGGCATAACCAGGAATACCCAAGGCTCCACCACTTAAATCCTTGCCTCGTCTCGCCAAAGCACCTGCACTTATTGTAGCTCCACCCAATCCAAGGTGGTCACGCCAGGAGAATCATATGTAGGAACTGGGATAGAATCAGAACATGCCCACCCATTATGGGGCAGGTCAGCTTCTCCCCATATATATTAAGATTTATCTCTGTGGAGAACTCCATCTTCCCAGTCGAAAAATATTATCCCCTGAATTGAAAAACAGTAGCATACACCAATCAAGGGATCATATCTTCAATTCCACGTGCAAGCAAAGATAAAATATAATCGAAATGACCTCTTAAATGCAACAAAAGACACAATCACCAGTGTAATCGCAGAAAATACCTTGTAGTTCAACAGTGAACTTATTTTACAAATTGAGATAGATAAAAAATAAAAAATAATAAAAGACAGAAACACCACTTAATGTGAACTGAACAAAAGCTTACAGTACACTTAACCCTAGAAAAAAACTTAACACCTTCAAGGTTAAAGAGAAATAAGTTGCCAGAAGCTTTACAAATTGCAAAGGGTCCATAGTGACCCTAACTAACAGGACACTACCATAAGCTACTAAAACTTCACACACAACCTGATACTTTCACCTGCACCATTGACCAGTTTGCTCTTATCACAGCTATAACTAAATAATAACAAATATCTTGGATTTTCGAGATATACCTCCAGAAGTTCCCAATTTCTCTTATATATCTCTTTAGGATTTTGAAAAGGCTCAAACCTCGTTGAGTCATAAAAATCTTTGTCACCAGAACTTTAGAAAGGATGATCGTCTGGGGATAGACAAGCTAAAGGTGATCCACTAGCATTACTAGGACTACCAAGTCTATCTTCTTTGTCCAAAGTTTCCTCAGATTCAAACTCTCTTGTGATGCTTACATATGCATCACTCCACCCATTGAAAGAAACAAAGGCTTCACAGACCTATAAGCTACCTCCGAGCCACCAATCTGAAAACTATTACCGGTTCAAGATTGAATTGATCCATTTTCCAAAGCAAAAACTAGTAGGCATCCTGAACACGTCAGCATCATCACTTTTGAATTATCATTAAATGGCATTACACTTTTCAGATCACACAACAGAGTAATGGAGTCCTGAGACGTGTCAAGAATAAGGTATCAAATGGGAAGAGAAAAAGAACAGAAAAAATGAGCAGTTCAAGATTAGGTGTTTTGTAGTCAGTTTCCAGAACCTGATATGGAGCATGGGTATGTACAAGGGTAAAGTAAGAGTCCTAGATGGAAGACATTTTGTACATACAATTACCAAAAAAAGGACCGTAAATACTTAATAATGGACTCAATAGAAGTTTCTCAGTGATTCTTGTAAGGAAAAATTTACAATGAGATCTCAGAGAAAGAATATTTGAGTATCAGACATCATCCGTACATATGTGAATAATTATGTTCACTCATATATTGGTTTACACCACCCAGTAGAGGACAGGATAGCTTCATTATCAATTATTTTCTTTGAACATCAGAACTACTTTGAGCATGTCACAGCAGTTTACATTGATTACTTCTCTATAGAAATTATATTGCAATGTGTACTTCAAAATGGGAAACTTTATTATCCATTAAGCCTCTGCTGATATTCCTCTTCAATTACAAAAGGAAATATGTACTAACTGATTCAAGATTCTTCACAACATCCAATTAACACAATTTAAGACAATAACCACAGGCAAGAGATGGACGATTTTACATATTGAGGTAGAAACTTACATAGGAGGAAGATGGCAACATAATAAAATATTACAGCATCACTTGCTTCAACAACTTCAAAAGGTGAAATATTTGTAAGACTGCCTTTCTCGGAGAATTGCTTGATGATATCATGGTTTCTGTATCAAAGGCAGAGTAGAAGAAATCATACTAAAAGATGTAAAATCCCCCGCATATATATCAATTATCAAAAACATTTTTAGTCACTTACATCATCTCCCTTCAGAATGACAACTCATGTACTCATGTAATGTTACAAAAAAGTTTGATCATAGAAAAATAAGCCAATAAAAGGGTAAACAATACAACCATATCTTAAAGCAAATACATATTTCATTTAATAAAAACACACATCATGGACCAAAACACTGTATCCAGATTTAATCAAGTTATTGACCATCTGGGACCAAAACTGAAAACAAAATGCTATGAACATATAGAATTAGAAAATCAACAGTAACATTACTTGAGGATAATATAGCAGTTGGATTTCACCCTAAGTTTTCTTAATGGTTCAACTAAAAGGATCAAACTTTGCAAATGGATAATCTTGCAATTAATATTCAGAATTGATGTCAGCAGTAGAAAAAACACGAAGACACTAGCAGCAGAAGAATTGAATATTACAACAAAACCTAGAAACATCTGACCTTGAAAAATGAAAGAAGAGTAGAAAAGAGTGGCAAAAGAAAACATGGGTTGCAAGAGGCCGCATAGGCAAATCTGCAGTTTAGCTGAAGGATCTCAATATGGAGCTATCCAGCAAAGGTAACTTCACTAAGCCCAGCAATGGACAAGATAAAGCATTAAGAAAATCAAAATATAAGGCTTTAATTACTCAAAACGTAATAACTTTTTTTTTTGTTGGTGGGGGTCGAGTGGGTGGGGGGGTTGACAAATGATATTTTGCTCCATAAGAACCGTGTAGCAGTTAACTGACTTCAATATTATGTGTTTGACATTGAATATTGGCAGCACGTGCATTTAATTAGATGAATCTTGGTATACAAGAAACATGTACCCAGTGAGTGAGCAAAATTTGTTGCTATAAACAAATTTCAATGACTTTTGAATGATTTTATGTTACTCACCTCTTGTGTCGCCAAACCTCAAAACAAACTTTTATGTTGGCCATCATTAACTTGCAACAGTCATCTCAACAGGCTGAAGATGCCCTGTCACACAGCATGGAAGCATTTCAGCACAAGATTTGATGGAAAAGATTTAAATTACCAACAAAAGAAATGATATAAGCAAGATAATAAGACATGTCTAACAGAATATGACAAAGGAGTACATTCTGAAAAATAAGCCATGGCTACCATCTTTGTGAATCAGATAAAAAAAATTAGAATCCAAAAAAGAGAAGGGAAACCCTAGAAAGTACTTTTCAGAAGGAACTTTCAAGTCCTGGAAAAAGACTTCCACAAGGAGCTCATGAGAAAAAATCACCCGATTCGTTCTGCAAAAATCAGAGAGGAAATTTCTGGTTCTTTAAAAAATCAACGAAAAAAGGGAACAGGTAAAGTCATCAAAAACAATAAGAAATGAATTGCATTGACAAGGTGCGAGACAAATGCCAAACAAAACTAACATCAGCATACATTAGTGGTTTGATGAAAAATTGAGCAAATCTGGATGTATAAAAGTATTAATCCATCCACCCAGAATTAACACCATATAAAAAGAGAAACCAAAAACTTTATGGAAATTAAAAAAATTCTGCCTGTCCTAGGGTTCTTCAAAGCAGTCACGGTTACACCAAAGTATGTAGTTGGTGTGCTCAGATCACGTGAAAGCATCGGTACAGCCCTGCATGCTAGAAGCATACATCACATACAAAGATAAACGACATGTATCAGTCAGAAATAATACCATAGGGACAAAAAACATATATCTATTAAATTAAAATCAAGTAATGTCAACAATTTTTTAGCGAACATAATTTTGCATGCTCACTAGTGAACATTAGGTAGACTTAACTTTCTATGCACTCCCTTGAAAAAATTCTTCCTTTACTGATATGTTCAAAACTCCCATTTGTGAAGAGCTCAACCTTTTATATAGCAGCTAACTCCTCAAAGAAAAAATGATATTCAAAATGTGGAAAGTGTCACCAAGAGCATAATAATGAATACATAAACTGTGAACTAGTCAATGACAGAAAACCCCAAGGAGAAAGAGAGTTTGGGCAGTGGGACCAGCATGAACCAGGGAGAAATTACAGTATCATGGAGAGATGCCAGCTCTCTATAACAGTTAAAAGACTAATATACAATTAGCAGCATGCACTCTGGTTTTATTATATGAAAAATATCCATAACCATACCTTCCCGAATGGAACCAAACAGAAAATTTTCTGGAAAGGATTGCAACATAATGTAGTCTTTTTCAATCCAACTCTCAGCAGCATGAACTATCCATCGCAGCTGCCGAGTAAAGAACTATCATAGCTGCCGAGTAAAGAACTATCACCAGTCAATTTAAACACCAATAATAGTAGATGGCCTAAATATTCTCAAGAGTTCGGGCAAATTCCTCCAGAAACACTATTGCTAAGACTAAGGCATGGGAATAGATGTAAGTGCAACTTCAGATGCACAGATTTGTTAAAAATGAATCAGGACTTTGAACGGGGTTAAATGAAAAATCATTGTAATATAGGAAGCTATTAGTAAGTCCCACTGATGTAAAAATTTGATAACAGTTTTAAAAAATATACCACGTGCATTAACAAAATGCAGTATCATAATTCAAAAATGGCATTTAAGGATACATGCCTGGTTGGCAGGACTTCTTACCAAGTAAAGAGGTGTCATCAAGATAGAGTAGTTTGTACGTGGCGGCACTTCATGGATGTACAATCGCCAAACAAAGAGACATTGTACATGTTAGAGTTTGTGTTTGTCCCACATCGCCTATTTACTGGGGTGTTATTATGTATAAATATGGGTTGGGCACCCTCTCCCTTTGAGCTAGCTTTTGGGGATGAGTTCTACCCAAGCCCATTTAACATGGTATCAGAGCACCCAGGTTTGGTTTGGAGGCAATGGTGGGAATTGGACCCCGACCCATTTGGTTTGGCACGCTCAGCGTGAGGGCGGGTGTTAGAGTTTGTGTTTGTCCCACATCGCCTATTTACTGGGCTGTTATTATGTATAAATATGGGTTGGGCACCCTCTCCCTTTGAGCTAGCTTTTGGGGATGAGTTCTACCCAAGCCCATTTAACATGCTTACCTTACTTATCCAAGTTAATAAATACTAATCCTATTAACCCATGATTAAAATCCTTCATTAAACAGCGACAAACCCATGAACTTCTTAAAGAAACAAATAGTTGTCATTCAAAAGATTACTCAAGTTGAAGTTAATAGAGAATAATTCTACTAAGCCATGATTTAAATCCTTCATTAAACAGCGTAAACACATGAATTTCCTAAAGAAATAAGTACCAGGCATTAGAAGGATTATTCAAGTTGAATCACAGATCAGAATTCATACCAGTATTTGGTTACGCCCTCCCAGCCACAGGTAACAACTTTACTCTGTTCCAACGGATGCGCCATTCACAACCAATACAAACTCCCTCATGACATTTGAGAGTTCTAAAGACTTTGCAACTCTTCTAATCCCAAAACCAGCACCTTCTCTCACCATCTCCTGACATGACAAACTGTCCATCGGGCGAAATGTTAACCTGACAAGCGCATATCCAGCAACAATGTGCCCAGCAAACCTCTTCTTCTTATTGAGCAGGAATCTCTCCCTGGAACTGTAATTTATGTCACTTACTGAGCTGGAATCTTCTCAAGATTACTTGGGAAGAAGACGAAGGTTCCATAAACCAGGGCAGTGGGACCAGCATACTTCAACAAAGCTAAAATGTCACTTCATCTTCTAAGCAGTGGGAATTATCAGATGTGGATTCCCACCCATCGTTACAGGTGTGATTTCACATCTGGGATAAAAACTATACTAACGATTCCCATTCAAAATTTAGGCCCCAATAAAATTATGTTGTAGCAAGATTTCAAATTTCCTAGGATTTCAACAGCTTCCTTCACAATAGGAGGTCAAGATCAAAACACATAGCCCTCCTGCATCACATTCCAATCCAGAAGCAAATGACTGAACAAGAAATTGGCAAGGACCCCGTATATAACAAAGAGCTTACCAGTCAAATAGAAATATTGAGGTCAACTAAGAACATATTTGAGAAAGTGACTGTACCTGAGTCTTTTGAATAAATCCTATTATAGCAACAGGTTCTGACTAGTATCGAAGCTTACAGAATCATCAGATATGTCCAAATTTGGGAGGAGAAAAGTCCCGCTTCTTTTTTGGGGGCAATCAAACTCATGTTCTCTGAAAAATCAGCTTGTTTTTCTCAAAATAATTAGCAAGAATCCAACAAAGTTATACAAATAATTTTTTCTTTTTTATATCACCAGAAAGTTTGATTGAGCAAGTGAAGATAGAAAGGAACGTTCACCAACATCAAGGTCAATATTATTCCAATCGTAAGAATTTGCAGGAGAAAAAAATTAGAAGGCAAAAACTCACCAAGTCAAGATCTGGACCCATCCTTGTTCTTGCTTTCTTTTCCAAGTTGGAATTGATGGGAGAAAAGTGACATACAGAAATAACTAACCAGAGAGGCATTAACTTGCAAATACTTTAATTAATGAAAAATGGATGTATATTATAAACATTCATGATGTACACATTAGATGTGATTCCCACGGCATTTGATACAAGAAACATGTACCGAGTGAGTGAGCAAAATTTGTTGCTATAAACAAATTTCAATGACTTTTGCATGCTTTTATGTTACTCACCTCTTGTGTCGCCAAACCTCAGAACAAACTTTTATGTTGGCCATCATTAACTTGCAACAGTCATCTCAACAGGCTGAAGATGCCCTGTCACACAGCATGGAAGCATTTCAGCACAAGATTTGATGGAAAAGATTTAAATTACCAACAAAATAAATGATATAAGCAAGATAATAAGACAGTGAATCAAGGATTTGAGGATTTCAAAAGAGTAGCAAAGGAAATGGAAAACAAACATCTAACTGAGTCTGAAGAAAGCTACAAGACCCATATAGCAATTGTGAAACAGGAATACATAATAAAGAAAGGATTAGAAAGAAGGATTAGTGGCCAATTTACAGCCTGTGAATCCTAAAAGTGGCCCTTTAAGTTTTTACCTCCAATGTCAAGGAAGTCTATGCAATATTTGTTGATATTACCATCTTTTCCTTCCCACGCAGAGTTGAGATTTTGATAGTTATTCTTTTTCAACCGGGAAAAAAAAAAGATAATAGCCTTATCTGCAAGTGAAGAAAAGAAATTAAAACGATAATAAATAGAATCAGCTGTCTCAAGTTTCACCAAGAAAGAAAAACTACAAATGGTTTGAAACAAGAAACCCAACTGAGAATCGAAACGTTGCTTCGAGAACCCACAGTTAATAACACAGACAATATCCCCAATTGAGAATCGGCAAGTGTAAGAAACAAATAGAGATAAGAGAATCACGCTGAATATATATAAGAAGGGTTGGGAATTTGTATGAAACTGCCTGTGAACACAACGGTCATAATTTCGTTTACGGATTTTCACCTACCATAATTACAAGATTTGCTTTCCTTATTAAATTCACAACCCACACTTCATCTCCAGTATGTGAATATGCAAGGAAATTTCTTGATATGGTAATTAATTAGTGAATCCAAATCTTTCCTTCAAGAAATGGTGATCGTCTCTGTAGAAATGGTAAGTAGCCGTTACAAAAACTTACCATGTCAACAAGGGTTTGTGTGTCAGGTTTTTCGTCTTATAAATTATAATTAACAAAAGAAGGACAGCATCATTTAATTTAATTTAATTCTTTTACATTCTTGCCACGTTATCTTTTGACTACAATTCTATTTATTAAAAAAAATTGTATCTGTTATTATATGTTATTAAAAAAAAAATTGCCACGTTATCTTTTGACTACAATTCTAATTACTTTCTATTTTAATTAAAAAATTAAGAAGTAAATTAAAGGATATAAATTATTATTCAATTGGAATGTTAAAAACGGGAAAAAATATTGATTTTGAACGGATTTAAATATTGATAACATATTCCAAGGAGTATATTTTCGTCACAATTTTGCTATCTATTGATTTTATAAATAAAATAGATGTGCATATATATATATATATATATATATATATATATATATATAAATTATATTGATTTTGTAGAAAATAAATATTGTACGGATTTAAATATTATGTTGTAAATACTTTTGTGGATATAAAATAAGTAATTATTAATTACATAAAAACATTATTTATTTGTCTTTATTATTTATGCTATATTTGTTTATAAACCTTATTTATGATCTTTATTCTTTAAAATATATAATCAATTTATTTTCTCTTTTTATTTTTTGCGTTATCATTTTTCCAAACATTTATTTGTTCTTTGATACTTAACATATTATTTGGGAAGAATGTATTAACACATTGTAAATATTATTATTATTTAATAAATTATATATATATATATATTTTTTTTTTGGGGGTCAAGACTGTCAATATTCCCTTCTCATCCCACATTTTAAAGACAGGGCGAGTTGGGCCTTGAGATATCAGCCCAATACATTACTATTCTTACAATATATCAATTTTTATTATCAAAGTTATATAATGTTTCATTCAATTACACTTTGTCTAACGCCCCCTTACGGACGCCACAAGGTCCGTTAACATTAAACTTCTTTAAAACAGTTTTTAGAAAAATTACACATTATAAAACTGATTTTTTTAATCATTCTTGCATTATATTAAAATTGACCATTATATCATAAAAACACAAAATCATCATGAGAAAACTGAAAATGTCACAAACCAATAGTTTGAATTCGAAAATAGCGAAAACATACAATTTGAAAAGTGGTTTTCAATGAGTCTTAAAATAAAACATAGCGGAAGCATAAAATTGAAAATTAGTTTCATATTTTGACATCATAAAATATAATGTCTTTCTTGGCGTAATTCCATTTCCAATCCCACATCGTTGCACATACGCTCCTCATATACTTCAACTTAAGTCATCCTCATTACATTCTTATAGTAGAACTTATAGTAGAACTTGCAATTAAAAATTGATATAATTTTTCTTTAAACTTTCAGTGGTAGAGACTTGTGTTCTTAGGGGGATTGACCAGAGTTCGATCCTATATGAGTGTGTGCGTCTCATCTTTACTATCACGCACTGTAATCAAAAAATAAAAAGGAGAGTAACAAGAAATACTTCAACACTTATAGATTATGTTTGGCCTCAATTGACATTATTATTAACTAATAACAAACATGCTATTGAAATGAGGATGAAAAATACTTCATAAAAGTTATTATTATTATTATTATTATTATTATTATTATTATTATTATTATTATTATTATTCAAATACAAACCGCCTAAGAGCTTAGTTTCCATAGTTGCGTCCAATGGTGATCAGTTTATATAAGTCAATTTTCCATATGTATTAAGTGTTTGTCCAACGGTCCTCTCTCCTGGGTCTATAAAAGTTTTCAAGATTGATTAATCTCACTCTTCATTCTTCATTTTCTGATTCTCCTGGGTTTCTAAAACATTCTTTAGTTTTGCGGATTAATTTATTTCTCTTTTGTCGATTGTCGATTCTGTATCATTTCTCTTTTGTCGATTGATGGGGTAATTATCTTCTGCAGTGACGGTGAGGATTTGAAAGAGCTCTGCCAGACCTGTGGCTTGGAAGCCTCTCAACTGTGAAAAAGACGGGGAAATCTTGTCAAAACTGAAAGCTTCCTCTCTTAAATCACAGGCTTCTTTGCCTTTTTTCCTCCTCATTATGCTTGTCTTCAAATTGGCCCTGTGCTTATGTGATAGCATGTTAGATTTCACATCTCTTTTTTACTTGTGCAGGAATATCTTTTCAAGTTTCACCAGAGAGTTGGAGGTCGAAAGCACGAATGGCATCCAATTTTGCCAGAAAGCGACCGGAGGAAGGACGCACTTTGGCAGAGCACATGACTGTTTTTCCTTTGGTTTTCTATTCGACAAGAGTTGTTGCCCTTATGATCTTTAGAGCGGAGGTGGATTTTCATTCATGATATTTGTTTATGTCATGTTTTCTTTGACCGGTTTGGTGTAAATTTTGTGGTTTATCTGGTGTTTCTTATAATATATTAATGTGTCTTGATTTGATTCTCGAGTGTTCTTATTTTTTCTAATTAATTTGATTATTGTTCTATATTTATCGTGTGGTTGATGACATAAGTAGTTTTTTTTGGTTGGTTGGTTTGATTCTGGACCTATTTGATGTTTATTGAGATATTACTATTGATTTGGTACTTGGTTGTTTTGCCTTTTGTTTTTGATTCGACAAGAGTTGTTGATCTTATGATCTTAAGGGTGAAGGTGGATTTTATATCATGATGTTTGTTTATGTCATGTTTTCTTTTGTCGGTGTGGTGTAATTTTGTTGTTTATTTGGTGTTTCTTATTATGTATTAATGTGTCCTGATCTGATTCTTGAGTGCTCTTGTTTTTTTATAATTAATTTGAATTTCACAAGACTTTATGCTATATTTATCATTTGGTTGATGACATGTGCGGTTTTCTTTTTGGTTGGTTGGTTTGCTTCTCGACCTTAGTTGATGTTTATTTCATTTGAAATTTGGTTGTTTTTAATTTGGTTTTTGATTCGACAATAGTTGCTACTCTTATGATCTTAAGAGTTAAAGTGGATTTTCATTCATGATGTTTGTTTGTCAATTTTTCTTTTGCCGGTCTTGTGTAATTTTTGTGGTTTATTTGGTGTTTATATAATGTATAAATGTGTCTTTCTTTGATTCTTGAGTGCCCCTATTTTTTTCATAAATTTGATTCTGCAAGACATTCTGCTATATTTATCGTGTGGTTAATGACATATGCAGTTTTGTTTTTGGTTGGTTGGTTTGCTTCTCGACCCTAATTGATGTTTATTGAGATATTACTATAGATTTGGTACATGGCTGTTTTTCCTATGGCTTTTTATTCGACAATAGTTGTTGCCCTTATGATCTTTAGAGTGGAGGTGGGTTTTCATTCATGATATTTGTTTATGTCATGTTTTCTTTTACCGGTTTGGTGTAAATTTTGTTGTTTATTTAGTGTTTCTTATAATATATTAATGTGTCTTAATTGATTCTCGAGTGTTATTGTTTTTTCTAGTTAATTTGATTATTGTTCTATATTTATCGTGTGGTTGATGACATAAATAGTTTTTTTTTTGGTTGGTTGGTTTGATTCGGACCTATTTGATATTTATTGAGATATTACTACTGATTTGGTACTTGGTTGTTTTTCCTTTTGTTTTTGATTCGACAAGAGTTGTTGATCTTATGATCTTAAGGGTGAAGGTGGATTTTATATCATGATGTATGTTTATGTCATGTTTTCTTTTGCCGATGTGGTGTCATTTTTGTTGTTTATTTGGTGTTTCTTATTATGTATTAATGTGTCCTGATCTGATTCTTGAGTGCTCTTGTTTTTTATAATTAATTTGAATTCCACAAGACTTTATGCTATATTTATCGTTTGGTTGATGACATGTGCGGTTTACTTTTTGGTTGGTTGGTTTGCTTCTCGACCTTAGTTGATGTTTATTTCATTTGGAACTTGGTTGTTTTTACTTTGGTTTTTGATTCGACAATAGTTGCTACTCTTATGATCTTAAGAGTGAAAGTGGATTTTCATTCATGATGTTTGTTTGTCAATTTTTCTTTTGCCGGTTTCGTGTAATTTTTGTGGTTTATTTGGTGTTTATATAATACTAGTAAGGTGCACGTGCGTTGCACGTGTACTATAAAATTTTTCTAGATTTGATTATAAATATTAATCTAATTTAGGTTATTTTAAAATTGTTCATTTGGTACATTATGCAGACATTGTGGAACTAAAAACTCATTACAAATAATGAAAATGAGAATGCCATAGAAATGTATCTGAAAGAGTTGTTTTGTTTAAAAGTAATATGAAATGTACAAATCAAATAAAGAGAATCAAAAGATGAAATGATTGCAATGACAAATATATGTCTTGCACCAAATCTAACACTTCATTAAAAAATCAGAAAGTTTTCAACATTATTTCCGAAATTACATTTCCAAAAACTTAAAAATAGCCATGTGAAATACATTCTTCCAAGGGCTAGTCTCCTGTCAAACCGTCTAATGGATCTAGATCGTTAGACGGGCCATAAATATCCTACCCATATCGCAGAGCTGTCCCGGATCCGCGAAAAACCCGATCCACCCGAAAAAACAAAACTCCATTATCTCCATTACCTAATTTCCCGTTTCTTTCTTTTTCCCTAAAGCTCATCTTCTCTTTTTCCCTAAAACTCGTCAACACCACAGACTGTAAAATTTTCCATCTTTTCATCTGCAACTCACCATGCTCCTCCAACTATTACATAATCAAATTAATCCAAGACCCATCTGCAACCAAGACCACGATTTGGAGTAAATCAAATTTGTTTTTGTTCACCATATTTCCATGTCATAGGTTCATGGTAATGAAGTTGGTTGTACATTTACTAATATAATCAGTAACTCTCTTTTACCTTGATAACATTAACATCATCAGAGTTTCTGGCCATTTTTTATACTTCACTGTTATGGATACAAACTAAAGTAGTTCATACATAAAAAGTTGCAGACTTAGATACATTGCCAAACTCAAGTCGTTAATATATATTTTTTCAAAGAAAAAAAAAGGCCATTGTTTCTGCTGCCCTGATGGTAGAAGGCAAGGATTATACAAGTATTAGTATCACCTAATACTTTTATGGAGAAATACTAATACATTTTATAAGAAAAATTAATATTTTGCAGGAGCACTACTAAAATACTCTCTAGGAAATTACTAATACTTTTTCGAGAAACTACTAATACTTTTCCGAGGGACAGCTAATACATTCCGGGAGAGAAAATTTTAATTATATTCGGGGAAACTACTAAAGTACCTCTCCAGGGAACTACTAATACTTTTTTGAGGGACTGCTAATACATTTCGGGAGTATATTCATGAGAAATACTAAAAAACTCTTCAGGGAACTACTAATACATTTTAGAAGAACTGTTAATACTTTTTAGAAGGACGACTAATACTTTTCAGAAGAACTGTTAATACATTTCGTGAGAAAATTTAATTATATTCAGGGACACTACTAAAATACTCTCTAGGGAACTATTAATACTTTTTCGAGGAACTACTAATACTTTTTTGAGGGACTACTAATACATTTCTGGAGTATATTTAGGAGAAATACTAAAATACTCTTCAGGGAACTAATAATACATTTCAGAAGAACTGCTAATACTTTTCAGAAGGACTGTTAATACCGGTGGTCCCTGAAAACTACTAAAACACCACTGCTAATATTACAAAAATGCCACCGGATTTGCGGGTCAGATCCGTCTAACTGGTCAGACCCGTTAGACGATCTGACAGAGTTTTTGTGTTCTTCCAAATCATTGAAATTTAAATTTCTTAAAACAATCATGATAGGTGCTGTTAAAAAAAAAACAATCATGATAGGTCCACGAAATCTGTAACTATATATAAAAGAGGAATGTTATTCCACATTTTTCCTTGTAAAAAATTAAAAATTAAATGAACAAGCTAAAGAAGAAGAATGTGAAAAGAATAAATAGTTATGACTTATTGCTTTAAGTATATGTAGTTTTATGCCCACTCCTTTTTTTTTTTTTTTGAGTACATATCCTGGGAGGGCAGGGAGATGACAATCGAACCCAAGGATTATAGTATGAGCTTTGAGAGTTTTAACCACATATCATTGTCCGATTACTTTACTGCCAATGCTTGTTTCTCCTTCCTCCATAGAAAAGTATCTATAAAACCATTCAGGACCAACTTGAACTAAAAACACACTTATTCATCCAAACAAATGTTTTGTCACAAGTACTAATAAGAAAGAGTATCTATATGAACATGGATTTTTGCCAAGTTACACATTTTAAAAAGAAGAAAGATAAACTTGTCGTTTAATATGTGTTACCATCCAATAAGGAAAAAAATCCAGACACTCAATCCTTGAGTATGTGTGCATACTCAGTTGGCATTTCCTGGGGTACCACATAGGACAAATAATTAATTCTTAAAATATAAAACTTCTCTGTTTTCTTAATTTCCACAAAAAAAAAAAGAATTAGTTTATCATGTCCAACTCAGTCCAAGTACCATCTTACAGGAATGCCGCTTCTTGATATGAGCTTGGATAAAATTCGTAATAATTGTTAGTCATGTCTATCTAAAACTTCTACAACGTACTGAGTGCAAAATCGGAAAATATTTTAACATGTTGGGATTGAATCTTGTGCCAAGTCCAACAACCACATATTGACCACTGAGAAATACAATAACAGAATAATAATTTATGGTGCAGGCAACCAAAGAGATAAATTTTAAGGCAACTTTGAGTGGGATAATAAGTTTCATTGAGATCAACAATATAGAATAATATGACGCCATATGTTTTTAGGAAGAATATGAACTAAGATTTGATACAAATGCATGCTTTAAGAGATAGTGAACGGAAAAGACTTATCCTATAAAGAGCTATCCTAGTAGTTTAATATATTGCCATGGTGATCAAATGTAGATCGTTGCAGCCATCCTTACTCGTGGCCAAACATAAGAAGGAAAAATCATAACAGAATATTGAGCAAGGGTCGCATCTTATTTCGCGGCTGCAAATAGAAGGCATTAATCACCGAAGTTTCCTTGAAACTTTATCTTGCTCTTAAAGCCCTGGAGTTAAATATAAAGCCTATGCAATCACAAACAAGCTTCATATGTCCATACATAATTTAGAAAGTTAATCATAATAGAATGGCAGACATCTGCAGGAACAGATGAACAAATTTATACAAGAGATAAATCATACAAAGATTGACAAAGATGCATCGAAATTTTACTACGTCGAACAAGGATTAAGCAATCAAAAGATTATAAAGAACATCAATAGTGAGATAAGTGAAACAGGAAACCCATCAACAATAAGAGAGCTACTAACAACTCCTAAGACCCTCTCCAATTCCTTAATATGTCATCGGATTTTGTGTGACAGTCCTTAAATAAATACATTTACTATAACATCAATTCAATAAAGCATTGTACTACTCACCCTCAACAAATCATCACTTGGTGCCAACAGCGAGTACAAGGTGCCTACATGCAAATTTGGAATATTGAATAGTAGAATTCAAGAAACTGATATTCATTATTTTTTTCTCAAGAATAATTTGTCTATATCAAATTGTAGCAATACAAGATTCCTCACAAATATCGAATATCATCTTTAGGCTTCTGAAGGTTGAATAATTATAATATAGAACTAATGTTAAAGAAAAATCAGCTGGGTAGAATAGAGAAACTGAGAAATAATAGAAAAAATCCAGAAAAAAACAATAAAAGAGGAATCAGAAAAATCGAATCCAAATGGCTAAGCTGATTATTCAAATGTCACCATCCAAGAAAATAAGGCTCAATTTTGTTGTTTTTACATAGCTTTGATCTAGTGCTAATTCCTTGTGATTATGCGTTCTAAATGCACGATGGACAGGAAATTGTACTTCAAACCTGATTTGATAGAATCAAATCAAACACATGATAAATGAACATACGCATGTCATGTGGCCTCTAGTGTATAGATCACCCTGCAGCAAAATCATCACACAAAAAGAAAGATGCCTGTTGTTAACATTTAAAAAAAATACTTTAGTTTTCTTGTGCTCAAGATTTCATATGTAACAATGACATTTCCTAGGGACCCTCATCATAAGTATCTTACAAAAGAACAATACTATGCTACAGGAATTGCCATGCTAAACAAAATTGCTAAATGTAATTGGGTGATATATAAATTTCATATCAACAGTGTAATTGTGAGAGTGCCCTGCAACTTCAACTAAACAAACAATTTTCTTCAGAAAAAAAAAAAACAACACTATGGACGCATAAGAATGACCAATCTTTGTCACTAAAACAAGTTTATGAGGAAGGTGTTGTTCAGATGAAGGATGACAGATAAGAATTGCACTTCGACTATCGAACTAATAAAATGGATTATTAAAAGCTATATTACTCATTTGTACTCCAACTATGTAGAAATTACCTTTGAAGAGTAGTTGGTCTTTCCATTTCTTCTTCATATATCTGATCATCTATGGGATTATTCTTTTGCTACTGGATTCTATCTTTGATGCTATTCGCTTTGCTTCTTTTTCTAATCATACGTTTTCCACTGCATCTCGTTGGAGTTTGTGGTTAATTTTCTTCTTCCTCTAATCAAACCTCTGTTGTTCCATTCCATTGGATTTTTCGATCGGCGGTCAATCAAGTTTATGGATTTCTCCCTTTCTTCTTAATTTATATCTGATAGGAGGCTACATGATTATACTGTTTCTGCTGGATTCTGTCTCCAGTGCTACTGAATTTTCTTTATTCTCTCATCAAGGAAAAGAACAACTATCAGGCAAATTAGTCCTTACCCGATATCCACCCACTCTATTCCTTATAATGTTGTACCACCAGAAACTAATGATTACAACAAGATGGGCAAAATTTATTGATGTCTATCCAAACAACTATAATACATTGTTAAACATAATTAAACATGAAGATTCGAAATGCTTTTGTGAACTCAATACACTTCAAATTTTTACAAGTTAATGTGAATTAAACATGACTTCTTCCATACTTCTCACTAAATTGTACCAATTTCAAAGAAGATTTTTTCTCCTAAATATATATTCAACAAAAATCTATTTTAGTTCTGCCAAGAATGACATGGAAAGAAGTCAGTTATCCATGTGTAAGATGGGTTCCAAGAAGCTGATGCAGCTACTTATGTCATGAAGCTGATAAAATTTAAGATTTAAGTATTTATTACCACGTGCATTTTCATAGCCCCTAAACCCTCACACTAACTCTTTAGTATCAAACTTCTAACATCAATAATGATGACTCCTTAATAAACCTCGACTCTTTGTCAAGAAAATAGTTCCTCATTTAAAAGAGTTCCCTATAATAAGTGAATCAACCACCCATTTGTTCCCAAATGAAAATAAATCAATGCAGACAAGAAAATCTCCAAACCAAAGTGCTCATAGAAAAGACATAAGAATTCACCCCAAACAGTAATAGTAAGCTAAAATCACACATGATTTACCTAAGAAGACAAATACATATGCTTGAATGCATTTTTCATGATTATGAAATATGATTATTTTTTTTGATTTCATCAATAAAAAACATTAAATTGTATTTCTCGCTGATTGTGTGATCCTATTTTAAAATTATTACAACGCACTATCAGGAAAATACGCATGTCACAATAAAACATAGATACCCCACACATATACAGTCCATACATTGCACATGCATTGCACGGGGTCACATCTAGTATAGAATAAACCAATAAAAGCTATAATAGAAAACACAAATTAAGCAGATTTTATTCCATATCCTCATAAGCTGTGAAAAATTTAAGAGCAGACAAATACTCTAACTTGAAGAATATAACAATATAATTATTTTGTTACTGTGAAAAATACAAATTAATTGGTGGTATATCGTCTAACCGCAATATTAGAGACAATAAATAATCAAAAACTTAAACGATGCAAGATTGAATTCCATGAAAACATTAGCAACATTGGTATAGGGAAATCAAATTCAATATCAAACTATAATGTAACTCATCTATTATTGAACTATCAACCTCAAAAGGGCATAACCAAAACAAACCCATCACCCAATCCAATATATTAAACATCAGCCACCAAACTCACAACCATTCACACTCCATTCAACAGTTTTCAATTTTTGAACATGGCTTTGTTTTTAGAGCAAATATTCATATAAATAGAACTGGATTGGGTTGAACCTAAATTTATGTATGAAAAATAAAAAAAAATTACTTAGGGTCATGAATGTAAAAATATTTACTTCACATATTAGAAACCATGGGAGATTGTCTTCCTAAGAATCGTGTCACAAAACATCCAAGGTCCAAGCAACACATCTAAAACATTCATGTAGAGCCTGTTCAAAGGGAGTAGTACATACACACCACTGAATAAAAGCTCGTAAGGTTTAACAATAAAGAACTACACATTTCCCATGCCACTAACCACCGCTTTAAAAAAAGACAGAAAATCATAGAACTCATCAGTATATTCTGTAATAACACTTGAAGAAAATTATTAAGAAACAAAACCAACTGCACGTAGCAAATACAAAAGTGCCCACGCCCAATATTTAACAATACAGTCAATTAAAAAAAACTGAAGACCAGTCTCAAGCTCTAATAATTCTATTAACCTTAATATAAACCTTCTGCCAAGAAACCAACCCGTATTCATATTTTCAGACAAATTTCACAAAATGTATACACATAGAAAATAGGATAAAACAAATCAATGGTTTGTGCATGAATTTTAAGAGAATGCCAGAACACAAATGTATGAATAAAGGAAAATTACCAGTTTTACAACTAAATTTTGAACCGATAAATTCCCAATTCCGAATTTCATCAAACAATAAAATTAGTTAAACTTGAAACCTGCAATTGGAAAACAACCAAACTTGAACATAATTGATGGAAAAAATTAACTAAAAAGTGGGGGGAAATCTGATATGTTGAAGTATAAATTCTCACCTTGGTTTTTCAGAAGGAATCCCACAAAAATTCTCTTTAGCAAACAGAAGGAATTCCTTGCTGGCCCATTTCAGCCTGTGAAGCAGTGAAGATGTTGAAATTCCTTTGTAGGAAATGTAGAGTCGCGAGGGGCACAATCCTTTTTTCACAGCGAGAGGGAAAATAAATACTGATGTTTATGTGTATCTGAATAGACGCGGGAGAGTTTCGGTTTTTCTGAATAGACGCGGCAGTAGTATCGGTCTGTATTAGGGATACATTAATTAGGTTTGTCTATATTATGTTTGTAATTCCGAATTTGCCATTAAAATTGTATACTTTAAGGGTATTTTAGGCAATCTTATTTTTTACAGAAATATTCCCCCTTTTAAGATAGTAGTAGATATAAATGTGTCTTTATTTGATTCTTGAGTGCCCCTGTTTTTTTCATTAATTTGATTCCGCAAGACATTCTGCTATATTCATTGTGTGGTTAATGACATATGCAGTTTTGTTTTTGGTTGGTTGGTTTGCTTCTCGACCCTAATTGATGTTTATTGAGATATTACTATAGATTTGGTACATGGTTGTGTAAGTCCAATCGGCTACGATAATCTAGAGGGGGGTGAATAGATTATCTCCATCTTTTCGATTTTACCCACTTGTTCGAACCGAAAGCTCAAAGACAATAATAAAGGTGCGGAAAGTAAACAACACACGTCGATTTATAGAGGTTCAACCCACCTAGGGCCTAATCCTCTACCACCCTAGTATATCCGGGATGGATTTCAAAAAGAAAAAGAATTTTATTAATCACCAAAATTAATACAAACTCAACTTACAACACCTTGAAGAGCACCACACTCTTCTTCAACACCACCTTGGAGATTACCACAATCTCCCTTTGAAGATTACCACAATCTTCCTTCAACGACACCTTTGAAGATCACCACAATCTTCAATCTTGAAGAATACCAAATTCTCCAACACCTCAAGAGCACCACACTCTTGAAACACCTATCACCTAGATCACCCAAGTGTATTCTTACCACAAGAATACTCACAAGGATGTCTTGTGTTGAATGATGACCAAAAATCAAGATTACAACTCAATAATGAATATTACAATATGAGTGCAAAGTGTAATCAAGAATAGCCTAGACCTCAAGGATGTGAAAGTGATAAGTTAGGCAAAATTACAACAAGAGTAATAACTATGAAGAACAAATATTTGCTTGAAGTGTATCTTGTTGTATCAGATCTCAATTGTTGTTTTGGTTGCTCCAAAACTACCTCTATTTATAGGAGATGATTGATCAAACATAGGCTCCTCTTGGGGATTGAAAATCTACTGAAAAATACAATTAAAATCAAGAAAATAGTCTGTTAGAAATCAATCCCACATTTTAAGGAAATGTTGTCATTTGTCAAACGGTCGAAATTTTCTTTGTCAAAAGATAGAGGCGACGGTCGCACAATCGATAGAGTTTGAAATAGGCGTATCAACAATTTACACAGGCGACCGATCGACGAGGGTTCGACCGTCGTCCCCTTATGTTGGCCGGTCGCACAAACTTAAAAATCGGCGGCGGGAGTTGCTTTCAAGCGCCATGCTCCAGTGCACGGTCGCCGCACTGGGCGACCGGTCGACTGACCGGGTCGATGCCCCAGGGCGACCGGTCGGCCTACTTTTATACACTCCAGGCTCAATTTATGTTTCAACGTACTCTTCAGGTACGGGTTGCCCTATAGGGCGACCGGTTGGCCTCAATATCAAAGTGTTGTCCAATATTTTATCGAAAATAAACACCAAGAAATACTCCGAAAAATAGTAAAAATATTTTAGACAGACCGGAAGTATTAGGACAACATTGAGAAACATTATTTGGATGTAAAAACATATTGATACAAAATCATTAAATGTGTTTCCAATTTTTGTCCAAAAAAAAAACTTGAAGAAATACTCCGGAAAATATTAAAACCATTTTAAATCATTTAGGAGTATTTGGACAACCTTTAAAACCATTGTTTTGGTATAAAAACAAAATCATCAAAATTATGATAAAACCATTTATCAAACAAGTTGTTTTTCCTATGACTTTTTATTCGACAAGAGTTGTTGCCCTTATGATCTTTAGAGTGGAGGTGGATTTTCATTCATAATTTTTGTTTATGTCATGTTTTCTTTTACCGGTTTGGTGTAAATTTTGTGGTTTATTTGGTGTTTCTTATAATATATTAATGTGTCTTGATTTGATTCTCGAGTGTTCTTGTTTTTTCTAATTAATTTGATTATTGTTCTATATTTATCGTGTGGTTGATGACATAAGTAGTTTTTTTTTTTTGGTTGGTTGGTTTGATTCGGACCTATTTGATGTTTATTGAGATATTACTATTGATTTGGTACTTGGTTGTTTTTCCTTTTGTTTTTGATTCGACAAGAGTTGTTGATCTTATGATCTTAAGGGTGAAGGTGGATTTTATATCATGATGTTTGTTTATGTCATGTTTTCTTTTGCCGGTGTGGTGTAATTTTTGTTGTTTATTTGGTGTTTCTTATTATGTATTAATGTGTCCTGATCTGATTCTTGAGTGCTCTTGTTTTTTATAATTAATTTGAATTCCACAAGACTTTATGCTATATTTATCGTTTGGTTGATGACATGTGCGGTTTTCTTTTTGGTTGGTTGGTTTGCTTCTCGACCTTAGTTGATGTTTATTTCATTTGGAACTTGGTTGTTTTTACTTTAGTTTTTGATTCGACAATAGTTGCTACTCTTATGATCTTAAGAGTGAAAGTGGATTTTCATTCATGATGTTTGTTTGTCAATTTTTCTTTTGCCGGTTCCGTGTAATTTTTGTGGTTTATTTGGTGTTTATATAATGTATAAATGTGTCTTTATTTGATTCTTGAGTGCCCCTGTTTTTTTCATTAATTTGATTCCGCAAGACATTCTGCTATATTTATCGTGTGGTTAATGACATATGCAGTTTTGTTTTTGGTTGGTTGGTTTGTTTCTCGACCCTAATTGATGTTTATTGAGATATTACTATAGATTTGGTACATGACTATTTTTCCTTTGGTTTTTATTCAACGAGAGTTGTTGCACTTATGATCTTTAGCGTGTAGGTGGATTTTCTTTCATGATATTTGTTTATGTCATGTTTTCTTTTACCGGTTTGGTGTTAATTTTTTGGTTTATTTGGTGTTTCTTATAATATATTAATGTGTCTTGATTTGATTCTCGAGTGTTCTTATTTTTTCTAATTAATTTGATTATTGTTCTATATTTATCGTGTGGTTGATGACATAAGTAGTTTTTTTTTTGGTTGGTTGGTTTGATTCTGGACCTATTTGATGTTTATTGAGATATTACTATTAATTTGGTACTTGGTTGCTTTTCCTTTTGTTTTTGATTCAACAAGAGTTGTTGATCTTATGATCTTAAGGGTGAAGGTGGATTTTATATCATGATGTTTGTTTATGTCATGTTTTATTTTGCCAGTGTGGTGTAATTTTTGTTGTTTATTTGGTGTTTCTTATTATGTATTAATGTGTCCTGATCTGATTCTTGAGTGCTCTTGTTTTTTATAATTAATTTGAATTCCACAAGATTTTATGCTATATTTATCGTTTGGTTGATGACATGTGCGGTTTACTTTTTGGTTGGTTGGTTTACTTTAGAAAGCCACAATTGTTGACCAATTTGACCCATTTTTTTTTATCCATTTTCTCTTTAGGGCTTACGAGAGGGAGAGAGGCAGAACTGCAGAACTCAAAGAAAGCATTAAGCATTGCCCACATAGATTAGAAGGTCCAAAATGGATAAGAAATAGGAAATGTTACTACAAAAAAATGTTGTATCATAACTTCAGCATAGTGCAGTCTTATAAGCAAGCAACAATAAATGTGGAGCCATTACTACTACTAAGGTCTTTTTTGAGTATAAATACCTGAAGAACAAAGGCACACGAAAGGTAAAGAAAAAGCAGCACCAAATTACCACAACTTCGTCAATATTTCGAGATTCTGCCTTCTTCACTCCCAAATTATGAAACTAATTTAACATAACCATCAAACATCCAATAAAGAATATGCAAGCTCCAAAATTCTAGCCCAAATTTGAAGTGCAGAAAGAGGAAGACAATAGATTTAGGCAGCCTGAGAATAGGACCATCTATATGCAAGGCAAAGGAAATCATATATCAATTGTCTGCAGCTATCCCAAACTTTTTACTGAACTAAATCAGATGATGAAAATTAAGATACTCATACTAAGTAACTATTAGTGTATTTACCTTGCCTATAATGCCAAGGTCCAACCCCTCAAAACTTTTTAATGCCAAGTTGGGTGGCAAGGCAAACCAAATTCACAAAAGAGAAAAGGATAATAACAGGATTTCTTACTTTGATAACAAATTGATATAGCATGTTCAATAAACAAACATAACAATGACCTTCTGAAAGAGAAAAGGATAATAAAAGGACTTCTAACTTTGAATATAAATTCCTATGACAAGTTCAACAAAGAAATATAACAATGACCTTCTGGCAAGTAATAACTGTTGTGTCACAGGAAATGAAGCATACAATTTCCTTCAGGCTAAAGAAAGCTGAAGAAAGAAAATGAACATAAAATCAGAGGTCCCAAACGGATGTTGTATGTTTAGGTATATGATAGAACAAGCAAAATAAGGCAGATAAGCATCTAAGCAAATAAGGCAGGTAAGCATCTACTGGCACCCTTTCAGATATATTCATATTCCCAGACAAATCTATAGTGCAATTTCTCATATAATAGTAGAGCTAAGTGTTGTTGCTTCAAGTCATTCACGAAATAAATTTATCACACATTCATGACGAAGAAGCTCGAACAATAGAAGTACAATTAGAAAACAAAGTAAAAACTATTAGGGGACACAACTATATCAGGGTCTATAAATTTCACAGCGAGACGGGCATCAATAGGGAAAAACTGACACCTTACTAGGATCAAGTATATTGGATGATATATAATATCATGATGAAGAAGCTGTCACGGAGTCTGGTACTAATTTAAAACTTTTATTTGTGTTCAACTTAGCAAAAGTATAGAACAAACTACCGCTACAACACAAGGAAACTAGTGAAGAAATAGACGTCTCTATATCCAACATCCACTATCCACCCAACTCTCTGGACCGTCTTTCTAGTCCCAAGCAGATTCCAAAAAAAGAAACATCGGAAAATAGTATCGAAATCAAATGGCTCACCAAGCAATATTGAAATCAAATGGCTCACGGACAAACCAGGCAATGTCGACATCAATGGGGTCACGGGCCAACCAAGCAATACCGAAATCAAATCGCTCACAGGCCAACCAAGCAATATCTATATCAAATGGCTCACGGGCCAACCATGCAATATTGAAATCAAATGACTCACGAACCAACGAAGCAATATCAAAATCAAATGGCAACGAGCCAACCAAGCAAATATCGATATCAAATGGCTCCCGGGCCAACCAAGTAATACTGAAATCAAATGGCTCACTAAGTAAATATAGAAATCAAACGGCTCACAGGTCAACCAGGCAATGACAAAATCAAACAGCTCACGAGCCAACCAAGCAATGACGAAATCAAATGACTCACAAGGCAACCAAGCAATGACACAAATCAAACGGCTCACGGGCCAACCAAGCAATATCGAAATCAAATGGCTCACCAGCCAGCCAAGCAATATCGAAATCAAACGGCTCACCGGTCAGCCAAGCAATATCGAAATCAAATGGCTCACGGCCCAACCAAGCAATGTCGAAATCCAAGCCACGAGCCAACCGAGCAATATAAAAATCAAATGGCTCACGGGCCAACCAAGGAATATCGAAATCAAACGGCTCACAAGCCAACCAAATCAAACGGCTCACATGCCAACCAAGCAATAACAAAATCAAACAATTCACAGGCCAACCAAACAATGGCCAAATCAAACGGCTCACGACCAACTAAGCAATGAAGAAATCAAACGGCTCCTCGGCCAATCAAGCAATGACGAAATCGAATGGCTCCCCGACCAACCAAGCAATAACGAAAGCAGACATTCCATGACCAACTTAATCGAAAGGAGATTCCATAAAAAATATACCTCATAATCCACTCTCAAGTTTTCACATATAACATGACTTGTGAGCACACAGTGTTGAATAATTTATAAAGACCAATATGTGTAGATGGACTATCATAAAAGGTAAAGACACATAATCAACGCATGGCAAAATAACAATAAATTGCAACAAACATGTAGTTAATTAGACAAGGAGTAATATAATAAGAACTTCCCCCAGTGTCCTTTTGTTTGCAAGCGTATGACTAACTGATAGATCTCCCGGGATGTTCCAAGACTATGTTTCGTGAAACAACAACCGCGACCAACACAAATAAGATAAACTTCCATTGCATCTATTTTGGATTGTGGCCTGCGAGCAAACAAATATACTAACTTAGGAAAAGAAAAAAGAAACCGTAAACAAGTAATTGGAGTAAAAGCCCACATTAGTGACGGAAATGGCAATTTTTGTTCTAATAAAGGTATACCACTTTGGCTTTCATTGACCGAGTTCGGAGAGACTGGCAATTTTTGTTCTAATAAAGATATACCACCTTGGGTTTCCTTGACTGGGTTCGCAGGGATTATTTCCAGCTACCTAGGATGAGCAGGTTGTACTTTGGCTCAAAAAGGTGGTTCCTACACATAAATTTTTGAGCATTAAAACAAGAGTTGGAAGTGGCTCGTACTCTCCAACACACCCCTGACCGAACTTGAATTCTTGGGGAAAAGCTTGTTCGATTCTCTCCTTAACTACTTTTCTAGGCAACAAATCTAAGAGTAGCGTCGAAACGAGCAACGCTCCTAGCGTATGAATGATTTGAATAAAGCCCCACCTGATTGACGAAATTGAAAACGAGTTACGAAAAATAATGCTTGATCATGAATAGTAAAAATATAAACAAGAATGATTCATACACGAACCACCTGCTTGGTTTCTCCGTCGAAAGTTGAGAATATCAATTCTGAGATCCAACGGATTGGAGTGCATTTGCAACATTCTGGATATCTCCAGCAGTGGCAAGAGTGGTTCCACATGAGATATCAGAGACGGCAGGTTCTTCCACTGCCCGGCTCACCGGCCATTTAATTTGCTTCTTCAAAATAGAGACAGATCTCATTCTCGTCTCGGTTTTGATCTCTTTCTCTATGCGTTCGACATTCTACCTTATCTTTTGAAATTTCCTTTTGCCGACTCTTGGATGGTGCGTTCCTTAAGCATATGAATAGAAATGAATCAACAGCTACCTAAGACGATCCAAAGAAAGAAAATGAGCAAGCATTTACCTGTTAATGATATATGGTATCTGGTGCATTATATTGCACTGCGTTCGAGCAAATGAGAAAAATATCACTCTTGATAACACAAAAACCAAATTCACAAAAGAGAAAGGATAATAACAGGATTTCTAACTTTGATAACAAATTGATGTAACAAGTTCAATAAAGAAACATAACTGTTGAAATAGTGTTAGAGATTGTTTTATTTTATTGTCTTTTACCCCACATAGGAAGAGGAACTAGGAGTATTGGTATAGTATACCCTATATATAAAGGGTATTTTATTAATTGATATAATAAAAAGATGATTCTTATTCCTTCTATTAACAATAACAATGACCTTCTGAAAGAGAAAGGGATAATAAAAGGACTTCTAACTTTGAATATATATAGCTATGACAAGTTCAACAAAGAAATATGCTGTGTCACAGAAAATGAAGCATACAATTTCCTTCAAGCTAAAGAAAGTTGAAGAAAGAAAATGAACATAAAAAATAAAGTTCCTCACTATTGCGGAGGTCCCAAACGGATGTTGTATGTCAAGGTATATGATTGAACAAGCAAAATTAAGACAGGTAAGCATCTAATGGCACCCTTTCACATATATTCATATTCCCAGCAAATCAATACGTGCAATATCTCATATAAAAGTAGAGCTAATTGTTGTTGCTTCAAGTTAGCCACGAAATAAACTTGTCACACATTCATGACCGAGAAGCAACAAAATAAAAATTATTATGACACACAACTGTATCAAGGTCTACAAATTTCACAGCGAGACAGGCATCAATAGGGGAAAACTGATACCTTACGAGGATCAATACCCACCATTCATAACAAAGTTAAAGTTCCAAATCTATGATACTATTTAATGTTAGTCAGCATAGTATAATACCTACAGAAAATTAGCAAAACTAAAAATTAAGGCAGATAGTAGAAAAAGAATTGAAACCTAAAAGCATATCTTATGTCCTGCTTCTCCCCTTCAAACACGACAAAGAAACTAATGAAGAAAGAGACGTCTCTATATCCAACATCAACTCTCCACCCAACTCTCTGGACCGTCTTTCTAATCCCAAGAAAATTCCCGAAAAAAGGACCATTGAAAAATAGTATCGAAATCAATTGGCTCCAAGCAATATTGAAATCAAATGGCTCATAGGCAAACCCAACAATGTCGAAATCAAACGGCTTACGGGCCAACCAAGCAATATCGAAATCAAATGGCTCACACGCAAACCCAACAATGTCGAAATCAAACGGCTTACGGGCAACCAAGCAATATCGAAATCAAATGGGTCACAGACTCACAGGCCAACCAAGAAATATTGATATCAAATGGGTCACAGGCCAACAAAACAATATCGAAATCAAATGGCTCACGGGCCAACCAAGCAATATCGAAATCAAATGGCGATGGCCAACCAAGCAAATATTGAAATCAAATGGCTCACGGGCCAACCAAGTAATACTGAAATCAAATGGCTCAATGGCCAACCAAGCAAATATAGAAATCAAACGGCTCACAGGTCAACCAAGCAATGACGAAATCAAACAGCTCACGGGCCAACCAAGCAATGTCGAAATCAAATGGCTCACAAGGCAACCAAGCAATTACAAAATCAAACGGCTCACCGGCCAACCAAGCAATATCGAAATCAAATGGCTTAAAGGCCAACCAAGCAATATCGAAATCAAATGGCTCACGGGCAAACCAAGCAATATCGAAATCCAATGGCTCACGGGGCAGCCAAGCAATGTCGAAATCTAATGGCTCATGGGCTAACCAAGCAATATCGAAATCAAATGGTTGACGGATGGAATATCGAAATCAAATCGCTCACCAGCCAACCAAGCAATGCCGAAATCAAACGGCTCACAGGCCAACCAAGCAATGCAGAAATCAAACGGGCTCGCAGGCTAACCAGGCAATGGATAAATCAAACGGCTCACAAACCAACCAAGCAATGACGAAATCAAACGGCTAACCGACCAACCAAGCAATGATGAAATCAAAGAGTTCCCCGACCAACCAAGTGACAACGAAAGCAAACATTCCATGACCAACTTAATCAAAAGGAGATTCCATAAAAAATATACCTCATAATCTACTCTCAAGTTTTCACATATAACACGACATTGTGAGGTGTAAAAATATACACACGCGGTGTTGAATAACTTATAAAGACCAATATGTGTAGATGGATTATCATAAAAGGTAAAGACACATAATCAACGCATGGAAAAATAACAAAAAATAGCAACAACATGTAGTTAATTAGGCAAGGAGTAATATAGTAAGAACTTCCCCTAGTGTCCTTTTGTTTGCAAGCGGATGATTGATAGATCTGCCGGATATTCCAAGACTATGTTTCGTGAAACAACAACAACGATCAACACAAAGAAGATAAACTTCCATTGCATCTATATTGGATTGTGGCCTGCAAGCGAACAAATATACTAACTTAGGAATAGAAAAAAGAAAACGTAAAAAAGTAAATGGAATAAAAGCCCACATTAGTGACGGAAATGGTATACCACCTTGGCTTTCACTGACCGAGTTCGCAGGGATTGACAATTTTTGTTGTAATAATGATATAGCACCTCCGGTTTTCTTGACTGGGCATCAATAGGGGTAAACTGATACCTTACGAGGATCAATACCCACCAATCATAACAAAGTTAAAGTTCCAAATCTATGAAACTATTTAATGCTAGTTAGCATAGTATAATACCTAAGGAAAAATAGCAAACCTAAAAATTAAGGCAGATAGTACAAAAAGAATTGAAACTTAAAAGCAGATCTTATGTCCTGCTTCTCCCCTTCAAACACAACAAAGAATTAGATGATCACTATTTTGCACTTGAAATGAGAAGCACATAAATATAAAAAAAAAAACTGAAATAGAATAGTATACATATATATTGGGGAAAATTATTGTTCCATTTAGCGTTTTCACACTTTCCATTGTATGAGTATAGTACACCTTACCAATTTGTTCCATTTAGCGTTTTCACACTTTCCATTGTATGAGTATAGTACACCTTACCAATTGAACTACACGGGATATGTGCACTTTTGCAATCTGAGCACCCCAACGATGGAATATTTTACTGATATTCTACCACATGCAAGACACTCTTATTTGAGCATATTTGGTCAACTTCAAGTTGCTTAATATTTAATTCCTATTGTTGACCCTAATTGTAAGAACTTAGATTACTATTTTGCCTATATTAAACAACCTAGAGTTGGCTAGAACTAGATCAAATAAGAGGCATGCCATGCCTTGCATATCATAGAAACTAGCTGAATACTCCGACTCGGAGGTGCTCCGTATGGCAAAGTGCAAATGGTAAAGGTGTAAAAATTAAGTTCAGATAACAATGTGTAGAAAAACCACACTAAAACCACACTCGGAAAAGGATAAAAAAATATATATATTTACCTCCAAATCCAATATGCATGATATTAAATTTTATGGTCACTTGTAAGTTCCTTGAGCATCCCAAACAACATAGAGTTTGTAATGAAAATTATGAAAAGAGTACATTAGTTTATTGATATAAGTCTCTGATGCACACCTACTCTTCGCATGCGGAAAAACCCATGTCAATAAATGTGACCCAAAACCAAGCAGTCAACCAGAAATGCTCTAATACAAACTCAAGTTAGCAAACAACATTATGTACGTAAAACAGATTTAAGTTAATATAAGTTGGAGTAGGATGCTATACCTTAACCGACTTACAGAACATGTTCATGTCCTCAACATGTTAACAATCACAAGTCATAATTCACATTGGCAACATCAATATCCACTATCTGCACCTTCGGTTTATTAGTCAGCCCACAATCAGCCTGCAAATTGAAGAAAACCATAGTAACTAGGGGGGAAAATGTAAAGGGACTTTGTTTTTTTGACGAGATTTATCCGCCTTTTTCGTAGTTGAGAGGCTTATCCTTCTCCGCAACTTCTTTAGTATCACAACTAATGTCAATTATAGCCGCTGGCAGAGGCTGATTGCAACTTTCCACCGACAAGGCTTCCAAGCAGCAAGCAACTCTGGCATAGCTCCACAATAACAACTTTGGCTTTTAATGCTATGGATTTTTATAACTCCGAGAACACAACAAAATAAACACATATTTATACAAACACAAAGAAACAAGCCAAAAATTTGACGGAAAAAAAACAAGAATACAATTTCAAAAGACAAACCTTGTTGTTCCAGCTGTTGCGGTTTGTGCATTAGCCTGAGTACAAAAACTCCATTAGCCTGAGTACAAAAAATCCGGAAGATACGTTACAAGCAATAAATAATCAAACACTATTAGCAAACCATGTACAGAGTTCAGTTTAATCATTTCATTCACCTTAAATCAAAACTGACATAATTTGTTAAATACCTGTTAACAGGTCGAGAAAGATCTTTTGTACAGGGCAACCCCTCTACATATACAACAGGAAGGCTCAAAGTAAATAAGGTAGTAAAAAAATTCGTTTTTGTTCCCCACCTAGCATACCACCAATGCAATACCAAATAGAACTTAATTCCACATACTCCTTGGATGCTTTATAACAACCAAGTCACAAGATGTCTATCACAAGTTGGAAACTCAAAGTGTATCCTATGTGAATTCAGCTACTTATACAAATCATCTATAGTTTAAATCCTAAAAGAAACTGATCCTTAATCTTATATAAATCATCTATACAAATGACTTCTACTTGAGTTTCATGTTTACTCTTATTAATAAACGCCTGAGAGGTCTCACAAATTTGATCAAATAATATTGAGAAATCACATTACAAAGGACATCACAGTTCGTTGCAAAAAAGAATTATAATACCTACCAAAAAGGATGACATAGAGAAAAGGATGAAATCATAATATTGTGATCCTTATCTATTTAAAGTATTAAATCATCTCAAGTATTTCAAACCTGGCTCTCCAACACAGGCAATATCCCAAGAAGGGAACCAGCTGCAATGTCCTGCACATATAAGGAAAGAAAATGAGAGATACTAATTGAAACAACATGACGAGAAATAATTGAAGAGACAGTAAATAAGGAAGAAAGCAAGAAGCATATGCAACCTGCAAAAGTAGTTTCCTGAAAGTCCTTGAGCCAAATCTAGTAGGAATTCCCCCCACTCTACAAGAAGCTATAAAATGTGTGTAAGCATAATGCAAATAAGAAAGTCATGAAACCTTCAGTACTTAAGCCAGTTTGTCACATGATCACATCGTCAATAAGCAAGGTATCTGCAATGGAATATATTTGTCCACTTATGAACTAGTATTGCAACATACAGAACTCTTCAAATTCTTGGTGAATGTTCAGTATTTTGAGGCTACATCATATCTCAGAAATGCATGATCTTTGATCATCTTCTCACCACTATCTCAAGTAATCTCAACACGGGAAATTGCAGAAGCAAGCATATTATAGCAGCATCTTTCCTGGAATTCAATTATCGAACCAAGTAAATATTAGAAATGACGAAATGACACTATTATTGATTCTACCTTACGGGAAGAATAAGTCCGACCACTGTAATGGAAGAACTAAACAAAATGGAGTAACTCTATACGTCCTCCTAACCTGACAATTAGTGAAAAACATTATCAATAGCCCATGTCATTATGAATAACGTATTAAATGGTACTCTTTACAGATCAAAGTTTATAGTTCACTTTTATCCAAAGACCATAAAGAAAACTAACTACGAAAATATTAAGATGTTCTGCACATCATTGAATTTTAGAAAGTTGCAAAAGCATGAAAAATAATAACAAAAAAAAGTTATATTTACAGGCAGATTTTTGTATCAAATGGTCCTTTCCCACAAATAAAAGATCTCAAGCTTCAATATTATTTGAATCCCTTGAATAGAATTGGTACATTGTACAAATCAGTGAATTTAGTGAGCTTGCACTACGAGAAAAAAATATTAACAATATATTAACAAAGCTATTACTGCAAATTGGAGATAAACTGAAAACAAAATGCTATGAACATATAGAATTAGAAAATCAACAGTAACATATAATATAGCAGTTGGATTTCACCCTAAGTTTTCTTAGTTGTTCAACTAAAAGGATCAAACTTTGTAAATGGATAATCTTGCAGTTAATATTCAGAATTGATGTCAGCAGTAGAAAAAACACGAAGACACTAGCAGCAGAAAAACTGGATATTACAACAAAACCTAGAAACATCTGACCTTGAAAAATGAAAGAAGAGTAGAAAAGAGTGGCAAAAGAAAACATGGGTTGCAAGAGGCCGCAAAGGCAAATCTGCAGTTTAGCTGAAGGATCTCAATATGGAGCTATCCAGCAAAGGTAACTTCACTAAGCCCAGCAATGGACAAGATAAAGCATCAAGAAAATCAAAATATAAGGCATTAATTACTCAAAATGCAATAACTTTTTTTTTTGTTGGTGGGGATCGAGTGTGTGGGGGGTTGACAAATGATATTTTGCTCCATAAGAACCGTGTAGCAGTTTACTGCCTTCAATATTATGTGTTTGACCTTGAATATTGGCAGCACGTGCATTTAGTTAGATGAATCTTGGTAAAACCAAAGCATAATATGACATTAGATGTGATTCCCACGGCATTTGATACAAGAAACGTGTACTGAGTGAGTGAGCAAAATTTGTTGCTATAAACAAATTTCAATGACTTTTGAATGCTTTTATGTTACTCACCTCTTGTGTCGCCAAACCTCAAAACAAACTTTTATGTTGGCCATCATTAACTTGCAACAGTCATCTCAACAGGCTGAAGATGCCCTGTCACACAGCATGGAAGCATTTCAGCACAAGATTTGATGGAAAAGATTTAAATTACCAACAAAAGAAATGATATAAGCAAGATAATAAGACATGTCTAACAGAATATGACAAAGGAGTACATTCTGAAAAATAAGCCAGGGCTACCATCTTTGTGAATCAGATAAAAAAAATTAGAATCCAAAAAAGAGAAGGGAAACCCTAGAAAGTACTTTTCAGAAGGAACTTTCAATTCCTGGAAAACACTGCCACAAGGAGCTCATGAGAAAAAATCATCCGACTCGTTCTGCAAAAATCAGAGAGGAAATTTCTGGTTTTTTAAAAAATCAACGAAAAAAGGGAACAGGTAAAGTCATCAAAAACAATAAGAAATGAATTGCATTGACAAGGTGCAAGATAAATGCCAAACAAAACTAACATCAGCATCCATTAGTGGTTTGATGAAAAATTGAGCAAACCTGGATGTATAAAAGTATTAATCCATCCACCCAGAATTAACACCATATAAAAAGAGAAACCAAAAACTTTATGGAAATTAAAAAAATTCTACCTGTCCGAGGGTTCTTCAAAGCAGTCACGGTTGCACCAAAGTATGTACTTGGTGTGCTCAGATCACGTGAAAGCATCGGTACAACCCTGCATGCTAGAAACATACATCACATACACAGATAAACGACATGTATCAGTCAGAAATAATACCATAGAGACAAAACACGTATATCTATTAAATTAAAATCAACTAATGTCAACAATTTTTTAGCGAACATAATTTTGCATGCTCACTAGTGAACATTAGGTAGACTCAACTTTCTATGCACTCCCTTGAAAAGATTCTTCCTTTACTGATATGTTCAAAACTCCTATTTGTGAAGAGCTCAACCTTTTATATAGCAGCTAACTCCTCAAAGAAACAATGATATTTAAAATGTGGAAAGTGTCACCAAGAACATAATAATGAATAGATAAACTGTGAACTAGTCAATGACAAAAAACCCCAAGGAGAAAGAGAGTTTGGGCAGTGGGACCAGCATGAACAAGGGAGAAATTACAGTATCATGGAGAGATGCCAGCTCTCTGTAACAGTTAAAGACTAATATACAATTAGCAGCATGCACTCTGGTTTTATTATATGAAAAATATCTACAAACATACCTTCCCGAATGGAACCAAACAGAATTTTCTGGAAAGGATTGCAACATAATGTAGTCTTTTCAACCCAACTCTCAGCAGCACGAACTATCCATCGCAGCTGCCAGGTAAAGAACTATCATAGCTACCAAGTAAAGAACTATAATCAGTCAATTTAAACACCAATAATAGTAGATGGCCTAAATATTCTCAAGAGTTCGAGCAAATTCCTCCAGAAACACTATTGCTAAGACTAAGGCATGGGAATAGATCTAAGTGCAACTTCAGATGCACAGATTTGTTAAAAATGAATCAGGACTTTGAACCGGGTTAATGAAAAATTATTGTAATATAGGAAGCTATTAGTAAGTCCCACTGATGTAAAAATTTGATAAAAGTTTAAAAAAATATACCACGTGCATTAACAAAATGCAGTATCATAATTCGAAAATGGCATTTAAGGATACATGCCTGGTTGGCAGGACTTCTTACCAAGTATAGTACTAAAGAGGTGTCATCAAGATAGAGTAGTTTGTACCTCCAAGTGGCGGCACTTCATGGATTTACAATCACCAAACAAAGAGACATTGTACAATCACTTTAGCGAGACATATCAATCAACAAAAGTTTAACCAATTACATCATGCTCGAAAATCTGTTTTCACCATAACTTACACCATTGAAGCTCCCAACAAATTCATAGTTGCTTACTTACTTATCCAAGTTAATAGATACTAATCCTATTAAGCCATGATTAAAATCCTTCATTAAACAGCGACAAACCCATGAACTTCTTAAAGAAACAAATAGTTGTCATTCAAAAGATTATTCAAGTTGAAGTTAATAGAGAATAATTCTACTAAGCCATGATTTAAATCCTTCATTAAACAGCGTAAACACATGAACTTCTTAAAGAAATAAGTAGCACGCATTAGAAGGATTATTCAAGTTGTATCACAGATCAGAATTCATACCAGTATTTGGTTACGCCATCCCAGCCACAGGTAACAACTTTACTCTGTTCCAACGGATGCGCCATTCACAACCAATAGGTCCAATACAAACTCCCTCATGACATTTGAGAGTTCTAAAGACTTTGCAACTCATCTAATCCCAAAACGAGCACCTTCTCTCACCATCTCCTGACATGACAAACTCTCCATCGGGCGAAATGTTAACCTGACAAGCGCATATCCAGCAACAATGTGCCCAGCAAACCTCTTCTTCTTATTGAGCTGGAATCTCTCCCTGGAACTGTAATTTATGTCACTTACTGAGCTGGAATCTTCTCAAGATTACTTGGGAAGAAGACGAAGGTTCCATAAACCAGGGCAGTGGGAACAGCATACTTCAACAAAGCTAAAATTGTCACTTCATCTTCTAAGCAGTGGAAAATATCAGATGTGGATTCCCACCCATCGTTACAGGTGTGATTTCACATCTGAGATAAAAACTATACTAACGATTTCCATTCAAAATTTAGGCCCCAATAAAATTATGTTCTAGCAAGATTTCAAATATCCTAGGATTTCAGCAGTTTCCTTCACAATAGGAGGTCAAGATCAAAACACATAGCCCTCCTGCATCACATTCCAATCCAGAAGCAAATGACTGAACAAGAAATGCAAGGACCCCGTATATAACAAAGAGCTTACCAGTCAAATAGAAATATTGAGGTCAACTAAGAACATATTTGAGAAAGTGACTGTACCTGAGCCTTTTGTCTAAATCCTATTATAGCAACAGGTTCTGACTAGTATCGAAGCTTACAGAATCATCAGATATGTCCAAATTTGGGAGGAGAAAAGTCCCGCTTCTTTTTTGGGGGCAATCAAACTCATGTTCTCTGGAAAATCAGCTTGGTTTCTCAAAACAATTAGCAAGAATCCAACAAAGTTATACAAATAATTTTTTTCTTTTTTATATCACCAGAAAGTTTGATTGAGCAAGTGAAGATAGATTTGAACGTTCACCAACATCAAGGTCAATATTATTCCAATCGTAAGAATTTGCAGGAGAAAAAATTTAGAAGGCAAAAACTCACCAAGTCAAGATCTGGACCCATCCTTGTTCTTGCTTTCTTTTCCAAGTTGGAATTGATGGGAGAAAAGTGACATACAGAAACAACTAACCAGAGAGGCATTAACTTGCAAATACTTTGATGAATGAAAAATGGATGTATATTATAAACATGCATGATGTGCACATCTTCAATTGCGAAAATATAACCTGGATGTGTAAACAAGTGCATCACATAATTTCCCTTTATATTTTGAAAGAAAAATACCTAATGCTTAAACTTCATGTGCTCGACCATTGACAGAAATTTGCAGCGCAAGTCATCTGCTCATGGTTGAGGACAAATAAAAGTTTCAGAATATAGATCCCATGGACATGAAATGAACACGGACTTGAAGTGAAACAATGTACATAGGCAATAAACGCTCAAGGATGACAGCTTTTCTCTCCCTACGCTTTAACTGGGAAAAATAATTCAACATATAAATCAAAGCTTTTGCAATTCAAATAAACAAGAGGACTACCTTGCAAGCAAGAGCATACCGACCACCAGAGTACATGATGTTTTTGCCCATTGAGAAAAACAAAGGCTTAATCTGGATGAATAGTGAACAGCTTCATAAAGAATAACAATGCTCTTGCTTGATCAAAGCAAAAGCCAAACAAATGCTAACTACCTTTCAAAAAAAAAATGCATAACTGTAAGAATCATAACATAATTTAAAGGTAAAAAAAGGAAAGAAAGAAAAATTGCATGTGGAAGCACATAATTATGATGATTCGAGTAAAAGGAATTCACCTCCCACAAGTATATGTGAATGTTGCTAGAACCAACAAAGAAGAAAGGCCTAGATGGATGAGGTGCGAATGCCGTTGTCTTGACATTGTCCACTGTTACAGGTAGATCAAGAAACTCATCAAAACTTTCTTGGGCCTCCCCACCAACCAAGGCATAACCAGGAATACCCAAGGCTTGTAATATATGAATACTCAATTCAAAATAAATGAACATTATGATGATTACAAATGTAAATAGGTTGTAATATTAAACTAAAATAAGCTTATTTTTCATAATAAATTAATGAATATTAAGCTGTAAATGTATAATTAATAATGAAAGAACTAATTATATTTCTGAAGATGATAAAACTCCTGAAAGAATTCTGCAAAAGTTGCTAGGAACATGAAAAAAAGACTCAAAAGGAATTGCTACAATGGTAATGAGACTAGAAAAGTCAATACAAGTGAAAGTTGTCAAAAATGTCCACTTCTTAGAAATTTATTCTAACCACCAGAGCATACCAATTGAGGAACTTCATTCTCCTATCTGTCGAGGATCTGGATAAAGCTTCTTTAGAACTTGTAACCAAATCATCATCTATGCTGAGCTTTGTCTTTAAACAATGAGGCAACGCCTGTGGACTTGGGATGAGAATAAAGATAATTACAAAAAAAAAACTGAATTACTTCAAAGGTGTCAAATAAAAAAAATCTTAATTACCTCATTTTGCACAATAGATCCACCACTCTTCTGCTTTTACTGCTAACCTAGGTGATGGACCAAAGAGTTTCTCATCAGAAATTCAAAGAACTGTAGATAAACAAAAAATGAAGATTATATGAAACATCAAATGAAGAATATTAAAGGCAAGAGCAACAGACTCATTTTACAACATTAGAAACAAATGAAGACAAAATTTGAAAGTAACAACGGGTTTCATATAACTTCCGTAACAAATGTTCCTCATCTCAGTATGAATACTGGGCTATATTTGGCCATATCAGGAGAATCACCATCCTTTGGGCCAACAACGACCGAGAACAACATCAATCACCACTCTTACTTTGTTAAAGTATTTCAGGTATCGCTGTGCTTGCTTTTGTAATATTTTTGACAATCTGAAAAGAAGTTCGGAAACAATTAGTTTATCTTTGTACAAGTTTATAAATTAGAAAAATTTAGTATCATAAAGCTCTAGATAATAACTAACAATCAA
Organism: Rehmannia glutinosa; assembly: GCA_016081115.2. Lineage (NCBI taxonomy): Eukaryota > Viridiplantae > Streptophyta > Magnoliopsida > Lamiales > Orobanchaceae > Rehmannia > Rehmannia glutinosa. The sequence goes on from JABTTQ020003318.1 coordinate 151,471, forward strand.
GCTCATGTATGTTACTAAGTCAAACCTCATGCATTAAAATTTAGAGCCTGCTATAATATTTAATTAAATAAGCTAAGACCTGATATGTAATGTCACACACACAGTATATCAAGAAATAATTGATGCCCTATTTCATCTAAATGATTTGAATAAAACCCCACCTGGTTAACGAAATTGAGAACAAGTTACGAGAAAATAATGCTGGATTATGAATAGTAAAAATAAAAATAAGAATGATTCACACAGGAACCAGCTGCTTGGTTTCTCCGTCGAAAGTTGAGAATATCAATTCTGAGACGGCTACAAAGATGAGATATCGATATGCTATATGTCGCACGATGGTTTTCAACGTGGATGAATGTTTTCAGGCCAAATCGAGACAGTGGGACTTTTCCTACAAGGAGAAAACTGAGAGGTCAGCAAAAACAGCATCATTTACTGAGGTTGAAATAGGATATTATATGATCAAGCCACCCATATCTGTTGATATATGAAGAGGGATCAAATAAAAGACTTGAACATAAACTAGTCATGATGTAAGAGTTTTGAAATTTTGAGATTACAAAGCAGATGAATCATCGGATATCATCATATTAATTAGGCCCAAGAGGTACCTGGCAATGATTCCTCTGCCTTGTCTAAATTGTTATCACTTAAGAAAGATTTTCCCTGGATAGGCCCATCAATACTACCGGTTTCTCAGATCCATTGGATAAAATTGCAAGGCATTTTCAACATTCTGGATATCTCCAGCAGTGGCTAAGTGGCTCCAGATGGGAAATCAGAGCCAGGCAGGTTCTTGCACTGTCCGCTCACCGGCCTTTTAATTTGCTTCTTCAAAATAGAGACTGATCTCATTGTCAGCTCGGTTTTGATCTCTTTCTCTATACATTCGACAATCTACCTTTATCTTTTGAAATTCTCTTTTGCCAACTCTTGGATGGTGCGTGCCTTAAGCATATGAATAGAAATGAATCAACAGCTACCTAAGACAGTGGAAAGAAAGATGATGAGCAAGAATTTACCTGTTTATGATATATGGTATCTGGTGCATTATATTGCATTGCGTTCGAGAAAATGAGAAAAATATCACTCTGCATAACACAAAAACCAAATTCACAAAAGAGAAAAGGATAATAACAAGATTTATTACCTTGATAACAAATTGATATAGTAAGTTCAATAAAGAAACATAAGAATGACCTTCTGAAAGAGAAAAGGATAATAAAAGGACTTCTAACATTGAATATAAATTGCTATGACAAATTCAACAAAGAAATATAACAATGACCTTCTAGCAAGTAACAATTGTTGTGTGACAGAAAATGATGCATACAATTTCCTTCAAGCTAAAGAAAGATGAAGAAAGAAAATGAAAATAAAATTGGAGGTCCCAAACGGATGTTATATATCAAGGTATATGATTAGAACAAGCAAAATAAGGCACGTAAGCATCTACTGGCACCCTTTAAGATATATTCATATTCCCATGACCAGCTTAATCGAAAGGAAATTCCATAAAAATATACCTCATAATCTACTCTAAAGTTTTCACATATAACACGACATTGTGAGGTGTAAAAATATACACACGCAGTGTTGAATAACTTATAAAGACCAATATGTGTAGATGGATTATCATAAAACGTAAAGACACATAATCAACGCATGGCAAAATAACGAAAAATAGCAACAACATGTAGTTAATTAAGCAAGGAGTAATATAGTAAGAACTTCCCCTAGTGTCCTTTTGTTTGCAAGCGGATGATTGATAGATCTGCCGGATGTTCCAAGACTATGTTTCGTGAAACAACAACAACGATCAACACAAAGAAGATAAACTTCCATTGCATCTATGTTGGATTGTTGCCTGCGAGCAAACAAATATACTAACTTAGGAATAGAAAAAAGAAAACGTAAAAAAGTAAATGGAATAAAAGCCCACATTAGTGATGGAAATGGTATACCACCTTGGCTTTCACTGACCGAGTTCGCAGGGATTGACAATTTTTGTTCTAATAATGATATACCACCTCCGGTTTTCTTGACTGGGCATCAATAGGGGAAAACTGATACCTTACAAGGATCAATACCCACCATTCATAACAAAGTTAAAGTTCCAAATCTATGATACTATTTAATGCTAGTTAGCATAGTATAATACCTAAAGAAAAATAGCAAACCTAAAAATTAATAGTACAAAAAGAATTGAAACTTAAAAGCAGATCTTATGTCCTGCTTCTCCCCTTCAAACACAACAAAGAATTAGAGGATCACTATTTTGCATTTGAAATGAGAAGCAAATAAAAAAAAAAAAAAAAACTGAAATAGAATAGTATACATATATATTGGGGAAAAATATTGTTCCATCACAATTATAGCGTTTTCACACTTTCCATTGTATGAGTATAGTACACCTTACCAATTGAACTACACGGGATATGTGCACTTTTGCAATCTGAGCACCCCAACGATGGAATATTTTACTGATATTCTACCACATGCAAGACACTCTTATTTGAGCATATTTGGTCAATTTCAAGTTGCTTAATATGGTTAATTCCTATTGTTGACCCTAATTCTAAGAAGTTAGATTACTATTTTGCCTATATTAAACAACCTAGAGTTGGCTAGAACTAGATCAAATAAGAGGCATGCCATGCTTTGCATATCATAGAAACTAGCTGAATACTCCGACTCGGAGGTGCTCCGTATGGCAAAGTGCAAATGGTAAAGGTGTAAAAATAAGTTCAGATAACAAAGTGTAGGAAAACCACACTAAAACCACACTGAAAATGATAAAGAAAAATAAAATATTTACCTCCAAAACCAATATGCATGATATTAAATTTTATGGTCACCTGTAAGTTCCTTGAGCATCCCAAACAACATAGAGTTTGTAATGAAAATTATGCAAAGAGTACATTAGTTTATTGATATAAGTCTCTGATGCACACCTACTCTTCGCATGCGGAAAAACCCATGTCAATAAATGCGACCCAAAACCAGGCAGTCAACCAAAATTGCTCTAATACAAACTCAAGTTAGCAAACAACATTATGTACGTAAAACAGATTTAAGTTAATATAAGTTGGAGCAGGATGCTATACCTTAACCGACTTGTAGAACATGTTCATGTCCTCAACATATTAACAATCACAAGTCATAATTCACATTGGCAACATCAATATCCACTATCTGCACCTTCGGTTTATTAGTCAGCCCACAATCAGCCTGCAAATTGAAGAAAACCATAGTAACTAGGGGGGAAATGTAAAGGGACTTTGTTTTTTTGACAAGATTAATCCGCCTTTTTCGTAGTTGAGAGGCTTATCCTTCTTTGCAACTTCTTTAGTATCACAACTAATGTCCATTATATCCGCTGGCCGAGGCTGATTGCAACTTTCCACCGACAAGGCTTCCAAGCAGCAACTCTGGCATAGCTCCACAATAACAACTTTGGCTTTTAATGCTATGGATTTTTATAACTCCGAGAACACAACAAAATAAACACATATTTATACAAACACAAAGAAACAAGCCAAAAATTTGACGGAAAAAAAAAACAAGAATACAATTTCAAGAGACGAACCTTGTTGTTCCAGCTGTTGCGGTTTGTGCATTAGCCTGAGTACAAAAACTCCATTAGCCTGAGTACAAAAAATCCGGAAGATACGTTACAAGCAATAAATAATCAAACACCATTAGCAAACCATGTACAGAGTTCAGTTTAATCATTTCATTCACCTTAAATCAAAACTGACATAATTTGTTAAATACCTGTTAACAGGTCGAGAAAGATCTTTTGTACAGGGCAAATAAGCCAAATAAGGTCAAATAACATAAACAAACATGAGGAATGACATAAGAGTGACAACTCTTGTCGAATCAAAAACCAAACGAAAAACAGTCAAGTATGAGATCAATGATAATATCTAATAAACATCAAATAGGTTCTAGAAGCAAACAAACCAACCAAATAGAAAACTGCATATGTCATCAACCACACGATAAATATAGCACACAAATTTTTGTGGAATCAAATTAATTAGAAAAAAAAAAGAAACAAGGGCACTCAAGAATAAAATCAAGACACATTAATACATTATAAGAGACACCAATAAACCATATGGCACATTGAGATAATGAGTACATTGTGTGGAATTTAAAAAATAAGCTATGATAACTAGCATGTTCCACTTTTGTTACTTTAGCATATTTGAACAATTAGCAAAAATTGCAGAATATTCTCCATTTAGTTGGTGCTTTTAGAATTTTGCCACCTTAAACAGAAGTGCTATGTACCAATTTGATATAATTGGGCGGGGAAAACAAAACTCATATATAACTATTCAATCAAACTCTGGGAAAAATTATCGCATGAAATCAAATCTTTGCTGCACGGATTAAATGTTAGTTATTCAATGAAAAAATGAAGAATCGAAGATGCTGACATTACTCTAAAAAAGTAACCTAAATCATATAGTTGATGACTGACTGACCTTGAGATGAAGAAAAATGCATAACCTTGCTAACTGGTTGCCATTCGTCCTGCAAATAACATCATACAGAAGTTACTAATATTACTACATATGCTTGTTGATTTTCTCAGACTTGTGTGAAAGAAGCCTATTTTCGACCTGGGTAGGATGAAGGGCCCACTGAAGAAAATCCAGCAGCCTTGTGCTCCTTCAAAATCAAGTAGGGTAACTCACTGTAATACTTTTACACTTCAAAGCAACAACGAAGATCTCCGAGCATGTAATCCTCAAGAATAATCAAACCATGGGTCAGACAAAATGCAATTAATAGATAATGCATCAACAGATCTACGAAACATAAAAACTACATATCAGTGACCCAACAAATGAAAAATAGCATGGGTCACACAAAATACAATTTTCATAGAAAATACATTTTTCTCTGTTTAAGATCATAGAGGCCCAGGACTTGTCAAACTTCCATTGGTATCATTACTCCTTTCTAAATGCAAAAGAAGAATTATGACCGACAAATAGAAAAGAAACCAGGGATATATTCTGCTAATTCACAGAGAATATAGAAGGAATTAAATCCCATGCATGCAGACTCACATGGGGTTACTCAGAATATATATTTTCGTAAATCAAACAATTTTCTTACCTCATTTGCTAGAAGAGGTGTATTACCTTAAAGTTGTCCAATACCTTGTCTTAAAGATGATCATACGCGCAGCTTTTCACTATCAGCCATAATTTCTCATCCAAAATGTTGAGCTATGAAGTTCAAACTTCAGCGCCGGTTATATCTAAAAGAGTTCAAGTCATCATTCCATTTTTCTCCTTTTGTCCTCTTTAACTATAAACAGCCTAACCAGACTGGGTCAGTACACAAAAAAATGCAACAACTTACATCGGCATCCTTAAATCTAAATTGCACTATAGGCGATGACCAAGATATGCATACCATGTCTAGTTTGTTCGCCACAAGAGGTGGTAATCTTTTGCAAGCAATTAAATGTGAATGATAAAACAAAGTCGAGATATGTTACCCATACGACTGTTCCAATATTCTTCCTTTGAACCTGCAACAGTTACGCATGATTAACATTGTTCTTCAATTTATCTCAAGTTCTGGCACATAAAGCAAAAGCAAGACAGATGAAAAAAAATGACTTCAGTAATAACTCTATGAATGCTTCAGAGAAAACTTATCTTCTCGACCTATCTAATTTTGTTGTTTCTTGTTAATCTAAATCACAACAAATTTTTAAGAGATTCATTTTGTTTCTGAAGTTAAACAATGTACGTAAACAACAAAAGATCAAGGACGATAGATTATCTGGCTGCCTAGCCTAGGCTTTAACTGGAAAAAAAATCAAAAAATATATATCAAAGCTTTTGCAACCCTAATAAACAAACTGGGAACATAGGCAACAGAATGAATGAAGAAGAATACAAGGTTCATATGAAGTCATGTGTCTTGATATGATCAAGAGAAGCATGCTCAATTGATGCAGAGCACAACAAATCAAATGCAACATCAAAACTTGTTTCTGGAGAAGGACATTGACTTCACTTCCAGAAGCTACTAGCTGAAAGAAACCCATAAATGGAAAAAATCTTTAAAAAGCATCAGGGCTTCAAAAAAATATAAAAGTACCTTTGAAGTCGTATACAAAAGTATGTTTTCATCATGCCGGATAAAAAATAAAACGATCGCAAGAACTATCAACAAACTTTTGGCCAGTTGGCAAAGCTTCTGGACATTGCAGCAGATTCTGCAATATCATAAATGATAGAACTCGTTATGAAATAAGAGTTGGTAATAAAAAAGCATTATTGGTAACCTTAACTCCCACTATGAAATAACTGACTAGCTTCAAACCTTCAACCCTCTGCTATAAATGTCATTGAACTTCTGACTTCGACATATTTGGCTATGCTGCTGCAAGGTTTAGGTCTTTAGCCTATATATATATATATATATATATATATATATATATATATATATATATATATATATATGAACAAGAACAATAGAATGTATCCATGGTCATGAGCTAAGTATTTGAACATAAAACAACAACAAAGTTAGTCTAAGCAAGATAATACTGAAATGGTAAAAGCACTATCTGTCACTTTCATTATACACTACTAACTACCAAAGCAATGCACTTCAACATAAATCTCGCGTTTTTCAGAAAACAAGCTTCCTTTCCCTACTCCCCACCCCACCCCATACACAGTCCTAGAAATACAAATGAACCAAGATATACCTCTTCACGACTTTTGGAGGGAACTGCAAGTTAGTTCAGATATATTCTGTCATTATATATCTATTTGATTGCCAACCCAGATCAGATTTAACTGTAAAAAGTTACTGATGTCCATATTAACAACACACCTCATTTTATACAAGTATCAACAAAACCCCTTCATTAATTTTTTTCTCGACTGTTCCAATATTTCGCCTTTGTAGACCTGCAACGGCTACACATAAGAAGCATTATTCTTCAATTTATCTGAATTTCTGGCAGACAAAAGCAAAAGCAAAACAAATATATTACTAAGAAAAATGACTTCAGTATTAACTTTATGAATGCATACTTAAAAAAAGAAAAAAAAAAACTTTATGAATGCTTCCTCATTATTTCCTCGTTATCTTTTTTACCTATCTAATTTTGTTATTTCCTCGTTATCTTCATGACAACAATTTCTTAGAAGGTTCAGTTTGTTTCTGAAGTGAAAGAATGTACATAGGCAATAAAAGCTCAAGGATGACAGCTTTTCTCTCCCTACGCTTTAACTGGGGAAAAAAATTCAACATACAAATCAAAGCTTTTGCAATTCAAATAAACAAGAGGACTACCTTGCAAGCAAGAGCATACCGGACCACCAGAGTACATGATGTTTTTGCCCATTGCGAGAAACAAAGGCTTAATATGGATAAATAGTGAACAGCTTCATAAAAAATAACAATGCTCTTGCTTAATCAAAGCAAAAACCAAACAAATGCATTGAATAGAATTGGTACATTGTGCAAATCAGTGAAATTAGTGAGCTTGCACTACGAGAAAAAAATATTAAGAATATATGGCAAACAGATCAATTTCAGCTATTACAAGATTCAACTTAAACAAAGCTATTACCGCAAATTGGAAATAAACTGAAAACAAAATGCTATGAACATATAGAATTAGAAAATCAACAGTAACATTACTTGGGGATAATATAGCAGTTGGATTTCACCCTAAGTATTCTTCGTGGTTCAACTAAAAGGATCAAACTTTGTAAATGGATAATCTTGCAGTTAATATTCAGAATTGATGTCAGCAGTAGAAAAAACATGAAGACACTAGCAGCAGAAAAATTGGATATTACAACAAAACCTAGAAACACCTAACCTTGAAAAATGAAAGAAGAGTAGAAAAGAGTGGCAAAAAAAAACATGGGTTGCAAGAGGCCGCATAGGCAAATCTGCAGTTTAGCTGAAGGATCTCAATATGGAGCTATGCCCAGCAATGGACAAGATAAAGCATTAAGAAAATCAAAATATAAGGCTTTAATTACTCAAAACGCAATAACTTTTTTTTTTGCTGGTGGGGGTCGAGTGGGTGGGGGGTTGACAAATGATATTTTGCTCCATAAGAACCATGTAGCAGTTTACTGCCTTCAATATTATGTGTTTGACCTTGAATATTGGCAGCACGTGCATTTAATTAGATGAATCTTGGTAAAACCAAAGCATAATATGACATTAGATGTGATTCCCACGGCATTTGATACAAGAAACATGTACCGAGTGAGTGAGCAAAATTTGTTGCTATAAATTCAATGACTTTTGAATGCTTTTATGTTACTCACCTCTTGTGTCGCCAAACCTCAAAACAAACTTTTATGTTGGCCATCATTAACTTGCAACAGTCATCTCAACAGGCTGAAGATGCCCTGTCACACAGCATGGAAGCATTTCAGCACAAGATTTGATGGAAAATATTTAAATTACCAACAAAAGAAATGATATAAGCAAGATAATAAGACATGTCTAACAGAATATGACAAAGGAGTCCATTCTGAAAAATAAGCCAGGGCTACCATCTTTGTGAATCAGATAAAAAAATTAGAATCCGAAAAAGAGAAGGGAAACCCTAGAAAGTACTTTTCAGAAGGAACTTTCAATTCCTGGAAAAAGACTGCCACAAGGAGCTCATGAGAAAAAATCACCCAATTCGTTCTGCAAAAATCAGAGGGGAAATTTCTGGTTCTATAAAAAATCAACGAAAAAAGGGAACAGGTAAAGTCATCAAAAACAATAAGAAATGAATTGCATTGACAAGGTGCAAGATAAATGCCAAACAAAACTAACATCAGCATACATTAGTGGTTTGATGAAAACTTGAGCAAATCTGGATGTATAAAAGTATTAATCCATCCAACCAGAATTAACACCATATAAAAAGAGAAACCAAAAACTTTATGGAACTTTAAAAAATTCTACCTGTCCTAGGGTTCTTCAAAGCAGTCACGGTTACACCAAAGCATGTAGTTGGTGTGTTAAGATCACGTGAAAGCATCTGTACAGCCCTGCATGCTAGAAACATACATCACATACAAAGATAAACGATATGTATCAGTCAGAAATAAAACCATAGAGACAAAACACATATATCTATTAAATTAAAATCAAGTAACGTCAACAATTTTTTAGCGAACATAATTTTGCATGCTCACTAGTGAACATTAGGTAGACTCAACTTTCTATGCACTCCCTTGAAAAGATTCTTCCTTTACTGATATGTTCAAAACTCCCATTTGTGAAGAGCTCAACCTTTTATATAGCAGCTAACTCCTCAAAGAAACAATGATATTTAAAATGTGGAAAGTGTCACCAAGAGCATAATAATGAATACATAAACTGTGAACTAGTCAATGACAGAAAACCCCAAGGAGAAAGAGAGTTTGGGCAGTGGGACCAGCATGAACCAGGGAGAAATTACAGTATCATGGAGAGATGCCAGCTCTCTATAACAGTTAAAGACTAATATACAATTAGCAGCATGCACTCTGGTTTTATTATATGAAAAATATCTACAACCATACCTTCCCGAATGGAACCAAACAGAAAATTTTCTGGAAAGGATTGCAACATAATGTAGTCTTTTTCAATTCAACTCTCAGCAGCACGAACTATCCATCGCAGCTGCCGAGTAAAGAACTATCATAGCTACCGAGTAAAGAACTATCATCAGTCAATTTAAACACCAATAATAGTAGATGGCCTAAATATTCTCAAGCATGGGAATAGATCTAAGTGCAACTTCAGATGCACAGATTTGTTAAAAATGAATCAGGACCTTGAACCGGGTTAAATGAAAAATCATTGTAATATAGGAAGCTATTAGTAAGTCCCACTGATGTAAAAATTTGATAACAGTTTAAAAAAATATACCACGTGCATTAACAAAATGCAGTATCATAATTCGAAAATGGCATTTAAGGATACATGCCAAGTATAGTACTAAAGAGGTGTCATCAAGATAGAGTAGTTTGTACCTCCAAGTGGCCGCACTTCATGGATTTACAATCGCCAAACAAAGAGACATTGTACAATCACTTTAGTGAGACATATCAATCAACAAAAGTTTAACCAATTACATCATGCTCGAAAATCTGTTTTCACCATAACTTACACCATTGAAGCTCCCAACAAATTCATAGTTGCTTACCTTACTTATCCAAGTTAATAGATACTAATCCTATTAAGCCATGATTAAAATCCTTCATTAAACAGCGACAAACCCATGAACTTCTTAAAGAAACAAATAGTTGTCATTCAAAAAATTATTCAAGTTGAAGTTAATAGAGAATAATTCTACTAAGCCATGATTTAAATCCTTCATTAAACAGCGTAAACACATGAACTTCTTAAAGAAATAAGTAGCACGCATTAGAAGGATTATTCAAGTTGAATCACATATCAGAATTCATACCAGTATTTGGTTACGCCATCCCAGCCACAGGTAACAACTTTACTCTGTTCCAACGGAGGCACCATTCACAACCAATACAAACTCCCTCATGACATTTGAGAGTTCTAAAGACTTTGCAACTCTTCTAATCCCAAAACGAGCACCTTCTATCACCATCTCCTGACATGACAAACTCTCCATCGGGCGAAATGTTAACCTGACAAGCGCATATCTAGCAACAATGTGCCCAGCAAACCTCTTCTTCTTATTGAGCTGGAATCTCTCCCTGGAACTGTAATTTATGTCACTTACTGAGCTGGAATCTTCTCAAGATTACTTGGGAAGAAGACGAAGGTTCCATAAACCAGGGCAGTGGGACCAGCATACTTCAACAAAGCTAAAATTGTCACTTCATCTTCTAAGCAGTGGAAATTATCAGATGTGGATTCCCACCCATCGTTACAGGTGTGATTTCACATCTGGGATAAAAACTATACTAATGATTTCCATTCAAAATTTAGGCCCCAATAAAATTATGTTCTAGCAAGATTTCAAATTTCCTAGGATTTCAGCAGTTTCCTTCACAATAGGAGGTCAAGATCAAAACACATAGCCCTCCTGCATCACATTCCAATCCAGAAGCAAATGACTGAACAAGAAATTGGCAAGGACCCCGTATATAACAAAGAGCTTACCAGTCAAATAGAAATATTGAGGTCAACTAAGAACATATTTGAGAAAGTGACTGTACCTGAGCCTTTTGTCTAAATCCTATTATAGCAACAGGTTCTGACTAGTATCGAAGCTTATAGAATCATCAGATATGTCCAAATTTGGGAGGAGAAAAGTCCCGCTTCTTTTTTGGGGGCAATCAAACTCATGTTCTCTGAAAAATCAGCTTGGTTTTCTCAAAACAATTAGCAAGAATCCAACAAAGTTATACAAATATTTTTTTCTTTTTTATATCGCCAGAAAGTTTGATTGAGCAAGTGAAGATAGATTTGAACGTTCACCAACATCAAGGTCAATATTATTCCAATCGTAAGAATTTGCAGGAGAAAAATTTAGAAGGCAAAAACTCACCAAGTCAAGATCTGGACCCATCCTTGTTCTTGCTTTCTTTTCCAAGTTGGAATTGATGGGAGAAAAGTGACATACAGAAACAACTAACCAGAGAGGCATTAACTTGCAAATACTTTGATGAATGAAAAATGGATGTATATTATAAACATGCATGATGTGCACATCTTCAATTGCGAAAATATACCTGGATGTGTAAACAAGTGCATCACATAATTTCCCTTTATATTTTGAAAGAAAAATACCTAATGCTTAAACTTCATGTGCTCTACCATTGACAGAAATTTGCAGCGCAAGTCATCTGCTCATGGTTGAGGACAAGTAAAAGTTTCAGAATATAGATCCCATGGACATGAAATGAACACGGACTTGAAGTGAAACAAAGTACATAGGCAATAAACGCTCAAGGATGACAGCTTTTCTCTCCCTACGCTTTAACTGGGAAAAATAATTCAACATATAAATCAAAGCTTTTGCAATTCAAATAAACAAGAGGACTACCTTGCAAGCAAGAGCATACCGGACCACCAGAGTACATGATGTTTTTGCCCATTGAGAAAAACAAAAGCTTAATCTGGATGAATAGTGAACAGCTTCATAAAGAATAACAATGCTCTTGCTTGATCAAAGCAAAAGCCAAACAAATGCTAACTACCTTTCAAAATAAAATGCATAACTGTAAGAATCATAATATAATTTAAAGGTAAAAAAAGGAAAGAAAGAAAAATTGCACGTGGAAGCACATAATTATTATGATTCGAGTAAAAGGAATTCACCTCCCACAAGTATATGTGAATGTTGCTAGAACCAACAAAGAAGAAAGGCCTAGATGGATGAGGTGCGAATGCCGTTGTCCTGACATTGTCCACTGTTACAGGTGGATCAAGAAACTCATCAAAACTTTCTTGGGCCTCCCCACCAACCAAGGCATAACCAGGAATACCCAAGGCTCCACCACTTAAATCCTTGCCTGGTCTCGCCAAAGCACCTGCACTTATTGTAGCTCCACCCAATCCAAGGTGGTCACGCCAGGAGAATCATATGTAGGAACTAGGATAGAATCAGAACATGCCCACCCATTATGGGTCCAGTCAGCTTCTCCCCATATATATATATATATATATATATATATATATATTAAGATTTATCTCTGTGGAGAACTCCATCTTCCCAGTCGAAAAATATTATCCCCTGAATTGAAAAACAGTAGCATACACCAATCAAGGGATCATATCTTCAATTCCACAGTGCAAGAAAAGATAAAATATAATCGAAATGACCTCTTAAATGCAACAAAAGACACATCACCAATGTAAATGCAGAAAATACCTTGTTAAAAGTTCAACAGTGACGCTTGTATTACAAATTGAGATAGATAAAAAAAAAAAAAAAAAAAAAGACAGAAACACCACTTAATGTGAACTGAACAAAAGCTTACAGTACACTTAACCCTAGAAAGAATTTAACACCTTCAAGGTTAAAGAGAAATAAGTTGCCAGAACATGTCAGCATCATCACTTTTGAATTATATGGCATTACACTTTTGAATTATATGTCAACATATTATGATTGCACATCATTAAATGGCATTACACTTTTCAGATCACACAACATTGTAATGGAGTCCTGAGACATGTCAAGAATAAGGTACCAAATGGGAAAAGAAAAAGAACAGAAAAAATGAGGAGTTCAAGATTAGGTGTTTTACTACAAATTTTGTAGTCAGTTTCCAGAACCTGATATGGAGCATGGGTATGTACAAGGGTAAAGTAAGACTCCTAGATGGAAAACATTTTGTACATATCAATTACCAAAAAAGGACCGTAAATACTTAATAATGGACTCAGTGATTCTTGTAAGGAAAAATCTTGATTTACAATGAGATCTCAGAGAAAAAATATTTGAGTATCAGACATATGTGAATAATTGTTCTCATTCAAATCATGGTCAACAAGCAGTAGAGGCCAGGGTATCTTCATATTGAAGTAAAAATCACAGAGGGGCAAGAAAAGCAGGGCAAGTCGGCAATAATTACCTGAATATGATGTTTCACTCTGATAGGGCGAGCGGGTGTCAAGAAGAAGACTCTTGGTTGTGATAATCACAGTAGAGCCCTTTTCTTGATGAATCTTTTTAAACCCTCTTTCTTTCTTCTCCAGAAAAACCTACAACTGGAACAAAATAATCTTGCCCTGATGTGAATATTTGAGTATCAGACATCAACCTTACATATGTGAATAATTATGTTCACTCATATATTGGTTTACACCTCCCAGTAGAGGCCAGGATATCTTCATATTGAAGTAAAAATCTCAGAGGGGCAAGAAAAGCAGGGCAAGTCAGCAATAATTACCTTTTACTCTGATAGGGCGAGCGGGTGTCAAGAAGAAGAAGACTCTTGGTTGTGATGATCAATACTCGGCCCTTTTCTTGATCAATCTTTTTTAAACCCTCTTCCTTTCTATTCCAGAAAGGAAAATCAATAACCAGAAAGGAAAATCAATACTGATCAAGAAAATAACATTCCTTATTCATAAAGTGTCCGTTGGTGAAGGCGGCGCCTCTTTTAATATTTTTCCTTGTTTAAATAAGTTTATTTATTATAAGAAAATATTTATTTTTTACGTATTTATTTAATGTTTAATTTAATTACATAAGTGTCTCGTTCCTTGTTTCCGTGTTTTTTTTCTTACTTTAATAATTTAACTTCGTGTAATAGAATAAATGGCTCTTTAATGATTTATTTTATAATTTAACTATTTATAAAATTAAAATAAATCGCATTTAATATTTTCATAAATCATAGTCAATTTTTATTAATATCCAATAGTTAAATGAAAAACTTTAAACAAAATTCTTTTGTTTATTTCATATGATTCTTATATATATATATATATATATATATATTTATATCGTTTAACACACATTAAAATAATCTTAGATCCATCTATACATAACATATTTAATAATATTTATCTAAAAAATCTTATTTAAGAGTAATTTGATACTTAAAATTATTTTTCTAGATTACTGTTATTTATTTATAATTACCAATTAAGAGGATTATCAAGTAATTAAAAAAAATTATCATCCATTCCTTCCACATACCAAGCATATGAATAATATCATTGTATCATTTATTTCTAATTGTTATTTCGTTCCTAAAAAATTTATTTCGTTCCTACCCAATTTCATTCATCCCTACCCTTACGAATTAAATGTTAAAAGTACTTTCATAGTTTTCACTTCATTTGATGTCGGGCAAAATTGCAATTTTAGTCCAATAATTACAAGATTTGCCAAACTTTTTCCCTACAATTAGGGAAAAAAACTTGCGAATTCAATTTTTATTTAAATTAGGAAATTAAAAAAAAATCAGTTGGAAACACTAACGTTAGAATTCAAAATGTGCACATGTACGGAAAATTTTCGTTCATATTTTTTAGTTTTCCTCTGAAGATTTATTCAATTAACAGTTATACTTTTAATTGTAGAGTATTTTACTAGACACAACTTTTATATAAAAAGATCAATTTTGCCACCTCGTTTATTTTCCTTTCTCACTCGTTTGTAATTTCCATCACCTTATTCGCACCACCATTATCAGACCCGACTTGTATGTATCGAAGAGGAAGAACAACCCAAAAAATATATAAATAAAAAAAAAAGAGTTTTTGGATATCTGAATTTCCCGTCTTCTATTCCATGTTTTTGAAACTTTGTACACAATCTCTTCTTCACTTCTGAGTATGTTAAAAATGGAGAACAAATCCAACACCCTACACCATTGGTCATATTTACTTGGCTTATTATGCTCGTATGCAGCTTTAATGTACTAATTTTAGCCATTCTTATTAGTTTCTCATTTTCAGGTTTTGTCACGCTCGTCTGAGTTGGAAACGACACGTGAAATGAGTACAGACGAGGGCGTCGATAGGTTGGGTGGGGGAGAATGTCATGCAATTGGTCTTTACGACCTAGTTTTCGCCATCTGGCGGAACAAAAATTAAAGGCTCACTTTTATATGCAGTTCATTGTCTAGAATCACCTAGCATGATTCTAGATCATTCTAGAATAGTATAGAAGTATATGGAATGTTCTAGAAGAATAGAAGAATCTAGAATGTTCTAGAGTAGTATGAAAGTATGTAGAATGTTGTAGACTAAAGTAAAGAATTATAGAGAGTTGTAGAATATGTACGAATTATTTAGAGAGTTCTAAAAAACATCTCCCAACCATTGGATTAAATCAATCACCACCGCTCATTTAGGAGGTGGAGTAGTATAAATAGGTGAAAGCCCTCATTTGTAATCAAGTAAGCATCTTGTAAAGTTGAGTTGAGTGAGTGAGTGTTTCTTTCCAATTTTTTTTTTGTGTGCTCTTTTACTTAAGCCATCTTACACACTTCTTCACACACAAACACTTTGAAAGAGAGACTGACTACAAGGAAAATATCCGTTAATTGTGTTATTATGTAAGGAAAGTATGGACCAGTTAATAAATCTTTCTAAAAGTAAAGTACCGTTAATTCAAAGGTACGGAAATCTCAGGAGTGGTATATGCATATATAGAAAATTGGGAGATGCAAATTGTAACAGTTACAAGTGCTAAGGAAGAAAATACGACGATTCTGAAAGAGAAATCTAATTAATCTAATTCCCACACAAACAGGGACTTCTTGAAACAAGCACAATGATATAGCCATATAGGATAATAATCTGTTTGAAACAAGGGAAAAGGTACAGAGATGAAGCGGCTTAACATTACCTTCATGCATTCGGAAAAGGAGAATCAAGAAAACGTTGATGATTTTCCTTATTTATAAGTGTTCATCAGCAGCGTCTCTTTTAATCTTTTTCCTTATTTTATGAGTTTATTATAAGAAAATATTTAATTACATGCGTCTTTTCCTTATTTATTTAATAAATAATTTAATTATATAAGTGTCTCTTTCCTTGTTTCTGTGTTTTTTTTTAATTTAATAATTTAACTTATTGGGATAGAAAAAATGGCTCTTTAATGATTTATTTTATAATTAACTATTTCTAAATTAACATAAATCATATTTAATATTTTCATAAACCATAGTCAATTTTTATCTATATTCAAGTTAAATGAAAAACTTGAAATAAAATTCTTTTGTTGATTTCGTGTATTTGTTTATATTAAAATAAAATATATTGTATGAAATGTTTTTGATATCGTAATATTATATATATATATATATTATTTAACACACATTAAAATAATCTTAGATCCATCTATGCATAATATATTTAATAAAATGTTATCTGAAACTTATTTAAGAGTAATTTGATACTTAAAATTATTTTTCTAGATTACTATTATTTATTTATAATTACCAATTAAGAGGATTATCAAGTAATTAAAAAAAGAGGAGGTCTTATGTGAGACCGTCTCATGGAATTAAGTTCATGAGACGAATCCTACAAAACACAAAAAACATGGATAATTTTTATGGGTTTGAGTTTGAGTCGAAATTTTATTTATATTTAAGATCCGTCTCATGAAAAATACCCATGAGACCGTCTCATACAAGTTTTGCCTATAAATAAAGAATTATCCTCCATTACTTTCTACATTCCTTCTACATACCAAGCATAGGAATAATAGCATTGTATCATTTATTTCTTATCATTATTTAATTCCTAAATTCATTTAGTTCCTACCTAATTTCATTCATCCCTACCCTTACGATTTAAATGTTAAAAGTGCTTTCATAATTTGCACTTCATTTGATGTCGGGCAAAATTGCGATTTTATTCCAGCAATTATAAGAGTTGCCAAACTTTTTCCCTACAATTAGGAAAAAAAAAAAACTTGCGAATTCAATTTTTATTTAAATTGGGAAATTAAAAAAATCAGTTGGAAACACTAACGTTAGAATTCAAAATGTGCACATGTACGGAAAATTTTCGTTCATATTTTTTAGTTTTCCTATGAAGATTTATTCAATTAACAGTTATATTTTTAATTGTCGAGTATTTTACTAGAGACAACTTTTATATAAGAAGATCAATTTTGCCACCTCTTACAGTTATAGCTAGGGCCAATTTTGCTAATTTTCTTTTATGTTGCATGACTAATAGGAATTGCCACTAGAGATGTCAATGGATGGGTCGGGTCCGCTTGGACCTAAGACCCGACCCATTAAGATTTCATAGGACCCATTGACATCCCTAATTGCCACGGCCAAGTTGAGGCAGACCCGACGAGTGTAGCCTGCAAGATCTACTAAAGCCGATAGGCTCACCAACTTTATATTTGGCGAAATATTTATGATTTTTACATAATGTTGCTACCCAAAATTATGATAAATATGATATTTATATAACTTTGTAAATATTATATGAATTGTGATAATAAAGTAATAAACACCAACAAAATATATAAACCAAGAGCTATAGAACAATGATATACAAAATACACACACACTAATTATAAGGGTCGGAGCCTTCTAAAACTCGTCAGTCAATCCAGACCTGCATGTGTCGAAAAGTTCATACATGTTACCTTCTCCAAATCCATTTATTTTCTCCAGAACCACCCCAAAGTGAGACGGGTCCAGATTTTATTTAGACCCATTGTCATCCCTAATCGTTAATCAAGAAATAAAGAAAAAAAAAGTAATTTTGTATGTAATTTTCACAAAATATGTATGTAATTACAAAATATATTGATAATTGTAAGGGAGGCGCTATTTGCACCCCAACTTCTTATAAATACACCCTCTCCCTATATTTACAAAATTAAAATGACTAATATACCCTTATTATCAAAAAAATACACCCCACCACTTTTTTTGAAGTGTGGCACGATCGTGCTTTATTTTAATACATGGCACGATCGTGCCACATTTTAAAATAAGGCACGATCGTGCCACACTTTTTACATCAGATTTTTAAAGAAAATCGATGTTAAAAGTGTGGCACGATCGTATCCTATATTAATACATGGCACGATCGTGCCACAACTAAAAATAAGGCACGATCGCACCACACTTTTTACATCATTTTCTTAAAGAAAACCGATGTTAAAAGTGTGGCACGATAGTGCCATATTTTAATACATGGCACGATCGTGCCACACTTTAAAATAGGGAGTGCACCCCATTCACCTTTTCATAAAAGCAGGTGTCCAAGTACTTTAGAATTCTAATTGCACTTGTGATTTCAACTTACAATATATACTTGTATACAAATTACGCTACAAAAATATACATGTTATATATGTAACTTATTATAATCTGCAGGCATCTTTGTCTTCAATTTTATCATCCGTACGAATCTTCTTCGTGTCCACGGAATATCCTGAACAATCTTGCGACTGAAAATACCTAAGCGATGGAGCATTTATCTCCACTTTGTAGGCAGAGCTAGAACTGTCAGAATCACAACTAGTATCAAACTTAAAATTGAGGATGAGCTTTTTTATCGAGGGCGAAGAAATAATATAGCATTTCAAAAGCCGGTCCACAATTCCATCGATGATCAACTCCTCAAGTACCGGACAACCAGAAAGCAAGCGCGGGAGTGCTTCGTCAGAACACCCAAATTGAACAGAAGAAAATTGAAGTTTCCTGAGGCTAGGCAAACTTATGCTCAAGCCACAACATATGAATCCCAGATCACAACAACGGAGCCTCAAATCAACAAGGGTTTTGCAGGTGAAAATGCATCGAGGCAAACCACCAAAAAAACCATCACGACAACGAATATAAAGATCAAATTTTTGAACATTACGTGCAATGGCAGCGGCTAACCATGTTTCGATTTCACACTCGCGACATTTATCCAAACAAGACAGGCAAAAGGTATTAATGGTTTGAACCTTACTTAGCAACATAACTCTGTTTATGGTGTCCGAGAAGTTCATCGTCGACTCCGGACTGTGAATTTCACCATCGAAATCAAAATTGGGGACATGGGCCCAAAGAAACCTCCATCTTTTACCAAGAATGGCAGTCGCGACTGAGAGCTTAGTAGGGAGAAAAGAGAGAATGTGAATGAGGACGTTGTCTGGCAACCCACTAAGCCTGTCAATTTCTGAAACCTTCTTCTTCACCCGCTTTCTACTGTACTGTATTGTAGTACGAATCGTCTTTATGTCCCTCGGTTTCTGAGGATTGAATCTTGCCGAGAGAGGTTTAGGTTCCCTTGTTGACCTGTTAAAACTTCGGAAACAGAGGTATCCTGTTTTTGTACATAAAAATACATGTTAAGTCATAAAAGAATGTTTTGTACTGGCCATACTATTTATTCACATACCTGTCCGAAAGCATTTCTGAACTTGGTGAGTTTTCATACCTGCTTTAACAGGAAAAAAATAAACCAATATAATATATTTTCAACAACCATATATTGAGTTTAAGTTTATGTGTAGTCGTATATATTCACCTCTGCATATTGCTGTTAAGTTGTTTCCACAATATAAAGTCGCACGTGGAAGGTTCCGTATGGATGCCCGTGGAACTTTAATTGGAAGTTCACTGGACTCATCATCGGCAAAGACCTGCTCAAAAATAATTAGAATCGATACCAAATTAATTAAGCTGAATTTCTTCCATTCAGCAAAAGGATCGATGATCAATCACCTCGTTCGCTTGAAAGTACGTTCCATTAAGTGGAAATATTCCTCTCATTGCTGTTCGGACTGGTATCTGAACATAGTTGTTCAATTTTTGTATTTAATTACTTCTTTGTGTATGTATACATGAGGAACGAACAAATTATGGAATTTCGTAGAATTCTCTCACCAGAAGTGTTCCGTGAACGGTGTCTTCTTCAAAGTTAAATTCATCCTTGTCGAGACTTTCTGAATCACACAGTAAATTGTATTATTAGGACAATACATAGTAAATTGGTTTCGACTAGTAGTTGTGGTCTTCAAAGAAATGTATTAACCATGACGATGATGGCGTGCGTACCTGGAGCCCAGATAGCAAGTAGATATGGACACGAATCATTAGGTTCTCTCTCTTCCAGCTGCAGTATAAAAGACTCGTGCTTAGCTATATCTTATTATGGAACATACAAGTAAAGTTACCATGTATTAGTGAAGCAACTACCCCTGCCAAAACACTGTGGCCGTCCGGAAGCTCATAGCTGCAATTAAAGGTCACAAAAAAGCATGTTATCACTTAACAGCAGACTTCAAGGCGAAACGAAGCCTAAAGAGAAAAGAAATCGAATAACTCATTTTTGAAACTTATACTATTACCTGTATATTCCTAAGGATAATTACAAAACCTACCCCTCAGGTTTGGGGTAATTACAAAAAAACCCAGAAAAGTTTCAAAATTACTAAATACCCAACGAGATTTGGTTCTGTCTTACATTTATCCTCTTCATAAGACCCCTTATATTTACAGAAATATTACAATTAACCCATTAAAAATAAGACAAGACACAATCAAACCTCAGTGCTAGTTTTTGTAATTTTTAAACTTTTCTAGTTTTTTTGTAATTACCCAAAACCTTAGGGGTAGTTTTTGTAATTATCCCTACTTCTAATGGAATAGCTGGTTCCGAATTTTCTGTTAGTTCACAGTAACAAAGTTACCAATATAAACAGTAAAGGCTTATATTCATATTATTTGCTTTTAATTGATAATAGAAACAATAAAGGATTCGGTTATGAGCCTACTTACACTTGATGCTCTGACCTTGAATACTTTACTTTCCTCAATCTAGGCACTGGGATCGAAGCAGTTTCCGAGGCAAGAACCACCAAATCTTTGGACATTTCTCCCTCTTCAAGTTGGATATTCTTCTCAACGATGATCTTTTGTTTACTCTTTTCCAATTTCTGTACACAAAAATCTTCAATATCCCCTTCAAAAGGAACCATTGCCATTTCATGGCTTTCAGATAATGATGTACGATTGCTTGAATGAGCACTGCACCCATTGCGTCCAATAAAAACAATTTGTATCAATCATTAAAATATTTGATATTTTATTTCAACAAATTAAAACACTGGTTGAATACACGAGATAGTATATTGATTTTAAATTGTGATCGG
The DNA here is from genome assembly GCA_016081115.2 of Rehmannia glutinosa. Taxonomy (NCBI): domain Eukaryota; kingdom Viridiplantae; phylum Streptophyta; class Magnoliopsida; order Lamiales; family Orobanchaceae; genus Rehmannia; species Rehmannia glutinosa. Next base: position 173,045 of record JABTTQ020003318.1, read on the forward strand.
CACAATGGGGACAAACCTTTGAACACTTGCGTAGTGCTTGCATTCTGCTCTCATGGGGCAAGCACTGCAGTTCGGGTTTATCTTTGTGCAAAATACCTTCCCGAAAGTGATGAGCTGGCAATGTAGTTCGTACCTGGACCACATATAACATGTTAGTATAGAAAGTCATAACAAGTAACTGCTATGGTAGATACATGAAAAGACAGAATTCCTAAAGATCAACTTATCGAGATGCATTTTCCTTACAATGTTGACACGTCAAGTTCAGATAGCCGTGGCCAAAGACACATCTGTATAGAATTCGCTTTTGGGTACCTAAATAGTATTGCTAGTTAATATTATCAAATAAATACAACAATTGATAGTATTATAAAAGCTAGTACGACTCACTGTTTCAAGAGGTGGAATTCTAGTCCTTCCGGAAGTAGCTCAAGGGGAACCCATCCAAGACGAACAACTACTCGGCCCGCATTCGTGTCAATCTAATCAATAACAATACTTTTATCGCTTATCAGAAAAGGAAAAAATGCGCATAAAATATCTGCTAATAAAATTTAAATCTTACCGGGAACGCCTTGTGCCGGAGCGTCAACAAGCTTATGCACTCCACACTTTTGAGTCCGAGCCCAGGTATGCTCAAAAGGTATTCTCTACAATTAGAGACACAAAGCCATAGAATATTTGTGCTATTTTACTATTCAATTGGAAATGAAAACACATTATTGATTAGAACATACAAATGTGTAGCTTACTTTGCTTTATGAGGTGGAACATCTCGCATCCATTCCAAATCAATGCTTCCGAGATCATTCAACAAAACATTGAGGCAATTCTGCAAGAGAAATTTTTACAATTATCAGTTGTTGTTGTTGTTGTATGTCTTAAATCTGGATAGCGATCGTCTCAAAATAAACCAAACGAGATCGAAAACCTTTATTCTTGCAGCTAAATTATTGCTCATTCCTCTTTTCTGAATAACTTTAGCAATGTCATCAACTCCGGCCACCCGAATTGCTTCCCAATCTAAAGCATCTGATGTTTTTTTTCTACTGTCATCTTTAGAATAAGATCTCTTTAAAGTGTCCCAATGGATGGTACCATCTTCACGTCTCTTTCTTTTCCTTGTCGAATTTGTTTCATTCTTAAAACCTGTGCATTCTGTGTCATAAGACCCAAATCGTAGTCTTTAGATATCGAAGACAATGAAGAATTGTTACCATTTGGCGTGGCGGTTGAAGAGCCAACAGAAGCTTCGACAAGAGAATTTACTCTGGATGCTCCGAGTGGATATTTGGCAGCAAGTGACATGAAGGCAGAGCTGCGCAAAAGGTATTAAAAGATCAATGAAAAATGGAGACGAGCTGCGTTTACTATCTGATTTTGTTTAACAAACAAAATGGGAAACCTTGAAAGGGTGTCGTTCACATTCTGTGTCAAGAATGCTCCCCCTATAGAATCGACCACTGAACCTTTCCATGGGGAAAGCTTGATTTCACCTACAAAATTCATCATTTTCCCGGCCCCTATGATGTTATTGTTTCAGAATTTAAATATATCCTCTTCATTTTCATATGCATAAACTAAATTAAACCAAAAACAACCTCAAGTAACATGGGACATGAACTCGAAATACCTTGGATAAGTTGCGTGTTGGAAATGAATGATTTTACCCGCTCGCGTAAAATTTCCGTCTCCTTCTCCCACCACTCTCTTTCGCCTTGATCACATTCTTCTTCAATTCCTTGAGAATCTAGTTTGCCCATCAAGATATTCCATTTTCTCACCGTTGTTTCATCAAGAACAACTTGTGGCTCATAAGGAAAGTTTTTTTTATTATTCGTTTCGTCACTCTTTCTTGTGCTTCTTGGATGCTTTGATTTCACAACAACTATTCTCTTTTGTACTGCGGCATATGGGAAGTATAAATAACAATTTGTGGGGTAAATGTGAAATCAGCACTGACTAATATGAAACAAAACTTATGTTACTATTTCGGTTTAATAGAATTTTTAAGTGCTGTTACTGATTTTCTAAACTAACACGACTGATCCGATACCACTTCGATACTCACAACCAGGTCCATGTTACATCCGATAATTCACAAAAGAATCGATAATTTCTTCTTTCAAACAAATTATTCCAAGAAAATTATAACAAGAAATTTATAGAAGCCTACCCTTAAACTTCAGATCAACACCTATATTTTGTCCTAATCTCCACACCCAATAATGCCTTTCATAACACCGATGTCAATCAGATCAACGACAAATAAAAGTAACTTTTGCTCGTAAATTTAAATGCAGTAACTGAGCATAACATCCCAAATCCTTTTAATATATATACCTTGTCTGTCCGTATGAGACAATGAAGTGCTGTATTTTTGTTCCTTCTGGACCTGCTTTTTGACCGGTTTCCTCCTACTATAAACAAAAACATACCCAAGATGATTTGTATTTTCAGTCATTTTCGCTTCATGTTTCTTCCAAAACTGCATCGTGTTAATTTTTGGGACCTTTCTGCCCTTTCTTTTGACCATCCAACATTTAGGCAAGGTTGAAGCAGTAGCAACATTTTCGGTATCCATGGTTTTTACATAACCTTTTTCACTCGTCTCATATCTATTTTCATCTGAAAAATCAAACAAAAATAATATATTAATTTGAAAAATTCTTATGAATTGAAAGGTAAAAGAGGCATGCAAATTCTTATGAATTGAAAATAACCATCATCATAATTTCTTGAACTTTTAATTTGTTGTTTGAATTTCCCCTTCCTTCTTTACAAAAGGTGAAAGGGGGGATCAACTTGTTTTGAATTTAAACTCATCGAAGCTAAAATCTCACATGAAATCCTCTGTTTTTAGACCAAAATAAGGAAAAACAGAGAGATATAAACAAAATTGATATTTATCTTACATTGTGAGATGTAACGTCGGCCTGATTTCACTGAACTCTTTTCCATTTTACTTCCAAACTCACGTTTTTTGGCTCTACAAATCAAGCTTAACAAAAAAAAAAAAAAAAAAACAAGAAAGAAAAATCAGTAAACTTGAGTAGCACTTGTACATGCAAAGCAAAAACCCATAATAAAGATGAACATTTTAGAAAAAAAAAAAATTACAAAACCCACATGAAAAAGTATAAAACCATCCATCCATGTGCAATAACCTTAATTAGCTAGCAATGAGGAAATGTTGACAGACAGCCTCATTCACTTGTACTCAATAATGAAAAGCTTATGAAATTCATAATTTTGATAAGCTTACTTTGAACAGGTTTCCTTGTTTCTGCTTCTTCTTTCCCAATTCTTGTTGTTTCCAAATGCATGGAACAGTATAAAAATGAAATTTGGTGGAGACTTTGAATGTTGACAAATGGCTCAAGTAATTTTAGACTGATGATCACTTTGATAAAATTACGTCTCCCACTCAAAATAGGAAGTAATTATAATATGTGTGTGTGTCTCCACTCAAATTTAGGAAACAAATAAATCTATTTCATCACTTCTTTGGAATTCCAATTGGCGGCGAAACAATATGGCAGCCTGTCGTAGAGAAAGTTGAAAAAAAGGTTGACGAAATTGGAAAGTGTAATGATTTCGCTTGTTAAAGATTTTTTTTTCCGAAACAATAGAAATATATTCATAACTCAACAAAATTTGTTGTCGATTGGCAAAAATGGCCACCTTGAACATACATACATTGATACATGTCAAGGGGAGAACTCCGTGTAAGTCCAAACGGCTACGATAATCTAGAGGAGGGTGAATAGATTATCTCCATCTTTTCGATTATGCCCTCTTTTTCGAATCAAATATGCCAAGACAATAAAAAATGTGCGGGAAGTAAACAACACGCGTCGATTTATAGAGGTTCAACCCACCTAGGGCTTAATCCTCTACCACCCAAGTATATCCGGGATGGATTTCAAAAAGAAAAAGAATTTTATTAATTACCACAATTAATACAAATTCAACTTACAACACCTTGAAGAGCACCACACTCTTCTTCAACACCACCTTTGGAGATTACCACAATCTCCCTTTGAAGATTACCACAATTTTCCTTCAACGGCACCTTTGAAGATCACCACAATCTTCAATCTTGAAGAATACCAAATTCTTCAACACAAAGTACCACACTCTTGAAACACCTATCACCTAGATCACCCAAGTGTATTCTTTCCACAAGAATACTCACAAGGATGTCTTGTGTTGAATGATGACAAAAATCAAGATTTGAGTGCAAGTGTAATCAAGAAATAAAGCTGCAGACCTCAAGATGTGAAAGTGAAATACTTAGGCTATAAATACAACAAGAGTGTTGAATATGAAAGCTTTGAAATTTGCAGATTTCTTGTTGTGTATTTGCTTGTGTTGTGTTGTATCTTTTGTCTTCAATTCATCCTCTATTTATAGGAGAGTCTTCACCAACATAGACTCCCAACATAGGCTCCTTCTTCTTCACTTTTGTCTACAAAAAGAGGATCACAAGATGTAGAAATATTGTACAAAAATCAAAAGTAAATCTTCTTGATAAGAATTTCAAACGGCACAATTTTTTGTCACAAAATTACATAGAGCGTAGGGTTGCCTGTATAAGATTTCGAACGTTTAAAAGAAAATAGTGCGATGCGGGACGGAGGTTGCGGGGGGTCCGGCCAGGTCAAGGGTGCGGCCGGTCGGCCCTACCCTGACCGTCGCCCTCCTCATTTTTCAAGTTCGATACATTCTGTTTCGTGTTTTCATCTCTTGGTGCGGTCGACCGTTTGCTCGGAAGTCGACCTCAAAATTGAAATGTTGTCCGATTTTTATCAAAAATAAACTTCAAAAAATACTCCAAAAATTAGTAAAAACATTTTAAATCACTTGGGAGTATTTGGACAATATTTATAAACAGTGTTTTGGTGTAAAAACAAATTAACACAAAAACATCAAATATGTTGTCCAATTTTTATCGAATAATAAATTCTAAAAAATACTCCAAAAATTAGTAAAAACATTTTAAATCACTTGGGAGTATTTGGACAATATTTATAAACATTGTTTTGGTGTAAAACCTCATTTAAACATAATCATCAAAATCTTGATAAAAACATTTATCTAACACTCCGTACGGGAGGTATAACCACCGTAATTCGAGAGAGCAAAACAAGAAACAACTAAAAAACACAAAATAAAATAAAACTAAGTACTCCATAGGAGACTAAACTACCTCCGAAAGGAGGACTAAGTCACTCCTCAAAGGAGACTACCCAACTCGAATAAATCCGGGCACGAGCTACTACACGCACTGCAAGACAGAAAATACTGACAATCTACGAGTTTCACAAATCAACCGGTAAAAAAAAACTCAAAAGAAAGAAAAAAAATTACATAAAAAACCGAAAAAAAAAGAAAAGAAAAATGCCTCTCCCTCACCCGATCTTCAACCGCAGCCCATCACCTACCCGACTCCAACTCTCCTCTTTGTAGCTCTGACATCCGACTTGCCTCCACTCTCGATCGGAAATTCCGATCACCTCCGGATAACACAAGAGATATGCCTTCATTGGTCTCTATCATGAAGCATGGTTGGGGAGGGGAAGGGAGGGGAAGAGTTTAAGATTTAGGGTTTGTAGTGAGAAAGAGGAGAAAAAAGAGGTAGAGAGAAAAAAATTAGCAAGGTGATATCATTTTTTTTTTTGGTAAAGATTTCAAGAACTCATCATTTTGTATCAAGTGATATGATGTTTTAAACTTATCTTTTTATGTGTATATGCGCATATCCAAATACCTTATTTTTACTAGGTGCCGACTAGGCGTTAGGCGCTCCTAAGCCGATTCGATTTTATTAAAATCACCCAAAAAAATTGTTCAGGCCAAAAATCAGATTAGGCATCCGGTTAGGCAGGCTACGTGGCCAAAAATTGGGCTAGGCACTTGCCTAGGCGGTAAACAAATCGAGCCTAGACGGAAAAAATCGGCTAAAAATGATAAAAATTAACAAAAAAAAAGAAAAATAATACTATTTCTAGGCGTCTGCCTAGGCGCTAGGCGTTGGGCCACCGCCTAACTAGCATCTAACGATTTCTGCAACCTTGCACGTGAAACATACATGGCTTGAAATGTTGTGATTTTGAGATTTTTGTTTTGGCCTAATTGCTTATTTAGACGAATGCTGGTGGGACTGAATTAAAAATGTCATTTTACTTTATCCAAATGACAGCTTAAGTGGCATTTTAACCCAATTTCGTTAGCATTCCATTTCTTCACGTGGGAACCAAACAATATAGGGAAGTCAAAAATAAACAATTCACATAAAAACTCCAAAAATCTCCAATATCATCGAGTCAAATACATTTCATGTAACAATATCCGTACAATTTAAAAAAATGGACAAATTTGGACTTTATTTGTGCTTTCTAATTAGTTACAAGACTAATTGAATTTTTGATTTCGAACATGACTATTTTGGGCACACCCCCATAGTTACGGGACCAATTTTGCATTTTCGCCAAGGTTTTCTTATTATTGTTTAGTTAGAATTAGTGTAAGGGTTAATGTATATTAATTCAATGTACATTTAATATTTAGATTACTAAAAGATAATTTGATTTTCGTTATTGCTTGGTTAGCCTACGATCCACTGGAAATAACTTGATTTCGTTAGTTCTTAGTTGGTCTGTGAGCCATTTGATTCCGTTATTGCTTGGTTAGCCTATGGGCCATTAAAAACGATCAGGTCAAATAGGCCAGTCCCTTTTGGGCATCCAAAATTGCAGTCGTGCCTGACCTCTTAACCGGGCCGAACCCATTTTTACACCTCTACCAAGTACTATCCATACATCATAAAGCTAAAACCATTGCCAGCTGTTTATGATTCATGTTCAGGTAGCTCAAGGCATTGAGGAGGGCCGGGTCGACCCGGTTCAGATTCAGTCACTGTACGAAGAAACTGAATCAAAACTATTGCAGCAATATAATTGTGATGAATTGATGTTAATAAATGTTTTCCAATCATTAACAGATCAAAAAACAGCTCTCATCATTTAAGGCAACCAATATTGGTGTGGTTCAATATTGTACCTTGGAAAACATTGCAATATAATTAACACCATATCTTAATAAACAAAGTTTACTTCGAGTGGAAAAAACATCACTTAACAGTAAGGGGGAGATCATATCCTACAATCCTATTTTAGGACCACCTTAAAAACAAAAAGGAACCAAACATAGTACAATATTTGCATCACGACTACTTTAACTTAATAATGATTCAACCCCCAAACAATCTCAAAAAAAACCAAGTTCACATGCTACAGATCCACGTGGAAAAGAAGAAATTTTTTGGAGCGCATTAAATTTTGCCTCCAAATCAATTCCATATGGTCGGGAAAATATTTCCATCCTGTTCAAGACTTGAGCGTTCCTCAAGAGATATTTTACCATGTCAAACTCTTGTTGTGTGTACCCCATTCCTTCAATTCGTATAATCGTAAGATGTGATAATAGGGATTTTGGCACTTCTTTTGGCTCCATCCAATGCTTTAGACACGCATCAACCTAATGATAACAAGAAAGAATCAACTCATGAAAGAAAACACTAGAAAGGCTAATTAGGAATTATTGATCAATTTCATAAACAAACCTCACGAACAATAAGGACTTGGAGATTATCAGCACTTTCAAGGAACTTTGTGAGAAAAAGCCAATGAGCGCCCAATTCGAGTTTGATTAAACTATCAAAACTCATAATTGATTTACTTCGATCACCAAAAGCTCTGAAATTAAACTGCAAAGAAATCACAGTATATGAACAAAAGTGGGTAACCAAGCCACAAAATTGAAAGGGAAACTTCCAAAACTAGACAGACCACAGTATCTAGCTCTAAAAAAATAGAGAATGACATGATCAAAGTATGAATATATACTTACCACCATACCACTTGACAATTTTAGGTATTTCACATTACATAGAAGATCAATTTTTTCTAACACCGAGAGAGTGTATAAATGGTGTTCTCCCGCCACCTTAGAATTGTTAAAAGAGATGTCTGCTTCAATTAAGGATGCTAGCGTATGCTCGGAAAAACAATCACTCATCCCTGAACAATCTTGCAATTGAAAATACCTAAGCAGTGGAGCATTTATCTCCACTTTGTAGGCAGAGCTAGAACTGTCAAAAACACACGTAGTATCAAACTTAAGATCAAGGATGAGTTTTTTTATCGAGGACGAAGATATAATATAACATTTCAAAAACCGGTCCACGATTCCATCAATGATCAACTCCTCAAGCACCGGACAGCCAGAAAGCAAGCGCGGGAGTGCTTCGTCAGAACACCCAAATTGAACAGAAGAAAATTGAAGTTTCCTGAGACTAGGCAAACTTATGATCAAGCCACAACATATGAATCCCAAATCACAACCATGGAGCCTCAAATCAACAAGGGTTTTGCAAGTGAAAACACATCGAGGTAAACCAGCAAAAAACCCATCATGACAACGAATATAAAGATCAAATTTTTGGACATTACGCGCAATGGCAGCGGCTAACCACGTTTCGATTTCACACTCGCGACATTTATCGAAACAAGATAGGCGAAAAGTATTAATGGTTTGAACCTTACTTAGCAACATAACTCTGTTTATGGTGTCCGAGAAGTTCATCGTCGACTCCGGACTGTGAGTTTCACCATCGAAATCGAAATTGGGGACATGGGCCCAAAGAAACCTCCATCTTTTACCAAGAATGGCAGTCGCGACTGAGAGCTTAGTAGGGAGAAAGGAGAGAATGCGAATGAGGACGTTGTCTGGCAACCCACTTAGTCTGTCAATTTCTGAAACCTTCTTCTTTCTACTGTACTGTATTGTAGTATACCCCATAACGAAAAGGGTTCAAGAACTGAATAGTGCTGGATTAAAGGTCAGAAAAAAAGTTACTGAAACTTTTGAAAAATAGGCTTTTGATTGTGGAGGGAAATGGCCCGTCAATTTCTCCTGTGTGTCTTCTAGGGTTAAATTATTTATGGTCGTGGTAAAAAAGACAGGGAAGACGGTGGTTCGGTTCTTCTTTGAGATGTAAAAAGAAACAATTAATTAAAGTTTTCAAGAAAACCAGAACAAGGCGGCAACATGTATGATGTATCCATACTTTTTCAATAATAAATAATAAACAATTGATCTAAATAATAAATATAAATTTAATTTGGAAATTTATTTTTTTTACCTATATAAAGTAAAATACTAGAACAATAATTTTAGTAGGTCAATTTTCATTTTACCTAGTTCAAAATTTGTTAAGTCAGTCAAACTCTAGTACTGTTGTCTCATCATTTTAATCAGTGGCAAACCGAGGAATTGAGGTGGGGGAGACGAAACCTATTTTTTTCTTAAATTGTTTTTTTGGGGGTGGTAAATGTATCTTTTTCCCTTAAATTATACATAAATATATCCTGATAGCAAATAAATATTAAAGAAAAAAAGTCTGGAAAATTTTGGGGGCAACAGCCCCATGGATCCGCAGTGATTTCAATCATTTATCCGGTGTTATGAGTAGCTAATATTTCACTTCACCTTTCTCCAAGTTTCCCAATGGGCCGTGCTTGTCGACTCCCATCTTTCAATTTAATAGGGTCCGTGCCGCTTTCGTGATTGCTTTCAGGCTTCGAGCTCTTATCGTCAATCAGTGAATGAGGGTCGATTATCCAGTGGTCCTAAACTCTTTGTTATGCTCGCTACAATCACCTTCTGGATCGGTTCGCTACTTGGCAAAGAAAGACGTCGAAGTCAGAAAGAGATAATTTATTTTTTGATTCATACCTCAAGTATAAATACTTCTTGCTTTCGGTACCTCATATACCAATCTCATCAAACTTGACCATTAACATTATCTCTTATTTCATTAATTTTCTATGCATTCTGGATGGTCTCGCCATTGAAAATGGTTTGATTTCATTATTACTTGATTAGCCTGAACAATTGAAAATGATTTGATTTCATTATTTCTTGGTTGGCCTATGAGCATCTGAAAATGATTTGATCTCATTGTTGGCCTATGAGCAATTGAAAATGACTTGATTTTGTTATTACTTGGTTGGCTTGTGAGCTACTGAATATGATATGATTTCTTTATTGTCTAGTTCACTGTGAGCCACTGAATAATATTTGATTTTGTGATTGCCTCGGTTGGCTAGTGAGCCATTGAAAATAATTTGATTTCATTGTTGCTTGATTTCTATAGAAAAACATTGTGAAAGAATTATGTCATGGGGATCAGGTGCATAAATCATTTTTTTTTTGAAGACATTTGTGATTTTCTATTGAAACAAAAAAACAAAAAGAAAGGTAATATATGAAATGCAAGTCCTCAATTACATCGTAAATTTTTAGTTATTATTTGTTTAATATTTAGTAACATTGCGAAGAAATTTTGTCATGGGGATCACAATTCACATGCAGGAGTCATTCTTACTAGAAACCATTTGACTAAATTGTTAAACTACTTACATTCCAGTCAAAACACATTACAGATCACGGCTAATATCATAAGTGATTAAAAAGTAAAACATGGGGCCAAACGATAATGTGTATCATAAACTTTGGTAGATGTTAACCAAAATCAAGAATCATAAGTCCCATGCAAATGCAGATTAGCCTGGACCTGCAAAATATGAGACCACATCCATCCAACAACTTAAAATCACAAGGCAGTCTCAAAATATGATCAATTAAAAATTCAGAAATCGAACATCAGATGCACAAAAAGTAATTCTTTTACGGCTGTTCTACACAAAAAAAGAGCAAGATTATCCCAATAATTCTTTTACGGCTAAAAAAAGGAGAATTAATTCATAGCAAGTGCCATTTTCATATGAACAATGAATGCAGATTAAGGTGGCAGGATGCCAGGATCATCAGAAGGTTGAAAATGTATCCTGCTTCAACAACACTGGTCACTGGACTACCAATACAAAATATAAGAAAATATATAAGTACCACAATGTGTAGGGAGTAAGCATTCCTTATGGCAGTCGGCATGAGAGCTCAATTCCTTTTCGATCGATCAGCAACCAATGTGTGGTAACTGATTCAGGGGACACTCGTAAATAGATCTACAGGTCCAGAAAATTATAAACCACTAACTGGTTGCTCCTGTTCCATTTATATCCGTTTTGGTTTATATTTGAGAGAATGAGAAAAGATATGTACATAGTTCTATAAAGTAGATAACATAAATGCAAAAGGAAACAAATATCAAGCATGTGAAGAATAGAAAGCAGAAAAAATGATATTAAGATAAAAGTTGTAAGTGACACCAAAAACTGACCATAAAAATAGATTCCTCCACATCTTCGTTTCGACCTGCTCCTCCTTTCAAACACCCCAATGCCTTCATCATCAAGAAATGAACCTTAGCTTGTTGTTTTCAGGTGCTGCAGTTTGTGAATTAGCCAATAACTGAGCAGAAAATTCTAAAATAAAAGGAACATCGGAAAATAGTATCGAAATCAAATGGCTCACCAAGCAATATCGAAATCAAATGGCTCACCAAGCAATATCGAAATCAAATGGCTTAAGGGCCAACCAAGCAAATATCCAAATCAAATGGCTCATGGGCCAACCAAGCATTATCGAAATCAAATGACCCACGGGCCAACCAAGTAAATATCGAAATCAAATGGCTCGCAGGTCAATAGCAATGACGAAATCAAACAGCTCACGGGCCAACCAAGCAATGACAAAATCAAACGGTTCACGGACAAGTCAACCAAGCAATGACGAAATCAAACGGCTCACAAGTCAACCAAGGAATGATTTAAATCAAACGGCTCACGGGCCAACAAAGCAATATCGAAATCAAATGGCTCGCAAGCCAAACAAAGCAATATAGAAATCAAATGGCTCATGGGCCAACAAAGCAATATAGAAATCAAATGGCTTATGTGAATCACATTAAACCAAAAGAGAAAACCTAAGATTAGTGACCTGAAAGAAAATCATAGTTCTTCATTGCTCCGGCTATCCTCTTGTCTGGAAGAAAATGCAAAGCTCCGTCTGTGAAACTTCAAACACCCCATTTAGGTTTTTACTTCCTGTCCTCCAACTCAGAAAGAGTTGTTTACAACTGGAAACACAAAATACATATTAAAGGGCAAGATAAATGATAATCTAAAATGCACAAGCTTAACTCAGAGACATGATACAACCTCTTCATGAAACAAATTTTCAAGTCTTCACTATTAGAACCCTGTTTGAAAACAGAAATAAGAATTTTAAGGCTTCTATAGAACTGGTTGAGCTAATTCTAAGTTATATATTTCCACTAAAACCAGTAGTAAAGTAGCTCTTTAATGGGTTGCTGATATGCCACTATTATGTCAAGATTATTAGGATGCTTTCAATGTAAATCATCTACGAAAAACCAAATCTAACTATTTTCGGTTCGGTGTTGTTCGGTTTTTCGATTTGGGCTTTATTAAGGATCTTTATTCTGTTTGATAAAAAATACATTTTGGCATTTATTTGACGATTTAACAGGAAAATAAAACTAAAAGGTGAAATAATAATATAAAATAAATATAAAAAATAGAAATTCATACTTTCGGTTTGGTTCAGTGATTTATAGGAGTTTTTATTTTTATTTTTTAGTTAATACAAGACAATCTAAGTAAAGGGAAATTAAAATAAATTTATTTGTATAAGTATGCCAACTAAGAGAGAAAACATTACACTTGTTATTTTTTTCTCAAATATTACACTAAGAGAGAAATATGCATCTCTTCGTTCTAAAATTCCGTCCGTTGGGAAAATTAAATCACTTACCATATATGACTCGCAAGGAACATTAATTACAGAGCTTTTTTTTTTCTTTTTAAATAAATGAAATCTGCTAATGATTTCCTCCTTCCTTTTTCGCACTTCTATAGAATTTGCACCGCCCAATTTTTCTGTATATACATTGCACATATAGTACCGCGTACCACTTCTGAGATTAGTGTTTAATTAACCGTCCAGTCCATTATCTGTGTATTTTTATTTTTTCTGTTTGTAGTTAATTAATGTGCGTTGCTAATTTAGAGTATTTATTTGTTCCCATGATGTATCCAGGACATATGGGCATGGGAGTTTTATCTTATATCGTCTGTGTTGATCGTGCTAACATATTCTATTTCTTGAAGTTCATATCGAAGCCCAAGTAGAGAAGGGGAATTTCCTTCTTCTTTTCGTCTTCTTGGCAAAGATGGGAGCGCAAGACTCAACAAATCGTCCTCTATGTCACTGGCCATGGTTGTGGAGGTCCATCTCTTTCTTCTTATGTTACTGGTGCCCAGGTTTCTCAATTTCCACTACTCTCCTCTTTTTCCTTTTTCCATTTTTTAAAAATAATTGTATGTTGTCTTACTAAGAAAGGATCAATTGGTTAGTTCGGAAATTTTGACGAACAAGTAGAATGCAAGTGTGGTATTAGTGAGAGCATCGAATTAGGTACATAAGTTGTTACAAATTTTCTTTTTGCAGTTATTATTAGATTAATAAGTAATAATTGGGGAAAAAAATCAAGAATAGTTGTTTAATTTCCACCTAAATTCTACCACTTTTGCTTTGGGAAATAATCTCTGTTGAGAGTGGTAGAAGATTGAGTTTTCATTAATTTCAAATACAAAGTTGTTTGAATAAAACTGCAATGGTTTTGTTTCTTTTCCTTGTGGTGCTTTTGGAACTAATGCCGAATACCTTTTTGGGACTCATTTGTTTTTTTCAAGTAAACCATTTGTTTCTTCACGGTCCCAAGGGTTATCATATGCTTATTTACATTTTTTCTTTAATAATTTTCACATTGTTATGTGGCATTTGTTATAAGTGAGTGCCATAAGTTCCTATGTATATCAGGTCATAATGGATGCAGTGAATAAGCCTCGGAATATTACCTATAAGGGACTCACTGATCTGGTGACTGATTATCATATGACAACTGATTTGTTTTTGCTAGTTCTATGGCAACAAAGGAAGGTTGTATGACTGATTCTTGTAGATTGTGAGAAAGTCTCTGAAAATTGGAACAGTCAGAGCTACATTGTTAATTGTTTCTTTTTGTAAGTGGGTCTTTTAACACCGTAACTTGTTTTGTAATTTCTATTTTAATGTTAATATATTTATATGAGAGTTTGGACTGGAACTGAGAGAAGCACACATGTTCCTCACTTTGATTCATTGTGCAAGGAAATTTCCTAAATGCAATACTATTGTAAAATGGGTGTGTTGCTCTTGCCTTGACGCGGTATCATATCTAACTGTTGTTCAAGCAGGTAATAACTTTAATTTTTATTTATCTAGAGTTCTTTGGATTTCTAATGATAAACTCTTTGGTCCATCACCTAGCTAAGCAGTAAAAGCAATGTATTGTCCACTATAAGCTGCTGGGTTCTCGTGAAACAAGCTTTGAAGGAATAAATTCCTGCTCTGTTTTTCCTTCAAGCCAAACAGACCAAGTAATACTAATGGTGATACACTTTTGTTTGTTTCAACACGAGAGGCTTAACTGATGTGTCCCAAAGGCCTAAGTTGATTGTAGTTCCTTCAACTACCACGTATGCCCTGAAGTTATCAACACTGTTGGCATATAGTCCCAATATTACAACAAAAAGTAAAAACAGATGCCTAAAAGATTTAAAAAGCCAAGGATACAATGAAAGAACAAATATGCAAATGAGTACTCTCCATGGGCAAATAACCCAAATCACTAAGTTCGAGAATGATACCAAGTACAAATATCTAAAAGCATCTGAGATAAAGATCCCCTTTTTAGACAAAAATAATTAAAAAAAAAAACAAGGTAAGAGAAACAGAAAAAAGCTACATAATAGGAAATCAAAAACCACATGATTAGACTACTGCATTTTTCCACCAAATATCTGCAGAATTATCTAAAACACATAAACAACCATACTACATCACATTTTAAATCAGAAGCAAATGATTTAAACAAGAAATTGGCAAGGACCCCTTATCAGTCAAATAGGAATATAAGAACATGAAAGTAACTGTACCTGAGCCTTTTGTACAAATCCTATTATAGCAACAGGTTCACTTGTATCAAAGCTTACATGAAATCCGTCCAGTAGCGTGAAAGTGCATCACCACCAATACATGCGGGTTAAAAACCTGGAGACAACAAATACACATGTTACATTCTAGGTGCCGAATATCAGCTCCAGATTTTAGACAACGGCGAGAACTTATTTATGTTTTTTGACCAGTAAAGGGGGAATTTTAGTGAACGCAAGCAAGTGATGAAAGTACTGCGATGGTTGAATTCTGAACTAGTTTACTTCATTGTAAGCAGCAATAACGTCTATTCCTGGCTGTAATATCAGGCTGCAGAAATCATTATAGAAATGTTTACAAAAGTTTTATAGCTTCAATTGTGGACCTTCCTGGCATGAAGCCAAATTGATTATCTAATATATCAATTTGGCTTCATGCCAGCAAGGTCCACAATTGGAGCTATACACTTAATTAGACGATTATGTGAACAATATAACGAGAGAAAACAAGATTTACATATGGTTTTTATTGACCTTGAAAAGGCATACGATAGAGTCAATCGGGATATAATGTGACGCGTATTGGAAAAAAGAGGAATAAAAATAGCCTACATAGATGCCATAAAAGATATGTATGATGGTATAACAACATGTATCAGAACACCAACGGGAATATCTAGTGAATTCCCAAACACTATAGGTTTGCATTAGGGATCTGCTCTAAGCCCGTACCTTTTTATCCTAATAATTGATGAAATCACTAAACACTTACAAAAATCCATCCCTGAATGTATGTTATTTGCGGACGATATAGTTTTAATTGATGAAACAAGGGAAGGAGTAAATGCAAAATTGGAAGTTTGGAGAGAAGCACTTTTTCGAATCAAAAGGTTTTAATATAAGCGGGGCTAAAACAGAATACATGGAATGCCACTTTAGTAAAAACACGAGGAACAATGAGACGAAAGTTAAAATTGATGGACAGGAAGTGAATATAACAAAGAGTTTTAAATACTTAGGATCTATAATTGAAGAGAATGGAGAAATCAATAAAGATGTCACACATAGGATTCAGGCGGGTTGGAATAAATGGAGGAGTGCATCTTCTATCCTTTGTGACCGTAAAATACCATTAAAATTGAAAGGAAAATTTTATAAAACGGCCATAAGGCAATGTTTTATGGAGCGAGAATGTTGACGACTAAATATGAACACGAACAAAAAAATGAGGGTAGCAGAGATGAGAATGCTAAGATGGATGTGCGGACACACTAGATTAGATAGAATAAGAAATGAACACATTAGAAACAAAGTGGGAGTAGCACCAATAGATGAGAAAATTAGAGAAACACGATTAAGATGGTTTGAATATGTTTATAGGAGACCTTTAGATGCACATGTGCGACGTTTAGAAGATAGGGAATCACTCACACAAATCAAAAGAGGCAGAGGTAGGCCTAAAAAGACTTGGAAAGAAGCTATTAAACAAGATATGCTATACCTAGAAATCAATGAAAATATGGCTTATGACCGTAAACGATGGCGCGATATGATCCGTATAGCCGACCCCACGTAGTGGGATTAAGGCTTAGTTTGTTGTTGTTGTTTTTGTTTACAAAAGTTTTATTTTTATTCTCCGAAATAAAAAAAGAAATGAAACAAGGGGAAAGATAAATTAAATTTGTGTAAACAATGAGAATTTCTTGGGTAACAAGATCTGGCCCCCTGGATGAGAAAGCTGCCATATATGGTGCTGGTTTAACGTTCAACAGCGCGAAAGTAAGAATATAACATTCTGGTAGAGCAAAAATTTATTTATAATTATCAGAATAAACATTGAGATACCTCGTATTATTGACATATGCAAAGACAGTAAGACCATTTTTGAAATCGACATGAGTGGTAAAAAGAAAATGAGGGTCGGCGATAATTTCATTACCGCTTAACCCATCACTACCAAAAACAATCACAACGGAGAGATGCATAAAAGTTTAAGCAATTAAAATTGAGACTTAAATCATTCATACGATTATCAAAGAAACGACATAAGCAATGAGTTAACATGAAAGAACAAGGCTAAAATAAGGTCAAGAGTGGGATAAAAGACTTTAGACTAGCAGACTGCATTTGTAAGTTTGCGGTGAACGTTTTAGAGAATTGAAAACTAATTGGAGAAATGTTCCAAGATTAAAAATTTAGACAAAGAAGACTTGGCATTAGTCTCAAATAGATTATGGGAAGCAACAAACTAGAATTCCTCTTGGTGATAAAGGAGACTACATAAAATTGAAATGAGAATCGATACCTAAATTAGCTCCCTGCGGCTGCATTGAGATGACAAGTGATACCATTGGGTCGAACATTTTCCAAGCTCAATTGCAGCTTTCACTTTTACCAGTTTTATTTACACCCTGTCAAAGGTTAGACACTATTTAGCCTGACACAAAAATCTATAACCAGGAAAAAAAAAAAAGGGTATAATGGATTGAAATCACTTACATAAGAGGCAGCTCCTATGTCAATTTAAGCATTTAGTTAGAGAAGGGGTCTTACAAAGGTGCACATAGCTGCAAAAACTGCTGAGGCATCATCCATGCGCTTAACATAAGTGTTGTGTAATTTATTATACCAAGCTCAGCCATAAAATAGAGCATGTTCTACATTTGCGATAGAAGGGAGCAAAGAATTAGTTTCTGCAGGCTATATATTTCAGAAATAATTCAGTAGTTGAGCAAGAATACTAGCATTTGATGAAATGCACAAGGAACCAATCAGGTAAATTGTGGTGGACTTGAAGCTACCAATCAATCAGAATTCCTCTCATTTCTCATTTATCTCAGGGTGTGAATCCATGTAAAAAAAAACTACATTATAAAAGAACATAAATAGATCGGAGTTAAAAATAATATGAACCAGGACGTTAAACGTCAACTAACTTGTAGAATTTGTATCTGCAACAGCATCAGTGACCCTGAATATGCCCTGCAAATAGAAGAAGGAAATAAATTTACCTGCACAAGAGGGGGTGAGGAGGACTGAATACTTTCCTACCTGGTGGAGGGTGTAAAAAGGAGCAAAACATTCTGTCCTGGTGGATAAGAACATTAGAACGCTCCAGTTTACTCTTCGTCTAAAGCAGGTTCTCTTTTGGATCGCCACTTAGACCATCGAGGCATAACTATAGAACAATAACTAATGGAACTAAATGCAGTATTATAGGTGGGTTCGAATAAGTTCGTATGAAGTTGTTCAACAGGTCTTTTTTCTTCTCTATGAATAAAAATAACTATCACTGAAATCATAAAATGACTATTCCATTTCACTTTTGAAGCTTATTTATGGAGTCAATGACATCATATGTTGAGAAGTAAAAGAAGGCAGCCTAATCGCATTCAAAATTTAGAGGAGATAAATCAGAAATACCTGAGCCTGGATGCAGTAGAAGCTGTTACATTGTCTTGCTTCACAAATTGAATGGTAAGAACTAGAAATATCCAGTAACATGTAGATGTAAATTGGAATGAGAATGCAGACTAAACAGAGAAACATATTTGAACTGAACGACTTGGAAAGAGACAGAAAACTTACAGCAACTGCATTAGTGGACAACTGCGTACTACTGCTGTTGCGAAGGTTCAAGCCAGAGGCCAAACTTCCATCACAATGAATAAAAAAGAAGCTTGTTTTCCTCTCTGAAATACTGACAAAAGGGAGGAGTAAAATTGCATGCTTTATGTCACAAGTATTCAAAACCATGATAAGACCAATAACAATAAAATATAATGAACCAGCAAGTTATTGTACCGAATGATCCATTCTGACAAATGAAAGATCTCTCCAGCTTTGATACCTTTCGACGAACCAATGAATTTCCTGAACTGGCAAAATAATGGGATAATAACATAAAAACTATCCAGCATACAACAATTTTAGCTATTTCAAAACCTTCTCGGAGGATGAAACGTTTCCAGCATCAGAAAAGAAGGAATGCTGGCAACTATGAAATGGCAGGGGATCTGCGAATAAGTTCATGTCAGTGAGAATATGTCTTCCCTTCCTAATAGGTCATCAATGCATAAAGGGTGTGAACAGAAGTCCAGGGGTAAGAGAGAATAGAATGTTTTCTGTTCTTGTGGATTGCAACTAAAATGATCTGGTACAATTACCAAGAGATACTTAGGAAGTCACTTCTTTGAAATAGGTTCTTTTGGAAAAGCCATTTAGACAACCAAGGCGTCTATTCGTGCAACGACAACACCACAACAAAATAAGACAGCAATACAATTTTTGCTTTGATATCCACAGAAAGTGCGGCACACAAGCTAGCATAAAGTTCAATGGATGCATCAAAAAAGATATTTAAATACACTCTTAACAAATGATGTTACTTAATAAGAATGAGTAATATGATAAATATAACATAACAAGAATGCTGTGATTGAAACCAATAGAACACAATGCTGCAAATTTATCACGATGAGAAATGACCTTAATGAATTCCAACAAAGAGAAACAAGTGATAACAAAAACATCTAAGTTAGAGACATCAAAGTCCCAAGCAAAGACTAAGAGATTCTTCTTTCAGGCAACTTAAACAAAACTACTACTCAATTAGGCACATTTGGGCTCCACTTTTAAAAGAAATTAATGAAGTTTTAGACAATTTTTCTTAAAATAAAAAGGACAATTCAGAGCCTCATTTAAAAATAAATATGTAGTGATAACTTGAGTCCAAACTAACAAAAGTAGTAGATTTTAAATGGGTATGAGAAATAGGCTTCACAATGGGTTTGACTTGAGTAAAGAAAATGAGTTTATTTAAAACTGATTATAAAAAATTTAAAGAAGACTAAGACTTAGCCGGGATCCCCCGCTGGTTAGTAGAAAATGCCCGTCTTGATGGGCCATACACCGACCGGGAGAAAAGGTTACGATAACAAGCCCCTCCCCGGCCGGAGAGCCTCGAGGACAAGGAGGCGGCGATCAACCATCCACTCTAATGAGGTGCAGGATCGGCTTAAAAGACACTCTTTTAAGCTATACGCAAAGGGAGACTCAGGAAAAGGGTTTTCGGGCAATGCCGATTCCTACTTCCCAAACCGAAGACCGACTTTAGCTTGGGTCTCCCCAATTTCTCATTGGTGTCCTCCAGGGGCGGTACACACGAGAACCAACCTAAAAAAGGGTTTGATACTCATTTTTTGAAGCTAAACCTGGTCAGCCAAGTGTTATAGACATTAATGTGTCATTATTGTAGAGGAAATAGCCCTGAGTTGGGCCTAGATCAGTCGTGGAATCAAGTAGACCGACCAAGACTAATGAAAGAGAGAAGGAATCCGCCACTTTCGTTCTATAAAAGTCTTCAGATAGTATGATCTATGATCGAGCATTGAAAACCCCTTTCTTTCTATCTTATATATCTTAGCTTAGCCCAAATTATTTTGAACAATGAGATATTCAAATGAAAGGCCAATGAATATTCGAAATACGAAATGATGAAGAGATTAGAACCTAATTGTCAAACATCTTATTCTTGTCAATATTTCTTTACCTTCTTAAGGATTTATTTCCTATTAGTCATTCAAATCAATTTCACTAAACCAATTTATGTCTCAAAATTAGAAGAATCATAACTTAGTCTCCCACGCTAGAATTTCAAATGCCTAAAATGATTCAACCATTGATAGTCTAGGTATATTTCCAGTTTCCCCATATGACAACCCACGTGCCCCTATTGGCACGACAACTAATCTATTTTCCAGAATAATATCAAACTCAAAATCAATAGTAAAACAAAACTCGTTTAGATCACAAATAAACTCCAACTAATGACTGTTCAAAAGAGTGCATTTAGTACCTCGTTATCATTCATTATCTTACTTTTCCATAATCAATTATACATAGACCCAACGCGGTAATCAAGTACTAATCCTAGTTTTACCTAAACATCACACGAAATCCACAAGTCATAATCTAATCCCAATTTTGTTGCATAATAACTCCCAAAATTTTGGCTAATTAGTTTGATAATGGCTACTAGTGTGTTCAATAATGTGAAGCTAGAAAGAACAAACAATAAAAAATGACAAAGAATTATTTTGGTTTCCATCCCACTTCTTGACTCACAAGACGAAACAAAATTTCTTGTGCTTTTGGTTTTCAAAACTAAAATGGAATATGTTGGTTTAAATAATTTTCAAAAAAGTACTCACGCTCTTAGAACTCATTACTTTAGCGTGGAGGTGCTAGGTTCGGGTGAGGGGAAAAACATTAAACCCACTTCCAAGAGTGCGAAGTTCATGGTGGCGACGCGGATGGAAAGGCCAAGGGAAAAGCTGAGGAAAGAAAGCCCGTTAGGGATAGCCACCGGTCGTTACAAAAAAGGCGCCTTTTTTTTGTAACGACCGGGGGCTATCCCTAACGGGCTTTCCTTCCAACGCTTTTCCCTTGGGCTTTCCATCCGCGTACCACTCATGGACGGTAAAGAAAAATAGCTTATAGTCCAAAAGCTATGAGCGAAAATTCAGAAGAAACTGAAATCAATTAGGTACATTTGGGGCTCCACTTTCAAAAGAAATTAATGAAGTTCTAGGCAATTTTTCTTAAAATAAAAAGGACAAATTCTGAGCCTCATTTAAAAATAAATATGTAGTGATAACTTGAGTCCAAACTAACAAAAGAAGCAGAATTTAAATGGGTATGAGAAATAGGCTTCACAGTCGGTTTGACTTGAGTGAAGAAAATGAGTTTATTTAAAATTGATTAAAGTAACTATCTCAAAATTATTTTGAACAATGAAAAATTCAAAGAAAAGGCCAACGAATATTCGAAATAGGAAATGATGAAGAGATTAGAACCTAATTCTTGTCAATATTTCTTTACCTTCTTAAGGATTTATTTCCTATTAGTCCTTCAAATCCATTTTACTAAACCATTTAAGTCTCAAAATTTGAATAATCATAACTTAGTCTCCCACGCTAGAATTTAAAATGCCTAAATGATTCAACCATTGGTAATCTAGGTATACATAATTTCACTTTCCAGTTTCCTCATATGACAACCCATGTGTGCCTAATGGCAGGAAAACAATATCAAACTCAAAATCAATAGTAAAACTAAACTCCTTAGGTTTAATAATAGAATAAACTCAAGTAATGATTCTTGAAAAGAGTGTGTTTAGTACCTCATTACCATACATTATCTTACTAGTCCTGTTCAACTGACAATTCGGCACTTCATTGCATTATTCGTAATTCTAACTTGAGTATGATAAGTTTAGGATTCATAGTAGACCATTCTAGTTCTAATGCTATTAAATCACGAACCTTACCTCGATTAGTATAAAAATCCAAGTGATCAACAATGTTAGCACAATTATTTCATATGTGAATATCACTATTATGTTACTGGACAGAAGGAATCAAGACTTGTACTAACCATTTTTAAGTTCTTCTGGAGTTGAAAATCCATCTCTATCAACATCAAAGCTTTCAGAATTGTGCTCCTCCAATTGATGGACGTGCAGAGTAGCTGCACAAAACTCTGAGAAATCTACAAGTCCATTAGTATTGCTGTCAATCTGCTCACACAATCAGAATTTCCGCAGATGTAAGTAGGAAGCCAAAATGCATATATGAAGATTGTACAAGTGAAATTGCATTAGCAAAGGTGAATATTTTATATGACAAAATGGAAAAGAGATCACAAAACAAATATTAACAAATACCTAACAATGGTGGCAATTAGTGGTGTTTTGATGGTATTGCTTTCCGGAAGTTGCTTGTATTGGGAAAATCCACCGTGTTGCAATACACGTTGAATATGCGGAGTTAAATTTGCCATTCTTGGGTGAATGAAAAACTGCTGAACTGAATGTCAGAACGTAAAACTCTTGAAAAGAACTACAAATCTAATTAACCAAATCTTACCAGTCCATCAGTATTATTGAAGTAATGTCTCCACAAGGGTCTTAATTTCTCTTGACCGCCCACATCCCACACCGTAAAAATCACATTTTTATATCGAACCTGCTCTACGTTGAAACCTGCATGACAGCAATAACTGCTGAATTGAAAGTCAGAATTTAAAACTCTTGAAAAGAATTACAAATCTAATTAACCAAATCTTACCAGTCCATCAGTATTATTGAAGTAATGTCTCCACAAGGGTCTTAATTTCTCTTGACCGCCCACATCCCACACCGTAAAAAACACATTTTTATATCGAACCTGCTCTACGTTGAAACCTGCATGACAGCAATAATTGCTAAACTGAATGTCAGAATGTAAAACTCTTGAAAATAATTACAAAGGTAATTAACCAAATCTTACCAGTCCATCAGTATGATTGAAGTAATGTCTCCACAAGGGTCTTAATTTCTCTTGACCGCCCACATCCCACACTGTAAAAATCACATTTTTATATCGAACCTTCTCTACGTTGAAACCTGCATGACAGCAATAACTCTAATCATTTTGAAGTTCACCCTCGATATTGCACATCAAAACCATCTGAGCACACATGCATAAATACAAACTAAAATTCATTAATAATGACAACTAGCAAATCATAAGGCTGTTTGTATAAATTTCAAAAACTAGAAAGTACAGAGGCTATTCCTGAAACTCTCAAAAGCATAATCAAATATTCCATGAGATCAGTCAAGTTTGTTGACCCAAAATCTGGATCACGGGCATCTCAATGCATCTCTCATTGAGAATGTCTCACTTGTTGCCATGTCATCAATTAAAACTTGCTCCAGCATAGCTCCAACAATGGGTCGAGAAGCCTAAAAGTGTAGAAAATAGACATTAGACAGTATGTTTACAGAGAGTCTACATACAATAAATCCATAGCATGATGTTGAATTAATTCATGGGGTAGCATCAGGTAGAAGCCGGGATAGAGCTCGACATGTACCAACTTTCACTGGTGGTGGCTTGTAAAATGGAATAATGAGTGACATCCTATGTAAATTAACTGAAAAGAAATATTCCAAATCAAAATCTTACACATCCATTACAACTGTCTTAATAGCAGCATATAGAAAATGCTCTGTTACTAGGTCGTTCGTTTGTAGAAATAGTATAACTAATAAGATCTTAGAGAAAACATGAAAGATCTGTGTTGGGAGGGTGAAGGCAGGTTGAGGAAGAGATTACCATAAAAGAAAACTTTCCAGCACATGAAAACAAGCGGGCATAAAGAAAGGGGCAGTCATGGACGCCTGCAAAATAAACACGGAGATTTTAAATGCATATAGAAGCATCAATGCCTCTAATAAAAATCAGCAAATAAGGCACAATCGTCAATTGAATCACCACTGGCCACAATGGTTTCATCATTGAAATTGAAGGAAAACTAGGCAGATACGTCTACTCCTCCTTCATCAAGAAGCTCCGTATATGCCTATCAAAAGAAAATTTAAAAAAAAAAAAAAAAGCATAAATAAAACTGTTATCGTGTTCAGAATTGTAAAATGCCATATTTCACCGTCTTAGAAGAAGCCAACTAACAAAAAAAAAATCCTAGAATCAAATCGAGGCCTCAAACAAAACCAGAATACTTTGAATTAAATTAATAGCCAGCAAACTTTAGTATCAAATGATCGTCTCCCTGAACCCGAAAATATCTAGCTTCAATATCATCCAAAGTCCTTGAATAGAAATATATATCGCATAAAAATGAATTTAGTGAGTTTGCACAACCATGAGAATAATAACATTAACAATATATAGGAATACAGATCAATCTTAGCCATAATAAAAAACAGAAAAAGGACATGCAATCACCATTCAAAATATTCTGAGCACAATAGTGCACATTTATTATTTCAACGAAGGCAGGCTGAAAATCGGTGATCATGAATATGCCCCGCAAATAGAATAAGGAAATAACTATACCTGCACAAGAGGGGATGAGGAGAACTGAATACTTTCCTCCCTAGCGAAGGGTGTAAGGAGCAAAACATTTTGTCCAGGTGGATAAGAACATTAGAATGCTCCAGTTTACTCCAAAGCAAGTTCTCTTTTGGATCGCCACTTAGACCATCGAGGCATAAAGTGCAATGACCAAACCACAACAAATATAGAACAATAACTAATAGAACTAAATGCAGTATTATAGGTGTGTTTGAATAAGCTAATATGATGTTGTTCACGAATGTGTAGCTAGGAAGAACAAACAATAAAAAATGACGAAGAATTATTTTGATTTCCATCCCACTTCTTGACTCCCAAGACGAAACAAAATTTCTTGTGCTTTTGGTTTTCAAAACTAAAATTGAATATGTTGGTTTAAATAATTTTCAAGAAAGTACTCACTCTCTCAGAACTTAATACTTTAGCCTGAAAGTCTTGGGTTCGAGGGTGGGGAAAAATATGAAACCCACTTCCAGAGGTGGAAGTCCATGGTGGCGACGCGGATGAAAAGCCCAAGGGAAAAGCCGAGGAAAGAAAGCCCGTTTAGGGTAGCCACATGTCGTTACAAAAAAGGCGCCTTTTTTTGTAACGACCGGGGGCTATCCAAAACGGGCTTTCCTTCCTACGCTTTTCCCTTGGGCTTTCCATCCGCGTACCACTCATGGACTTCCCACCCTTTAAGTAGGTTTCATGTTTTTCCCTACACTCGAACCCAGAACCTCCAGACTAAAATAATGAGTTCCAAGAGCGTGAGTACCATTAGATCTAACGTCTCAATTCTTGGCAGAAAGCAAAGGAATGAAAGGAAATTTTTTCTTTATTCACTCTAAAACATGTGGAAATGAGTTTGTGGGGAAATGAGTTCTTTGTCTTATGTTTATAGAGAAAGTGGACCTCAAGTTAGCTTTATAGTTTGTTAAAAAAAATAGTTTATAGTCCAAAAGCTATGAACGAAAATTGAGAAGAAAATGAAATCAATTAGGCACATTTGGGGCTCCACTTTTAAAAGAAATTAATAAAGTTTTAGACCATTTTTCTTAAAATGAAAAGGACAAATTCTGAGCCTCATTTAAAAATAAATATGTAGTGATAACTTGAGTCCAAACTAACAAAAGCAGTAGAATTTAAATGGGTATGAGAAATAGGCTTCACAGTGGGTTTGACTTGAGTGAAGAAAATGAGTTTATTTAAAACTGATTATTAAAAATTCAAGAATTGAACTTTAAAAATGATTAAAGTAACTATGTCAAAATTATTTTGAACAATGAAAAATTCAAAGGAAAGGCCAATGAATATTCGAAATTGGAAATGATGAAGAGATTAGAACCTAATTGTCAAACATCTTATTCTTGTCAATATTTCTTTACCTTAAGGATTTATTTCCTATTAGTCCTTCAAATGCATTTCACTAAACCAATTCAAGTCTCAAAATTTGAAGAATCATATCTTAGTCTGCCACGCTAGAATTTAAAATGCCTAAATGATTCAACCATTGGTAATCTAAGTATACATAATTTCACTTTCCTCATATGACAACCCACGTGCGCCTATTGGCAGGACAACTAATCTATTTTGCAGAATAATATCAAACTCAAAATCAATAGTAAAACTAAACTCCTTTAATAGGTTTCATAATAGAATAAACTCAAGTAATGATTGTTCAAAAGAGTGTGTTTAGTACCTCATTACCATACATTATCTTACTAGTCCCGTTCAACTGACAATTCGGCACTTCATTGCATTAATCGTAATTCTAATTTGAGTATGATAAGCTTAGGATTCGTAGTAGACCATTCTAGTTCTAATGCTATTAAACCACGAACCTTACCTCGATTAGTATAAAAATCCAAGTGATCAACAATGTTAGCACAATTATTTCATATGTGAATATAAGAATAGTATTTTCAAGTCAATGCTCCAAAAAGAATGTTCGCGATCCAAACCTAAATATAGAAAATATTCAAACATCAACGAACCTATGAACCAAGTTAACTCTTAAGAACTCATCTATTACTCAAGCATATGCCTGCTAAATCCTGAATAAGTTGCTCTCAAAAGTTAGGGTACGGGTCCAAACCTATACAGGATAAAGGGTTACATCCTTATAAGATGCCTAAATACAGTGTATTGACTAATCGAATAATAATAATGAAGTGTTGGAGCATTTTTCTTAAAATAAAATGGATAAATTTTGGGCCTCATAATAAAATGTAGTTAAAACTTGAGAGGACTCACAAATTTGATGAAATAATATCAAGAAATCACATTATAAGGTATCTCACTGTTCATGACAGAAAAGAATTATAAGTCCTATCAAAAAGGATGATCAGCATTAACCATAGTTAACAAAAAAGTAAAAATTCGTGATTTTGGGTATAGAATATCACTATTATGTTACTGGACAGAAGGAATCAAGACTTGTACTAACCATTTTTAAGTTCTTCTAGAGTTGTAAATCCATCTCTATCAACATCAAAGCTTTCACAATTATGCTCCTCCAATTGATGGACGTGCAGAGTAGCTGCACAAAATCTACAAGTCCATTAGTATTGCTGTCAATCTGCTCACACAATCAGAATTTCCGCAGACGTAAGTAGGAAGCCAAAATGCACATACGAAGATTGTACAAGTGAAATTGCAATAGCAAAGATGGAAATTTCATATGACAAAATGGAAAAGAGATCACAAAACAAATATTAACAAATACCTAAACAATGGTGGCAATTAGTGGTGTTTTGATGGTATTGCTTTCCGGAAGTTGTTTGTATTGGGAAAATCCACCGTGTTGCAATACCAGTTGAATATGCAGAATTAAATTTGCAATTCTTGGGTGAATGGAAAACTGCTGAACTGAATGTTGAAACCGTAAAAATCCACCGTCTTAATTTCTCTTGACCGCCCACATCCCACACCGTAAAAATCACATTTTTATATCGAACCTGCTCTACGTTGAAACCTGCATGACAGCAATAACTGCTGAACTGAATGTCAGAATGTAAAACTATTGAAAATAATTACAAAGCTAATTAACCAAATCTTACCAGTCCATCAGTATTATTGAAGTAATGTCTCCACAAGGGTCTTAATTTCTCTTGACCGCCCACATCCCACACCGTAAAAATCACATTTTTATACGAACCTGCTCTACGTCCTGCATGACAGCAATAACTCTAATCATTTTGAAGTTCACCCTCGACATTGCACATCAAATCCATCTGAGCACACATGCATAAATACAAACTAAAATTCATTAATAATGGACAACAACTAGCAAATCATAAGGCTGTGTGTATAAATTTCAAAAACTAGAAAGTACAGAGAGCAGTCTTATGCAAAAAAAAAAAAAAAAAAAATACAGAGGCTATTCCTGAAACTCTCAAAAGCATAATCAAATATTCCATGAGATCAATCAAGTTTGTTGACCCAAAATCTGGATCACGGGCATCTCAATGCATCTCTCATTGAGAATGTCTCACTTGTTGCCATGTCATCAGTTAAAACTTGCTCCAGCATAGCTCCAACAATGGGTCGAGAAGCCTAAAAGTGTAGAAAATAGACATTAGACAGTATGTTTACAGAGAGTCTACATACAATAAATCCATAGCATGATGTTGAATTAATTCATGGGGTAGCATCAGGTAGAAGCTGGGATAGAGCTCGACATGTACCAACTTTCACTGGTGGTGGCTTGTAAAATGGAATAATGAGTGACATCCTATGTAAATTAACTGAAAAGAAATATTCAAAATCAAAAGCTTACACATCCATTCAAACTGTTTTTTAATAGCAGCATATAGAAAATGCTCTGTTACTTGGTCGTTCGTTTGTACAAATAGTATAACTAAGAAGATCTTAGAGAAACATGAAAGATCTGTGTTGGGAGGGTGAAGGCAGGTCGAGGAAGAGATTACCACAGAAGAAAACTTTGCAGCACATGAAAACAAGCGGGCATAAAGAAAGGGGCAGTCATGGACGCCTGCAAAATAAACACGGAGATTTTAAATGCATATAGAAGCATCAATGCCTCTAATAAAAATCAGCAAATAAGGCACAATCGTCAATTAAATCACCACTGGCCACATTGGTTTCATCATTGGAATTGAAGGAAAACTAGGCAGATACGTCTACTCCTTCTTCATCAAGAAGCTCCGTATATGCCTATCAAAAGAAAATTTAACAAATAAAAAAAGTTGAAATAAAATTGTTATCGTGTTCACAATTGTAAAACGCCGTATTTCACCGTCTTAGAAGAAGCCAACTAACAAAAAAAATCCTAGAATCAAATCGAGGCCTCAAACAAAACCAGAATACTTTGAATTAAATTAATAGCCAGCAAACTTTAGTATAAAATGATCGTCTCCCTGAGCCCGAAAATATCTAGCTTCAATATCATCCAAAGCCCTTGAATCAAGAAATAACCAGATAAGAACGGACGGATTCAATGAAGATTTAAGGGCAAAAAACAAAAAAGAAAGACTAAAATTACAAAAATACCTGTCATACATTCAACAGGTCCATGCAGCCGAACTGGATTCCCCAGAATTAAGTTAAGGAAAATCAATGGATTATCCATATGTTTGCAAGTAGCATAACAATGACCTCATCAAATGTTAGAGAATTAGATAGCTTCTATTCATGTATTGTGACTAGAATACGCAAAATGAAGTAGAATCGATAAGATTTATGAACACATTATGTTAGGTGCCACCAAGTATGTAAATCTTACTTGCACAAGATCTGCAAACAACGATTTGTATCATTGCTGCTGTGCCAAGCATTTTTGAAACAAGGAAAACTATCAATCATCTTACCTTCATGTCCGATCGCATAAAATCAAGATCTTCAGGGAGACAAAATTGGACTAACCATATATCAACTGTCCTTGCAGCAGACACAAGATGCTCCATAGTAACACACTAAAGAAAATTAAATGGAGCCCCCCTCCAAAATATATGTTCTTGGAATCAGCATAACAATAGCTATTTGAAATTTATGAAATTATGTGATTTTGATTTGTGATGTTCCCAAGATATTTAAATGTTACGCCGTGCGCCGCCAAATATGTACAGAAACACATTACCAACTTACCTGTACAAGATTTGTAAGATTGGATAGTTGTCATGCATCTTCAAAGTGAGACGTATTTGTACCATTTCCGATGAGGTAAAACTGTAAAATAAAAAAAAATGAAAAAACATTCCGGAAAGCCAACCACCAAATACATTTTCCCCCCAAAATTCCCATTTAACACATCTAGTGTTCTTTCTAAGATCTAAAACGATCCATCCTATTGGATATAGGTTAAGTAAGTAGCCAATAAAGAATCTTGGAAGTCAACAAAAATATGAAGGAGATGGAAATTTTGTAAAAGGACTTGAGATTGACAAACAAAAAGGCTAGAATGAAGGATCCCAATTCCCGTAAACTACGACCCTGGATCACCCTTTAACCTAAATAAATAAACTCGTGACACATATCATATCAATTGGCACAACAAAAGCTAAAACTGGCATTGCATACGTACGATGCAAAATAAACAATTTAAATCAACATAGGGCAATTTCATAAGCAAGCATATTGTAGTATCATCTTCAACGAAAATGACTTCCTTGGAAGTTTTGAAATCTCTTGATCACCTTTCTTTTGATAGAATATAAAGCTTTTAAAAGACAAAAGAAACCTGAAAACTTCAGTGAACATATATTAACTGGTGGCCATGAAAATCAAGAAAACTCTCAACAAAGAATTAAAACCAGCCCCATCTCAAATAACAAACCTTGACCACATTCAATGAAATTGTTCCTCATTCAATGAGATTTCTGAAACAATAACATCCAAATTGAGGCCCAGTTTAACACAACTCACCACTAAAGACAAGCAAAAGGCACTACTAATACCAAAAATATTTGAAATCTATTGATCACCT
Source organism: Rehmannia glutinosa (assembly GCA_016081115.2). Lineage (NCBI taxonomy): Eukaryota > Viridiplantae > Streptophyta > Magnoliopsida > Lamiales > Orobanchaceae > Rehmannia > Rehmannia glutinosa. The sequence goes on from JABTTQ020003318.1 coordinate 203,917, forward strand.
TTCTTTTGATAAAATATACAGCTTTTAAAAGACAAAAGTAACCTGAAAACTTCAGTGAACATATATTAACTGGTGACCATGACGACAATCAAGAAATCACGAAAACTCTCAAGAAAAAATTTTAAAACCAGCCCCATCTCAGTCATGAAATTGTTCCTCGTTCAATGAGATTTCTGAAGCGATAACATCCAAATCGAGGCCCAGTTTAACACAACTCACCACTAAAGACAAGCAAAGGGCACTACTAATACCAAAACTATATGAGAACACCATTAATTAAGATTGATAAAAATCAGCAGATTATGGCCTCAGCTCAATGCGTCAAACCAAACCATAATTGTAGGTCTGATTATAAGAGAAATGAATGTAAAGATAGATTGGTCATCAACAATAATAGGTTAAGTGGAACTAATTAAATCAAAAAGAAAAAATGATGAGTATATCGGGAAGTCAAGTTCATAAGTTTTACGATTCAGAAAAAAGAATGGATTTCTCTAAACTCAAAATGGACAAAAAACATGACTATTGTAACTGTCTCCATAAGCACTTGTAACACATCATATAATAAGAAAATAGGATCACAAACCTATGCAGACAACAAAAATAGTGAGCACATTATGTTACCTCAACAAATCCTCTAGAATCCAAGACATTGAAGGCATGGGACATTTTCAAAAGCTGATCACACCTAACAAGACAGGATTGAGAGAGATGCAAGTCAATTACAACCTGAAAAGAAAACAGAGATTTCAGAAGTCAAGCAAACGATGAGCTTCAACCTCAAATAGATCAAAATGAATATGAATGTGATCGACACTGGCATGCTCCAAATTATATGCACTCATCTCCTTCCTGCAACAGATAATGGAGTCATCACTCTTTCTTTCTAAAGAAAATAAGCATGAGCAAGCAGAAAATGTTTTGAGAAAATAACAAAAATAATATAACCGCGCTGAGATCATTGGCTCCATATTAACACATAAAAGACAAAGCAACAAATTGAGAAAAAAATGTTCGGATGCATGGAAAAATGAGAATATTGAACAATTTTTTTTCTTAATTTTATAAGTGCATGTAGGAAGTCATGAGAAAGTAAAAATTAATATAAGAGTTCTTAATTCCAAGGAAAGTATATGATCAACACTTACAATTGGAGGTATCATATGCGTCTATTTCAGGTTTCCTGTTTATATTTTCAAACACCTTGAAGGCATTGAACTGCTGCAAATGCAGTCATGCAAGGAGATGCATGTTCCAGACACCTGGAATGAAGAAGACAGACACAAGAATTCCGGATATTAATATACATATATAGATGTGCATTCGTTTAAAAAAAGCTACAGAAGAAAATTAGAAGAATTCTCAACCATTATGTTATTCTGCAGGTGAATTATATTAATTATTTCATCTAATGAAAGTGCTACTGATTTAATAGGGACATACAGTTCTAATGGAGCCAATTGTATGTTCGACCACGATTGCAGCATTATCATATGCATTTTGGTCACGAGATGCCATCTTTACACATGAGGAAACACACCATATCAACAGCAAAATAAAAATTACAGCCATAAATAAGAATAATAACAGTAAATATCCAGCAAGGCCATCAGAATAAAATTAGGAAGAAAGTCGCCAAAAAGAGCTCTATAATGAAAGGAAACCCCAATTGATTGTTTCAAAGACTGAAACTCACATACGAAAAACATTAAAAATTTCAAATGAACCATCAAAAATGGCTAAACAAACAAAAGACAGGACAAACCAGACAACACCCAAATGTATCCAACAAACATCACACCACACCAAGCTGCGAATTACAAGAAACTGCATCCTCCTTCACCCGAGAAAGTTTATAGCTGGTTCCCTGCATCTCCAAAGCCAACACACATCAATCCAGCAGGACAAAGCTAGACCATTCAGAAAACAAGTTTCAAACTGACTTAACATGATCAGAAAATTCTACCCTTTTTGTCCAAGGGAAAATAATCCGATGAAAAAACTTTTAAGAATCCGCAATGGCACACGTCATTTAGATTTCATGATCTTCAATTTGATAGGAATAATATTAGCAACTGGATTGGTAGTAGCATTGGTAGGAATAATAAAGTAACTGGATTTAACTCACTAATATTCTCGGTGGAACAACTAAAAGAGTCAGGTGTTGTGTAAATACACACATGCCTGATGAAGATAATCAAATAATTGCAATCATTAGAAAAGCTAATACAACACAACTCATGAATGGATTAACATGCCGTTTTACATTTGGAACTAAGGGTAACATGAAACTGAACATACAACAGGAACCAGAAGCAGAGTGTAAAACAGGATATAAAAAGAGTGAAAAATGAGGAAACCCTTATCTAACAAAAGCAAATTGGACGGAAATACCAGAATTTACGCAAACATACCAGAATTTACGCAGAACCAGCAAGATAATAAATTCCATCCAGTAAACAAATAATTAAATTAATTGAAGGGTCACTGAAAAGGGGACTTCCACTACAGATTCGTGAAAGCAAGTCTCTGACTTCCAGAGAATTATATGATTTCCTAAAAGGAAGTGGCATAATTTCTTTCAAAAACAAAAAAGAAAAGAAAGACAAAGGTAGTACTTTATACCTGTTTACAAGACAATCGGAGAACTGCATGTGATAATTTTCCGAGAAGTACTTACCATGTGTTCCTGTGCAAGTGTCCTTTCATACAATCATCCTCATCTTTGTTTCTTGTATCAGTGGCTGGCTGGACCAGATGACAATGATCAAGCTACCTATTCACGTTCGAGGGCAGAGAGCTGACATTTCCCAAAAACAAACACAAGTTTCAGAACTAAATTAGTTGTGAACAATTTATTACTTAAAAACAGTAAGAAACATATTTTGACCTCTTAACAACTATATCTGATGTTTCAATGCCATGACATCTCCTGATGAGTCTTCATTAATGATATATTATCTCAAGAAGCATCAAAAGAACAATTCATCAATATAAAAACATGATAATTATGTCAGAGCCAACATAACAGAGCAAACACAACAATCAAAGTCATCAGTAGTAGAAATTCCAGGATTGTTGCACCAAATCTATTAATACATTCTAGCAAATAAACACCAACAAAACTATCCATTTATTTTGTCTAGTCCAACATGGCTACGTGATAAATTAAGTGAGCTAGACTTCAGTATAAGCGAGGCCCAATATCAGAAAATTATAAATTCAAGTGGGTTAAAATAAGCAGGCCGAAGAACAGATAAATAACATCCCAGGTAAAATGGGCCACATTGAAAAAAATTCTTAAGAACTTAAAGCCCAAGACTCTTCAAGATTTTAATGAGGCTGATATGGAGACCAATTCAAAACAACAAATGTCAAATCAGCGTAACTCAAAAAAGAAAGCAGAAAAAGAGGAGACAAACGGCGAACTACACAACGCATGTAGCCACCACCATGAATCAGAGGAGAGACCTCTTATAGTCTACAAAAGGAAAAATTCTCGTCGCAGAGGAATTGGTTTACAATATTCATCAAAATTGCAGGCGGAAATCGAGAACAGAAAAGAGAAAGACCAGTTAGGAGAAGACCCAAATGGTGAGAAGGATCTCAAACAATATAACTTAGCAGAAATGACAATTTTTATATCAGACCTCTTGTCTGGAAGAAAATGCAAAGCACCGTCTGTGAAACTTCAAACACCCCATTTAGGTTTTTCCTTCCTGTCCTCCAACTCAGAAAGAGTTGTTTACAACTGGAAACACAAAATACATGTTAAAGGGCAAGATAAATGATAATCTAAAATGCACAAGCTTAACTCAGAGACATGATACAACCTCTTCATGAAACAAATCATTTTCAAAAGTCTTCACTATTAGAACCCTGTTTGAAAACAGAAAAAAGAATTTTAAGGCTTCTATAGAACTGGTTGAGCTAATTCTAAGTTATATATTTCCACTAAAACCAGTAGTAAAGTAGCTCTTTAATGGGTTGCTGATATGCCACTATTATGTCAAGATGATTAGGATGCTTTCAATGTAAATCATCTACGAAAATAAGCTATAAACTGTCAAAATTCAGAAAAGAAGGTTTTGAACACATCAAAAAAGCAACAGCGGTAGTCAAGGGTTTAAACAAAGAGACATATACCACACAAATGAGGTTATTAAGATACCTGATTTTGCAGTTCAGATACTTCAGTCATGTACATTTCCCTCTGCCGCCATCCATATGAGTTTTGAAATTAAGTTCCAGAAAGAAATATTTATGAAATATAATCATACACATCCTTAAAAAGTAAAAAAGCGCAAGGCAGATTAAATTTTACAAAAACATACCGTCGGACCTGCCCAAAAGCCTTGTATTTTCAAGGGCAAAACCTGTCAATTCGAAGTTTTATCAATTCTTGCTCGTAGGAGCTGAATTTCTTCCAAAAGTGCAATGTTTTCTGTCGGTAAATAAGCTTCCGTTCATTATATTCCAACGATTGAGCAAAAACACTAACTCCAAAACCATGACAAAAAGAAAAGAACACCTGGAAGTGAGTCTTCATCTTTGGGCTGTGTCTTTCTTCTCTAACCTGTCAAAACCGGCAAAATCAATAAACTCCCAAACAAGTCACCAATAAACAAAGTGATAAAACCCAAAACTGTAAACTAATAAATGCTACTCGAACGCGACCCTCCTCTCTCCCATGCAGAATAGGAGGAGAAAAGTTTATTAAAAAAATTAAAAATTAAAAAAAAAAAAAAATTGAAAATGTCAACTATTAGGCTACAATGCATAAGATATAGGTAAAGCCATGGACCAACATGAGCTGGCACATACAAAGTTTGATTAACTGCTACGCTCGAATATATCCAGTTTACATGATGTAAATATTCGGACTCCAGATATTCCGATCTCCAGTATCAGAATTACAGTACACTGAAAAAGAAATAAAAGCATGGCATAATGATAATCAATGGCACTAACACGCTTTAATTCTTCCACAGCTTTCAAATTATAATCCTCCCAAACTGATTGTTCTCAAACAATGCAGTTAAAGAACATGCAAGTTACAGATTATAGTCACACAATGCAGAGATTTACAAGAAGAAAAGAGATGACACATACATACTCATATCCCTTACTGTTTTGCTCCTCTAGAATTGATTTTGCAGAAACAGTTGCGCAAAAAGGAGGAGGGAGTAATTTGGGATATAAACAAGTGACGGGGAAGTAGAAGACGAATCAGAGATCTATACCAAAAAGATGAATCCGAAAGAAATGTTTGTCTACTTTTTCAAAAGCAAACAGAAAAGAAAGCCTTTGATTGGACAAAAGAAATGGATAAAAGACTTCAATGGGGATAAATGTGACCCTAGCTTCAATACCAGACCTGTAAAAGCACATCAAGCCCTTCTTATGCATTAACAACGACAAATTCATACAGAAGTTCATAAAAAGATCCATCATCTTTCACTTAACTATTTCTCGTTTTCCTTTTGTGGAAGAATATGGGGGAAGAGCAGGAGAGAGGAAAGGGTGACACACAAACATGCAAGAGCTATATAGAGATTACCTAAAAGAATAAGTGTTTACGACTAAGTCTGCATTGATGGATTTATAGACATCTCAGTATCAATTCCAGACAAATTTGTAGACATCTCACACGATTTATCATGATCCGTCATGTTGTATTCAGTATCATAATATAGCTTTAACTTTCAACATTTTGGGTTTATGTTCACAATGCAGTAAACTCCACTAAAACCACACTCGGAAAAGGATAAAGAAAAATAAAATATTTACCTCCATAAGGTCAGAAACATGAGAAGCCCACATGTTAAGCATGATAGGAGATATAACTGGCTCTATTGATGCTGAAATTTCATAAACTATAAAAGGAATACACAAACTGAGCTTCTAATGAATGAGCTCAGAAATGTATAGGCATCCAAAACCTGGAAACTATCTCAACATCAAACTTAAAGGTGCATCGTACTCAACTTGTCCTGACCAGCCTTCACAGCTGCTTGTGCATAGTTTCATTAGAAGCCTGCTTTCAGGTAGCACTAGGCACACTAAGCACATAATATCAACAATATTCAAGGGAATTGTCTAGCAAAAAAACGTCACGTTTCACCTTACATTTTTAAGAAGAATAAATCCATTGCATGATGTTGAATAATTCCTGTGGTAGCAACCTGGGATAGAGCTCCACAAGCACCAACTTTTACTGGTGGAGGCCTGTAAAATGGAATAATGAGTGACATCTTATGTTAATTAACTGAAAAGAAATATCCCAAATCAAGATCTTACACATCCATCCCAAATGTCTTAATAGCAGCACATGGAAAATGTTATGTTACTTGGTTGTTCATCTGTACAAATAATATAACTAATAAGATCTTAGAGAAACATGAAAGAGCTGTGTTGGGACTTGGGAGGAGGACGAAGGTAGGTGGAGGAAGAAATTACCACAGAAGAAGGATGAAAATAAGCGGGCATAAAGAAAGGGCAGTCATGAAACGCCTGCAAAATAAACACGGCGATTTTAATTTCATATAGAAGCATCAATGCCTCTCACAAAAATCAGCAAATAAAGGCACAATCGTCAATGGAATCGCCACTGGTCACATTAGTTTCATCTGGAACTGAAGGAAAACCAGGTGGTACGTTTACGGCTTCTTCCTCAGAAGCTCCCATATGCCTATCAAAAGAAAAAAAAAAAAAAAACGCATCAGATGATATTTCACTCCAACAAACAGCAAAACCTAAGTAATCCACTTAATGGTTTTAAACTTTCTTCGCAGCATTGGCTAATAACAAAAAAATATACTAGCATTAAAGTAAAGATTCAGCGGTGTCCTAGTCAATATAGAAACGCCATAAAAGTTTGGGTAGTTCATGGCAGAAAATAATTATTTGTATAACAACAAAACCTGTCAAGAGTGAGTAGTATAAATATTGCATCAACTGCAGTCACATGCCTGTTGAAAAGACAAGAATTAGAAAGAATATAAAAGTTGATAATAAATATGCTAACATGATGGTAAAACAAAATAATACGGAACCCAAGTGAGCCCCTAAAGAGCCTAATCCCAATTCTGTTTTCAGCTTTTTATTCAGTTTCTCGGACTATTCAAGATCACTGCAGTTCCTTTTCGGGTCAATTCCGGTTAGTCAAACCGAATAGAGAACTTAACTATATACAAATTTGAGGAAATTACACTTTGTCATCCCAACTATATGCATTTTTACAAGTTGTTGTTCGTTGTATTTCGCCGTCTAAAGTACACAAATTTTACAACTTACCATCTGCAACTAGTGGTCACCAATGGTGGAATATCTCATTGAGATGCCATCACATACGTGCTATTGCACTTTGCTATCCAACTCAGGGGGGAAATGAGAGAGAAGGAAATAAAGAAATAAAGAAATAAAAAAAATGAAGGAATAAAAAAAAACACAAATGCGAATTGAAGAACATGATGGGAAACAGTTAATAAGGAATAAACCAAGGCGCATACAACCTGCAATAGAAGTAACCAAGAGCCGCTGAGCCAAATCCATTCTGAAGTTCCCCCATTCTCTGCATGGCCGTAGAATGCATGTAAGAGTAATGCACTTAAGAAAGCTCCAAAACCTTTGCCATTTCGGCACAAGATCACACCGTTATTTTGACATTGACATTACCAAACTCATTTTAAAAAGAGGCGCCAAAAGGGTAACAAATATGGCGAGCTGCTAAATCATTATAGTTCTGATGACAGCACAACTACAACACCACTTACCACATAGGCTAACTACCATGAAACTTAACAGCCATCAAATTATTTCTTCCTGCCAAGTTTCTAATTTCGTTTTGCTACTATCAGAAGTCACTTCCTGCATAAAGTGTAAATCAGAAAGAAAAATGACTATTATAACTGTCTCCATAAGCACTTGCATCACATCATACAATAAGCGAACAGGATCACAAACCTCACGTATACGACCAAAATAGCGAGCACATTCTGTTACCCCAACAAATGCTCTGGATCCAAGACATTGAAGGATGAGATGTCTTCAAAAGTTGTGACCTAACATGACAGGAAATAGAGAGATGCAAGTCAACAACAATCTGAAAAGAAAGCAGAGATTTCGAATGCAAGCAAACAACGATCTACAATAACTATAAGGAAAGGAGAGAGATAGAGAGAGAGAGAGAGAGAGAGAGAGAGAGAGAGGGGATGGGGATCAAGCATGGCAATGGGTCAACTTAGCTTTGTGCTGCAATCATCAATATGAAAAAGACCTAAACATGTCGGAAGACTTCCAGCTGCCCAATTTCAAATGTGATCAGATAATCATGTGAAAGTTCTCATCGACATACAATGATAGCATGTGCCTTCAGAAAGAGATATAATCCAAGTTTTCTAATCTTTAGCGATGACATCATACAACCATGTGAAAGTTCTCTATTTACCTGTCAGAAGCTCACATACGAGAACTAAAGAAATTTCAAACTCCCACACAGAGGACTAACATTATAGATAAATAAATAACAATAAATACTAGCATTTATCAAGAAAAGGATGAAACCATAATCACTTATTAACTCATATTCCAGAAAAACTCTCCATGTGTTATCGCATCAGCGTATTGTATTCTTTTCAAATAATCAACTCCCTGCAGGGCAACTCAAACAAACTTGAGGCAACCATGCTAAGAGAACATAATAAAAGAAGAAAAAAAATTAGAAGAGTTCCTTTCCAGCACCATCCACACACAGCATACATTTGCTATATCAAAAGCATATAAAACAATGCAATGATGTCGGATAGCCTCGGAACTTATCTACTCTTTAAATTCAGAATGAATGAAGTCTGTCACTTGAAGCAAGGAAAAGAAAAGACGAGGACGTGGCAGAGCTGAACCAGTGAACACTACCAGAAGAGCTGCTTCAAAGTTCCTGAGACCAACTTGATTTAAATTCACTGGGGGAAGAGCTGGAACAATACTATTCACTCAGTGCTAAAAAAAAAAAAAAAAAGATAAACCCAACTCCTCAACTGAATGTACTCAAAAACCTATTCAAGCAAGCTAGCAAAGAGGCAACATAGGACTATTTTGAACCGTATTATTCTCGAAGAAAAAAAAGTTTCCTGAAACAGATAAAACTTCCGAAATTCCACCTTTTCAAACTTACTTTTTCTTGGACTTTTTTCATTTGGTTCATGCCAATGCTAGTTAGCATTCGAACCGTTTGAGGTATAAGCAAAGATCATTGCTATAAGTTCAAAACAACAGAGAACATAATTAAATTCAAATTTCTAGTAGTTTTATAAAATGAAGATATGTATTCTTCATCTTCGCACTGGGCAAAATATATAAATAAATTTATTCAAGGTTCCTTAACTTTAGCATCCAAATGAGAGATGGTTAAACTAAGTCTAAGCAATACACTCATTTCTTCCCCAGACTTGGCAATCAAGGTTCCTCGACTTCAGTAATCTAAGGAGAGAAGATTAAACTACCGGCACATTAATTTCTTCATTTTCTCTAGGATTCAACAGACTCACATAAGAGAAGGGATGAAGGGAGTGAGAGTCAGGAAGAAAGTACGAATTTCATTAAGTGTCAAATACAGACTTACGCAACATTCATGGTTCAGGTCGAAGACCCCTTAAAAATGTAAGAGGATTCATAGTCCCAGCTCCAACACGCTCAACATTGTCAGAACTTGGTGAAATTACACAAGCTATCAGGAGTTCACCTCAAGTATGTGTAAAAAGAAGATGAAAGAGTAGTGAGTATACAAAAAGATTTGAAAAAAGAAACATTAAGAGAGTACCCATGACCTTATTCTCCAAGCAGATTCACAGAAACCAGCAACAAAGAGGTATACTTTATAAATTTTAAATACTCGTAAAGCATAGCGATTTTCACCATATATGAAAAACAGAATTCCTTCTCGAGCATACCAACCTTTAAAAAAAAACTTCCAAACAGAACATTTCAATCATCAGGCAGACTAATTAAATGCTAAAAGGTTTCTACTGAAGCAACCAAAAGGACCCATTCATGATTTTATTGAATGATAAAGAATCGCTTAAACTAAAATATTTTTAAGCCTTGTCAGACTTGAGAAAAACTGAGTTCTAATTACCTCACAGGGCTTAAGGCAGATCAGCGCCTTATGCGCCTCGGGCGCGACTTTGACAACTATGACAGAATATACTTCTAAAAGAATATTCAGTAAAATCAAGAACGACATCAACAACCGATCAAAAAAAAATTCACCGATCAAAAAAAAAAAGAACGACATCAACAAATACTAAATGAAAATTATACCCACTCGTGACTTACTATCAAAAGCAGTCGGCCGATGTGCTAGGCGCTCCTCGGTCGAAGCTATCGGACACCAACCAAACACTTGTTCGTGACATCAAAATTTAGCGTATTTAAATCTTGAAGAAAAGATTCATGTTTCTGTCTCGATTGCATTTGTGGACTAAGAGATTTAACCAGGTGGACGTATATATAGCAACTGTATATACCAACTGGAGTCTGGAGAAGAAGAAGATGAAGTAGCCGTTAACAAAAGTAACACGAACAAAATCAAGAAGAGAAACCCCAGTTGGTTTGACATGGAGGCGAGTGAATTTTCTACGAGCATTGTCTTGTAAAATAGGAAATTTAAATCCATTTTTAAATTGCAAGTTTTACTATCAACTGAGATTTATGGTTTATTGTTTTTTAAAAATTAGGTTTGTCTTAAAACGAGTTATTGATTAAGTTCACACTTCCGCAAAGAGAAAAATACTTACTTACAAATTTAATAGTTTGAAATTTTATTTGTAGCTAGATGCCAGAATTTTTCATTGAAGCGGACTAACACATTTTATTTAAAGAATTAATTAAATACATTTTTTTTTTTAGAAGAAGAAATTAATTATTAAAATTAAATTGTGAATATAATTTTGTTACCTAGTACTAGTGTAACGTTTGTGGATTTGTAATATACTGAAATACTTGATATTAAAATTTTTTTGATATATCACAAAAATGGTAACACATTTTCGGGTGGGTATCTAAAGACCCAAACTCACCTTGTCATTAAAACGGGGAGTGAAGGCGGGTTGACACGACGTCTCACTATAAGAAAATTCTAGTTTTTACTATTCCGGTTCTGAAGCGAGTTAACGGCATAAATTGTTTTATCACTAAATTTTATAAGCTAACGACTAGAATATAAATTGTTTTATCACTAAATTTTATAACATATATTTTTTTTCCCAAATTATTAAAAGATAAATTCTATTGGTAAATATTTATGACAGGTTTTAAATTTTTACCGACAAAAATCTCTTACGTTTTTTTACTTAGGAAACTTTAAAAGGACATATATAGTCTTAAATTACAATAGAGACACTTTTGGTAAATATTTATTTATAATTTTAAGGACACTTATTTGTGTCTTATTTTAATACTTACTTATACTTTTCTCAAGTAATTATTTTAATACTTACCTATATATTTTTTTGCAATATGTGCCAATTGGGATGCTTTTTTTTCGAAAAATAATTTATAGTATATTGACCCGAATAAAATAATATAAGAATTATTAAATAGTAATAATTACAATAATTTAACTTTCTGATCTATTTAAATAGAATAAACTGGGATAATTTTGTTTTGGGTATCTAAACTATTATTTTTATTTTTTAAATGGCAAAAAAATTAAACTAATTTTTATTTTTTTGGAAATATATTTAATTAAGGAAATTGGCAGACTTGGAAATGATTTCCAGATGATGGTTTATCATATATATGTGATACGCATGAGTGTGAGATTAATAAAGTACCTTAGTGCTTTAGATTAGTAAAGTATTTGGTTGTGACTTCATTTAGGAAAGTATCTGATATTTCTCAAAAAATGAATAAGGTAAGTATGAGAGTTGATTAGTAAAGTAGAAGTTAGTTATTTCAACACGTTTATGGTAAAAAAAAATATTAATCAGACATTAGTTCTAAGGAAAGTATCTTAGTGACCTCGTGATTTAGATTTTGTTGTAACCATTTTTTATTTTATTTTTTTCATAATAATACGTATAATGTATTTCAAGCATATGAAAAATCATTTTGTAAGTAAATACACTTTCTGATAATTTATGTATTTCGAAAATCAATTTATAATTAGTATTTTAATTTTTTTTTAAAAATTGTCATATATTTATAGGGTGTTGCTCAATAGATACGTAACTTTTGAAGTTGCAATTTTAATCGTATAATAATTTTGTCCCTTGTTACACAAAACAAGTTTAATCCTTTAATTTTTAGAATTCGACAATTTTAGTCTTATATTTTTAGTTGTGGTAATTTGGGTTCTATTAATAAAAATAATCAATTTTATCAAATTTGTACGTGTTTTTATATTTTCATAATAAGAAAACAATACATGTAGAACTCGTATATCGAATTTTCATTCCGATCGATTCATAATTCTCAAAATCTTCATTAGACAATATATAGTATAATTCATAAATAAATTAAACTCATAAACAAATAAAACCTATGGTATAATACCATTTTCTACTTGATCTTAAGCTTATTGAATATTTGGGGGTACTAAGGGTATTTTTGGAATTAATGAAATATTAAAATAGCCATAAGGACTAAATTTGCACTAGCTTAAAAGTTACAAGACCACAATTACACAAATTCAAAACTTATAAGACCAAAATTACCAATATATATATATATATATATATATATATGTAGGACTAAAATCACAATTTTAAAAGTTGCGGGATCAATGTTGCAACACCCCTGTTAAAGCATGACTAATTTTACATTTTTCCCATTAGTATTCACTATTCAATGTTCTCTCATATTCAAATTAGTATACTCTTTAAAACACCATTTAAAAAACATTAGCTTTTGCATAATTAATTTTCAAATTTTAAATTAATAAGTATTAGATAAAACGCCTCAATTGTGTGATGCCCGGGGCCGAAGAGGGGGGGAGTGATCGCCGGTGCAAGAAGGCACAGACAAAGAGCGACTCCTGGCAGGCTTCTAGGCGGAGGGAGACATGAATGAACCGATCCCACACCCGAAGAAGAAGATGTTTTGAGACTGTTTAGGTATGGGACTATATAGTTGAGGATAGGAATGGCAATGGGGCGGGACGGGACGGGCATCTCAATACCCAGACCCGCCCCGTCCCTTCCACGGGTCGCCCCGTGTTGATTTTTTTTTCCATTTTTATCTTATATTTTATATTATTAAATTTTTTTATATTATATTTTGTATTATAAAAATACATGAAACTATATTATTTTATATAGTATACATATAAAATATACATTAAATATATTAAAAAAATAAAAAAATAAGCACGGAGCGGGGCGGGTACCCTCGGGGCAAAGGTGATACCCAGATCCACCACGGGTCACGGGACGGGGCGGGTACCTATCGGGGCAGGTCATTTTGCCTACGGGTGTGCACGGTCCGGTTCGGTTTGTAGATTTAGAAATCTCCAGAGCCGTCCCGAAGTTCGGAGATCCCAAAATTAAATCTCCAGAACCGAACCATAAAAAAATCTCCATCCCGAACCGTCCCGAAAGTTCGGTACGGTTCGGGACGGAGATTCGGTTCTAATGGGACGGTACGGAATGGTTCGGGACGGAGTACGAAGAAACGGAGATTCAAATATTTCACAAATAAAATACAAAAAAAGGTGAAAAGAAAAATTAGGGTAAAAATCATTAAACGGTTATACTTTCAATCTTTTTTTAGTGCAATTTAAAAAATACATACTAAAACTATTAGTACTACACAAGTTTAACTTTTTGATAATTTATATTTAACTTATACATAAAATTTATTTAATTCGTATTTAAGTGCTAAATTTTAATATTGTAATTCATAATCTTTTTTTCATGATATAGACTAGTACTATATTACATAATAGTTTAATATCAATTTAACTTTTAAATCATTTTTATCTAATTTATAGTCGAAATATTAATTTTTCGTTTTGGATTTTGACATAATATGTTTCAGATATTATGTTATTCATATTAGTAGTAAATTAAAGTCTAGAATATGAACGAATGACAAATTTAGTAGCCTCTATTACGCAATAATATTCTATAATCTTGCCATATTGCCATGGGATCTTGACTTTGGAAAAATATAATTGACTAATAACTTTGATAAACTAATATGAAATAAAAATCTGTAATCTCAAAAATCTTAATTTATTGGTTAGCCGATTACTCTATGTTATGTGCAATGTACTACTCATTTAAACTAATTTCAATTCAATTATTTTTTTTTTTTTTGATTAGATGATGAGTCTAGTTATGATCCTTAATAAGTAAAATATCATCAAATTAAATATTTTCTACAAATCAAATCTGATTTTATAATTTAATTTGTTGGGTTCATTTAAATAAATTAATATGACGTAACTATTAATGAATTAAATATATATTCAATTATTCATTTGATATATTGATAAAACATGCCAAATATTTAATTTGATAATTTTTAGTATTATATAGTATTGAATTTCAAAGGAATGTTTAATTAATTTAATATCAAAATATAAATAAGATAAAAATATTATATATGTATATATAAAGATTATTTTAAAATCGGTTCTGGTTTTGGATATTCCGTTCGGTATGGTTCTCGGTACGGATATTTGAAAAATATCCACAACCGTACCATGAAAATTTTTGGTACAGTTTAGTTCGGGGAAAGTCAAAAGGTCAACGAATATTTTCGGTTCAGATATTTTTCGGTTTGGATATCGGTTCGGGTCCGGTGATCTCCAAGTCCCGTGCACACCCCTAATTTTACCATCCCTAGTTAAGGAGAGCTTAAAAATTTTGATAGGTACTACTCATACCAACAAGATGCATCTTCTTTTCTGGTGCTCATCTCATAAAAACTCCAAAGTTAAGCCGCGTGAGTAAGGACAAAGCGCGATGACAAATCATGTTGTAAGTAAATATACTTTCTCATATTTTATGTATTTCGAAAATCAATTTATAATTAGTATTTTTTTTTTTAAATTGGTCATATATTCATAGGGGTCTTGCTCAATAAATATGTAACTTTTGAAGTTGCAATTTGATCGTATGATAATTTTGCCCCTTGTTACAGAAAACAAGTTTAATCCTTTAATTTTTAGAATTCGATAATTGTAATTTCATATATTTTAGTTTTGGTAATTTGGGTCATATTAGTAAAAATAATAAATTTTGTCAAATTTGTACGTATTTTTTATATTTTCATAATTAAAAAATAATACATGTAGAACTCGTATCTCTGATTTTCATTCCGATCGATTCATAATTCTCAAAATATTCATTAGACAATATATAGTATAAATCACAAATAAATTCAATTCATAAAATAAATAATTTCAATTCATGAACAAATAAAAATAGGCTATGATATCATTTTCTACTTGATCTTAAGCTTATTGAATATTTGGGGTACTAAGGGTATTTTAAATATTAGTGAAATATTGAAATAGCCATCAAGACCAAAATATCATTGGTAGCCAATATATTCGATAAGCTTAAGATTAAGTAAAAATGATATCATAGTCTATGTTTTATTTGTTTATGAGTTGAATTTATTTGTGATTTATGCTATATATTGTCTAACGAAGATTTTTGAGAATTGTGAATCGGTCAAAATGAAATTCGAGATAGGAGTTCTACATGTATTATTTTCTAATTATGAAAAATATAAAAATACGTACAAATTTGTCAGAGTTTATTATTTTGACTAATAGGACCAAAATTACCAGAACTAGAAAAACATAAAACTAAAATTATTGAATCCTAAAAATTGAAGGATTAAACCTGTTTTTCGTGATGAGGGGCGAAAATTTTGACAGGACTAAAATTACAACTTTAAAAGTTCTAAGAGTGAGCAACACCCCTATATAAATACATGATCAATTTTGCAATTTTTCCACTATATTTAAATACATGATCAATTTTGCAATTTTTCTGAAAACTAATTAGAAAACAAAATTCAGAATACATAAACTATCAGAAAGTATATTTACTTGCAAAATGATTTTTCATATGCTTGAAATACATTATACATATTATTATCAAAAAAATAGAAAGTGGTTACAACAAAATCAAAATCATGACGTCACTATGATACTTTCTTTTTAACTAACGTCTATTAATAAAATATTACCATAAAAGTAATACTAATTAACTATTATACTTTCCTTATTCTTTTTTCGAAAAATATCATGAAATCAGATACTTTCCTTATTTTTTTTGAGAAATATCATGAAATCAGATATTTTCCTTATTTTTTTCCGAGAAATATCTTATACTTTCCTACTATTTCTTGTTCTTCTCGAGTTGCTATATATACCAAGAGGTTAGTGTTAATTTTCTTATTATTTTGATAATGTTAACTGCTACTTCTTCGTGGCAAAATTTCTTTTCCAGTCCAGTTGCTATTCGAGAGAGATGGATTCTCAGTCACTACAATGTTCCAACGCTGAAGCTGATTCAGTTGAGTTGCCTCCAACATACTTGAGAACCAACCACTTATGGTTGAGTGAATGCATAATCATTCTTCTTTCTTCTTGGACATGCTCCATTTTCTGTATGTTCTTGTCAATTTTAGTAAGTTAAATAAATGTCTTTATGTTGGAGTACTTGATTACAAATTCATCTATTTATACTATTCCATCTCTTTAATGGACGGTGGTGATTGATTTAATCCAATGGTTTGGAGATATTTTTTATAACTTTCTATATAATTTGTACATATTTTACAACTATTCTACAATTCTCTACTTCTAAAATGTTCTACATTATTGACTTTTCTACAATATTCTAGATGGGTGGCGCGGGTGATCGCTATTCACACCCTAAAAGCTCTCAAAATACACACCCCTCTCTCTAATTATATAATTTCGACCAATTTAAAAGACTATAATGTCCTTATTAACCCATCAAATTTCTAAATACACCCCAGGGGAGAGGTTATATGAGACCATACTCATGTATGTAGTATATATCCGAGGACCAATATTACATTTCTCACATATCAGATTTTTCAATAATTATGATTTCATATTTAAATTTTCGGAGATTAAATGATGTTAATTAAAAAAGGGATAATTTAGTCATCCTCCAAAACAACCCAATATTTAGGGATTATGGATGTGATTGTATATCTCTCCAAATTTATTTTACAAAGAAATTCAACGTGAACAAATTTCAAATATTCTTCTTCAACGCACTCGTGTGAGAAAATCATTCCTCATCTTTCTTCTTTGTGCTTTTAGAAAAAAATAATTTATCGAAGGTTGCTTATGAGTAAGATGTAATTTGTTGCTTGTATAGATTGATAGAGCTTTTAGATATATTAAAATAAAAGTTGAGAGTCAGTTGATTTAAAAACATACTACATAAGCATGCTTATTTGTTTATAAAAATCAAATATACACTACGATGCACAAATATATATTAACTCCATAAGCAAGTTTTAGCAATAAATTCATATTAATAAACAACGAATATACACTATATAACACTAAAAAGTGATTTTAACTACATAAAAGTAATAAGCAACAACTCTATACTACAAGCAATAAATATACACTACATATGCAACACAAATACATTAACTACAAGCAAGTAATAATGCTAATTTAACAAAATAATGTTAATTAAAAATCAATTTAACAAATATCATTAACTTTTTTTAAAAAAATTGAAAAGTTTTTTTTACTCATTTTGATTTTGTTTTATAATATTTACGCAAAAAAAATTGCGTTAAAACCACAAAACCGCCTTTTTTGAAAATATTTTTTTCATTTTTTTTTTAATTTATATGTTTTTTCAAACCGAAATCGAACTCGCAATGCTTTAAAAATCGATTTGAAAAACCCGAACTATTTCGGTTTGGTGATCGGTTTTTAGGTTTGGGCTTTATTTTGGGTCTTTATGTTTTTTGCTAAAAAATATATTTTTATATTTATTTAACAATAAAATATTATAGAAAATTAAAATAATAATATAAAAATATATTAAACAAATATAAATTAAAATAATAATATAAAAATATATAAAAAAATTTATGGACCAAAAGGAACCAACCTAGCCAAATTTATTCGGTTTAACAATTTGTTAAACGTGTTTGGTTCGGAGATTAAATGTTTTAATCAATAAACCGAATAATTTTTCATCCTTCAAAACGGTTCGATTTTGGTCATAAATTTTTGTCCAAATTCGGGAGGAGAAAAATCCCACTTTTTTTTTGGTGGGGGTGGGGGGGGGGGCAATCAAACTCATGTTCTCTGAAAAATTAGCTTCTTCTCATCTTTCTTTTTTTTTTATAGCAAAAATCGAATAAAGTTATGCAAATAATTTCTTTTTTTTTATATCACCAAAAAGTTTGATCTGGACCCATCCTTGTTCTTGCTTTCTCTTCCTAATTCTGACCTGGGACGATGTTAGTCTGGAATTGGATCAGATCTAAAGATTTATAGACTTCTTTCAAACCATTGAATTTATCGCCACTAATCAATATACTTACATATCAAAGAGAAAAAGCAATTGTATATAAAAGAGAATTATCAAAGACAAAGCAAATGTGAACGTGAACACCCTGCTATCAGTGTTTAACTACACGAGGGATCAAGGTGAGTTTGCCAGCACTCAAAAGAATCTCGTAGACTTAACTCAAATCTGCAAACAGCACCAAAAACATATTTAAAGTTGGATAAGAATCTCAATTTAATTTACAATAACTAAGGAATAATGTCATTTAATCCTCACCTATGCGGCCAAGTCTTCAAATCCTCTTCTGTGGATTTTAGCATAAGGTGAAGGAGCTAAAACGACCATAATCTATTTTAGCCAAAGGTTGCTCCAGTGAACCAAAATTGGCAAATTAAAATGTTTTGTAACACGGATGAGAATATACGAAAGATAGAAGCTACCATTCTTTCCTAATTAAGTTTGACTCACCCGCGGAGGCAAATGGGAATTCCACTCATGATAGTTTTAGCTTGTTTTAGGGTCTGAAAAACATATTTTTTTACATTTAGCATAACAATTTAACAATAAAATATTATCGAATGTCATACTAAAATATATATATGTATATGTATATTTTATATAATATAAATTAAAGCTCAACAGTTAAACAATTATGACCAGCAGTTCCAACTGCATTTATACACAGTAAGATACACCAATACCTAATCATCCTCCCAAGAGATATATATACTGTCTTGAATACTTTTTCTACAATAACATAGTCAATTTTGTTTTTGTGTGGAGATAATTAGATGATAAATAATTTATTAAGTTCACCTTAATGCTCGTGAAGAGTATCTCTTCTCTTTTTCATTATTCCAAGATACCACTATTTTTACAAAAGCACCTGCAGCAACAAATAAAAGGGTAATGAATGAGACTAATCGCCAATCTTCATGCATAACTCTTTACTGCAATAAGTAAACCATTATGAGCTCCTATCCTCATACACACGCATGCAAAAACACTAAGTGGTTGAATCGTTTTTTAAGTATGTGAACTAGTATATTAATTGTTGAATACAGCATGCGCAAGTTCCTTCCTTATACCTCCCAGCAATGGACATACACTTTTTAAGTATTAACTTATAAATGCATTTCAAATCCCCAATAGCAAAGCACAAAGTAAAACTAATTAATTGTCCATGACTTGAAATACAAATAATTTCAACAACCAACATAAAAGTTATACCACATGGGGACCAAAATATACAAAAATATGTCGAACCAGTGGGCTCTGACAATATAACCCGAGGCGATCCACCACCTGAATTATATTAACAGGCATCGTATTTCAAATCAATTTCTCCCAACAATTACTCAAACAGTTTGTTGACTTTTCCTTCCTTCAACCCAGCTACGCATAAAACTTTGCGACAAACAGAAATTAGAGAGAATATGGATCAACTCATACGCATGCACAAACAGTAAATGTCGTTTTTCTAAAAACTTAAATTAATTGTTGAAACTTAAATTCACGTTCTTGATAATCCCATAAATATCAAGCTCTTTTTATGTTACTAAGTCAAAACTCATTTCAAAAATTTAGAGCACAAAGTAAAATAATTAGTTGTTAAACAAATAACCAAAATTCACGCCTGAAAATGAAGTTATCAAGGTATCTTAAATAATAAATAAAGTTTCAATTGATGCTCATACTGTTATATTGTCAAAACTTTGATCCAAAATGAGTTTAGAGACGTTCTTGATAATTAATGAACAAGGCTGAAGTTTTATTGACTGTCACTTTGACCAAATTTTCTCATCCTGTGTGACTATTAAGATGTAATGAAAGAGGCAAATTTAGTTGCAGTAATCAACTAAATCAAATGAGCATTAACAAAAGATGACATGTTTAGATAGAAGAGAAAGTTGTATTGGTATAACACCTATTTCATACCTGGATAGAAGTGACTAGGGAAGATTCCACTCATTCCGATTTTAGCCTGCAAGTTCCCATATTTTAAACTGGTACAAATCAAGCTAGACTATATTTATGAGTACACAAAGTGGTTTTTCATGTAGTTTTCTTGAATTGTTGAAAAAAAAAGTAACAACTAGTTTAGAAAGCTAAGAACATTACAGGTCACACAGCATAAAAGGCTATTGTGCATAGAACAAAGGAGAGATGACAATCTGTAGAATTAAATCAGTAAAATTATCAGAAAGATTTGACTGCACATAAGGTGGATTTTGAGACCATACTAATAGAGATCACAAACAAGAAGCTAAGTGCAAATTTCATCGCGACAACACAAAACCAATTTTGAAATGCCTTAGGATCCCCAGTCTTTAACTTGCCATAAGTCAATCTAGATCATAGGAAAATGCTACTGGTGTGTAATAATCCACAGCAGCTCAAAGTGCAATGCAGACAGTAAAATTTCATCCTTCAAATATTAGCAATTAAACACAGGAAAAAAGGAAACACCAAATATGACATAAACAAACATCATGAATGAAAATCCACTCGCTCTTAAAATCATAAGAGCCGCAACTCTTGTCCAATCAAAAACCAAAGGAAAAACAGCAAAGTACCAAATCGATTGTAATATCTCATGAAACATCAAATAGGGTCGAGAAGCAAATCAACCAACCAAAAAAAAATTGCATATAACATCAACCACACGACAAATTAGCACAGAGTCTTGTTGAATCAAATTAATTAGATAAACAAGAGCACTAAAGAATCAAAACAAGACAAATTAATACATTATAAGAAATACCAAATAAACCACAAAATTACACTAAACTGGGAAAAGAAAATATCACATAAACAAACATCAGGAATGAAAATCTACTTTCACTATTAAGATCATAAAAGCATCAACTCTTGTCGAATCAAAAACCAAAGGAAAAATAGCCAAGTACCAAATCAATAGTAATATCTCAATAAACATCAAATGGGGTTGAGAAGTAAACCAAACAACCAAAAAGAAAACTGCATATGTCATCAACCATACGATAAATATATCACAAAGTCTTGTGAAATCAAATTATTTAGAAAAAACAAGAGCACACCATAATCAAGTCAAGACGCATTAATACATTATAAGAAACACCAAATAAAATACAAAAATTACACCAAACCGGCTAAACAAAACATGACACAAACAAACATTAGGAATGAAAATCCACTGTCACCCTTAAGATCATAAGAGCAACAACTCTTGTCGAATCAAAAACCAAAGAAAAAACAGCCACGTACCAAACAATAGTAATATCTCAATAAGCTACCAAATAGGGTCGAGAAGCAAACCAACCAACCAAAAAGAAAATTGCATATGTCATCAAACCACACGATAAATATAGCACAAAGTTTTGTTGAATCAAATTAATTAGAAAAACAAGAGCATTCAAGAATCAATTCAAGACACATTAATATTAATACATTACAAAAAACACCAAATAAACTACAAAAATTACACCAAACCGGCAAAAGAAAAAACATGACATAAATAAACATCAGGAATGAAAATCCGGCATGAAATCCACTTTCATTCTTAAGATCATAAGAACAACAACTCTTGTCGAATAACAAATCAAAGGAAAACCAGCCACATCCCAAATCAATGGTAATATCTCAACAAACTACCAAGAAGGATCGAGAAGCAAACCAACCAATCAAAAAGAAAATTGCATATGTCATCAACCACACATTAAATATAGCACAAAGTCTTGTTGAATCAAATTAATTAGAAAAAACAAGAGCATTCAAGAATCAAATCAAGACACATTATTATATTATGAGAAACACCAAATAAACCACGAAAACTACACCAAACCAACAAAAGGAAACATGACATAAACATACATGAGGAATGAAAATCCACTTTCATTGTTAAGATCATAAGAGCAGCAACTCTTGTCGAATCAAAAGGCAAAGGAAAAACAGCTAAGTACCAAATCAAAATTAATATCTAAATAAACATCAAATAGGGTGGAGAAGCAAACCAACCAACCAAAAGGAAAACTGCATGTATCATTAACCACACAACAAATATAGCACAAAGTCTTGGTGAATCAAATTAATTAGAAAAACAAGGGCATTCAAGAATCAAATCAAACACACTAATACATTATAAGAAACAACAAATAAACCACAAAAATTACACCAAACCGGCCAAAAAAAACATGACAAAACAAACATGAGGAATGAAAATCCAGTTTCACTGTTAAGATCATAAGAGCAACAACTCTTGTCGAATCAAAAACCAACGGAAAAACAGCCAAGTATGAGATCAATAGTAATATCTCAATAAACATCAAATAGGGTCGAGAAGCAAACCAACCTACCAAAAAGAAAACTACAGGTCGAGAAAAATCTTTTGTACAGGGCAACCCCAGTCATACAAGCTGCCATCCTCCTTCCCTACATATACAACAGGAAGGCTCAAAGTAAATAAGGTAGTAAAAAAAAAGTTCGTTTTTGATGCCCACCTAGCATACCACCAATGCAATACCAAATAGAACTTAATTCCCCATACTCCTTGAATGCTTTATAACAAACAAGTCACAAGATGTCTATCACTAGTTGGAAACTCAAAGTGTATCCTATGTGCATTAAGCTACTTATACAAATCATCTATAGTTTAAAATCTTAAAAGAAACTGATCATTAATCTTAACCTCAGACAATTAATGGATTTTCACTCACAATGGGAGAAGATAGTGGCACCAAATATTGTGTGCATGTTAGTGTTAGAGAAGGGATAAGTCCGGCAAAAAATCAAGGAGTATAATTGTCCAAAAAAAATGGAATGTGGCTTTGTTCCTTATATTATGAAGGCCATAAACTTATATGAATATTGAATATAAAACCAATTGGCATTAAAGGACTTGGAAAGTCAAGATTCGTTTCATGTTACCAATAGGCATCAAAGGACACAAAAACCTTTCAACTAATGTAGATATTTGGTTGCTCCTGCGATATTAGAACTAGATATAACTAATACCTTATATCAACATAAGTGAAAGTGTCACGCCCCAAACGCGACGCGACAACGATCAATCACTTAAACAGAAATAATCCAATAGTCTAAACCCATAATACGAAACTTCAAGTGAAAAGAGTCCAATGCAAATGGAATTAAAATAAACCCAAGTACAAATTACATCTTAAGATCGACGGAATCCGAATACAACCCAATAGATTATCCGAATTTAACTTACGGTCCAAGCAGAACAAAATGAAAAGTCCAACAACAATAAAAGTAAAAGGAGTGTCGCTCCACATCAACGAGGAATTCAATCTGATGGTAGGTTCGGCGTCTTCAACGTACTCTTCATCTAAAGGTTAGAAAAAGGGGAGGGAGTGAGACAGAAATCTCGGTGGATGGGGTGATCGTGTGCAAGTGTGGCGATATATATAGTTAATGCGAGAAAACGGTTGTATGAAAACGCGTGAGGTATGATGCATATTTTCATACATAGCCCATTAAAGCATCGTGATAAATATATATTAAGTAATATATTTATATAGTTTAAGAAATAGTTCGTGGTCACACAGCACGATGATTCAAGCAGCATGGGAGGATTGCGCATCAAGTGTAGCGCCAATCCCATGCAAGACAATTAGTGGTTGCGTCTTGAAGTGTAGCGCCAACCCATGCATTACAAGTAGCGGTTGCGCATCTTGAAGTGTAGCGCCAACCAAAGCGTTCGTTCAACTCCGGAATCGTGTGGATGGATGACAACGATTCCTTCGTTCTTCCTTGTAACTCCCCGTTCATGATGGTCCAAGACTGTCACCTTATTGCTCCATAGGCAAAGACAAAATCCACGTTGGAGCTAGCAAGGCTCGGATTCGTCATAATCATGATTATACCTCAAGTACTACGACCCGCTTCCTTGGACAAACTCCGTCCTCGATTTGCGGGATTAGGGCGATGGGGTAGGAAGAGTGGAATAGCGGCCGAGCTGCCGGTTCCATCCCCGACGTATCCACTCCGACCGTGAGTTCGACACACCAAGTTGACTCAAGCAAAGAAATTAAATACACGTTGGTAGTCAACCGGGCAATGAGTATATTGATTGGGGGAAGCGAGTTCATGAAAAGTTTTCAAACATTTGCGTAAGGTAATTATGGCGTTGGTGGAGTTATTTGGATGAAGATGATTATCGGGAGGATAAGCAATCTTCGATATCTTGAAAGATTAGGTGTAACATAAGTCCGTTATAGATTCGAAATCGCAACACGAGGAAGTCGCCCCGCGATCGGGTTTTAATCGGTCAAGACGATCCGATAAGTCAAGTAGTTTTTGAGAAAATAAAATATTTTAATTAATAATTAAAGTCAGAGGGTACAGGGCTGTTTTAGTAAAAGGAAAATAATTAGAGTTAGGTCCTTGATAAAAAGAAAAATTTACAATTAGCCCCGTTTTGTAAAAACCAATACTTTTGGGGTTAAAAATTGAATAAATAAATATCCCGACCTTGAAAAATTATGAGGTCAGTTCCTAAAATCTCTAAATTGTTCAGAGATTCAGGTTTTTAAAGTTTTGAGGTCGAGTTTTTATAAAATTCTCACATTGGCCCCAAATTTGTTAAAATTGTCATTTCGGGCCTTAAGTTTAAAATAATCGGAACTCACAAACCGGGAGGGCTTTTAATGTGATTCCAGTTGGAAAATGTCACTAAGGTTAGTGGGATATTGGAACAAAAACAGTTTTAAAACGTCATAAGTATAGGTCCCTTAACTTTTGAAAATCTCATTTTTGTCCCATTTTGAAATAATTGCCTTTAAGGCTTTTAGGGGTCCAATTGTTATGAAATTTGGACCTTGGGTCCAAAATATAATTATGTTATAGGTAAATTAGTATTTCCAGGTGCATGGGCTGCATAAGTCCTGGAAATTTTCATTTGGGTCCTCAAGTTAAATCTTTTACAATTTGGTCCCTCAAGTTTTATAAAATTACTTTCCAAGCTCTAAACACTTGGATTTTTAGAATACACTTAAAATATGTTATTTCCAGTCCCTTAAGAGTTAAAATTTCAAGTTTTCAATTAGGGTCTGGTACAGTTTCGAAATTTGCAAATTAGCCCTTAAACTTCTCAAATTTTACAATCTAGTCCTTGGGCTTTTAAGGTTGATTTTATTTATCTAAAAACTCTTAAAACTTTATTAAAATGTCAAAACATAATTTTTGAACCTGAGTACAGTCCCAAAAATCGAAAATTACAGAGGGGTCCCTTAAGTTTTATTTTCTTGCAATTAAGTCCACCAACTTTCCATTTTTGCATTTTAAGTCCAAATATTGAAATTTAATCAATTATGCTCGACTTTTCCAGGTTATAATTCATACAAAACATATATTTCAAGAGTCATACACATACATGACCATCTCTTACATGAATTCATCAAATATAACAATAAAGTGTACATGTATGTCTTAATTTTCGATAAATCGCATTTTTGAGCAACACTTGAGAATTTTTCCAACTTGATACAAGAAAATAGCATGCAATACATAATATATATCTCAAGTGCTCAAAATTAAAATACTACATGCATTTTTAAGTAAAACACCTAGAAGTTGAAAGGATTTTTCCACCCACCTCGTAGTAGTTTCTCGGGTTGATCTAAAATGTAGTCTTCTTTCTTGAATCAACTTCTTGACTCAAACTCTTGAAGATTAGCCCCTAAATGGTATCCAAACCATATTTTGGTGTTAAAATTAAAGTCTCAAGTCTAAAGAAAATATCTTTAGGACCAAATGGTTACTACTCACCTTAATGTCTTCAAGTAGTCTCAAAAATGTAAATTTTCCTTCAAGCCTCTAACCTCAACTTGAGATGATGTAGGTCAGCCCCTAAGCTCCAAAAATTCATATTCTTGAGTCAAAAATTAATTCTTCATGTTGTCAAGAGAAAAATACTAAAACCATAATTTTCTCACCTTAATAATGTATAGTCTTGAATTTCCTCTTCAAGCTTGTAGTCAAATCTAGGTCTCTAATTCTTCAAGAAATTTCTCTAGGAGTACCTCAACAAGAAGGATTCAACATTATTAGATGGTGTAGGTATAAGGTTGAGGATTGGAGAAGAAAAATAAAGTTGGGAGAAATGAAGATTTTCTTACCTTATGCTTGAAGAATTTGATCCTTTAGAGAGGAAAATGGAAACAAGTCTTGTGTTTTTATGATAATTATGAAATGAATAATATTGGTAGATAAAGAAAAAAATAACAAAATGATTGATTCCCTAAGACAAGGAGCCAAAAGTTGGAGGGAATAATAATCATGGTGTTGGTATTTTTATTTATTAGAATTTGGTGGAAAGAAAAGTTTGTCGTTCCTTTAGGCATGTGACCAAAAGTTGAGGAAAAATAATATATATATGTAAATATATATATATAGATATATAATTGTAGGTATTGAAAAGAATATGAAACAACCTCCCCATTTATGGTAATTTTTGAATTTTTTAAAAATATAAAAAAATATTTTTAAAAAAAAAAAAAAAAATCGAAAAGAAAAAAAAATTATAAATATCTATAATTAAATATTTAGATTTAAAAATTAAAGATGTGAAATAAGAATTACGTATTATTTTTTTTTTTTTTTTTTAAAAAAAAAATGATTGGGAAATTGGTTGGGATGAATTATAGAATAAGATGAAATATTAGGATAAGGATTGGAATGCACTCCTAAATTGTTGGAGGTCTAATATTTCTAAAGTTGTAGTCATTCGATCAAGTATTAATACTAGAGGAAGAATATAAAATCGTTAGGCTCGAAAAACGAGAAAGGCGTAATTGATGTTGAAAGAAATAAATAAAAGTCGGTCGCGGTTCATTAATAATGTGTTTGTGATACATAACCGAATAAATAATCACTACAACATCGTATCTCACGTTGTTAAAATTCGGGTCTCACGGAAAGATCACCATTAAAAGATATACTTTGACCACCACAAAACTCAGTATTAATCAAGAGAAAAACTTAAACAATACGATATGCTAATCAATTCATATATTCTTCATGGAGAGAATTGCTTCTCTTGTTGTGACATTCAGGAAATTTGATATTAATAACATAGAACTATAATATAATATTGAGAAAAAATATCTCTGGGATGTAGTGTCAAGCAATAGCTAGTGCCAAGTTTAGACCGACTTGCAGGCCTGAGATAGATGGAGAAACAACCTTAAGAACTTACGAAAACAAAAGACCGAAAATAACCATGAAAGTTCAAATTGCAAAAAGGACCAAACAGCAAACCTTGAAACAGGAAATAAGTAAAAACAAACAGCAAATACAACAAAAGAAGAGAGAAATTTTGAGAAAACTGAGTGGTCAGAAAAAACAGCATCATTTACTGAAGGTTGAAATAGGATATTATATGATCAAGCCACCCATATCTGTTGATATATGAAGAGGGATCAAATAAAAGACTTGAACATAAACTAGTCATGATGTAAGAGTTTTGAAATTTTGAGATTACAAAGCAGATGAATCATCAGATATCATCATATTAATTAGGTCCAAGAGGTACCTGGCAATGATTCCTTTGCCTTGTCTAAATTGTTATCATTTAAGAAAGATTTTCCCTTGATAGGCCCATCAATACTACCGGGTTTATCAGATCCAACGGATAAAAATGCAATGCATTTGCAACATTCTGGATATCTCCAGCAGTGGCAAAGTGGCTCCAGATGGGAAATCAGAGCCGGCAGGTTCTTGCTCTGTCCGGCTCACCGGCCTTTTAATTTGCTTCTTCAAAATAGAGGAGGATCTCATTTTCTGCTCGGTTTTGATCTCTTTCTCTATCCGTTCGACAATCTACCTTTATCTTTTGAAATTCCTTTTTGCCAACTCTTGGATGGTGCGTGCCTGAAGCATATGAATAGAAATGAATCAATAGCTACCTAAGACAGTCGAATGAAAGAAAATGAGCAAGCATTTACCTGTTTATGATATACGGTAGTTCATTATATTGCATTGAGTTCGAGCAAATGGGAAAAATAACAGTCTGCATAACACAAAAACCAAATTCACAAAAAAGAAAAAGGATAATAACAGGATTTCTTACTTTGATAACAAATTGATTATAGTAAGTTCAATAAACATAAGAATGACCTTCTGAAAGAGAAAAGGATAATAAAAGGACTTCTAACATTGAATATAAATTGCTATGACAAGTTCAACAAAGAAATATAACAATGACCTTCTGGCAAGTAATAACTGTTGTGTGACATAAAATGATGCATACAATTTCCTTCAAGCTAAAGAAAGCTGAAGAAAGAAAATGAACATAAATTGGAGGTCCCAAACGGATGTTGTATGTGAAGGTATATGATAGAACAAGCAAAATAAGGCACGTAAGCATCTACTGGCACCCTTTAAGATATATTCATATTCCCAGACAAATCCATATGTGCAATTTCTCATACAATAGTAGAGCTAAGTGTTGTTGCTTCAAGTCATCCACGAAATAAATTTATCACACATTCATGACCAAGAAGCTTGAACAATAGAAGTACAATTAGAAAACAAAGTAAAAACTATTAGGACACACAACTATATCAAGGTCTATAAATTTCACAGTGAGACGGGGATCAATAGGAAAAAACTAACACCTTACGAGAATCATGTATATTGGATGATCTATAATATCATGATGAACAAGCACGAGTCTGGTACTAATTTAAAACTTTAGTGTACAACATAGCAAAAGTTTATTTTCATACTTGTGGACCATTGCCCATATCTGGCGCGGGAATATCTGTGTGAACTCCGATGAGGTCATGCATGTGTGGACAAGTCTTTCATCGACAAATACTTCAATCTAACTCCAATCACGATCAAAGTTGTACAAAAATTACAGAAATTATCTTGTAAACTGTTTAAGAGAAAAATGAAAATAGTGAGCAACAAAAGAAACCACAAAAATAATGCAGTAAAGAGAACACAATTTTCAGCAAAGTACAAAAACGTGGAAATAGATTTGACACAAATGCTATGAAAACTGAAAACCTTCCTCCACGTGAGCTACTAAATATATCAACAAATGACCGCTACAACACACGGAAACTAATGAAGAAAGAGATGTCTCTATATCCAACATCAACTCTCCACCCAACTCTCTGACCGTCTTTCAAATCCCAAGAAAATTCCGAAAAAAGGAACATCGAAAAATAGTATCGAAATCAATTGGCTCCAAGCAATATTGAAATCAAATGGCTATAGGCAAACCCAGCAATGTCGAAATCAAACGGCTTATGGGCCAACCAAGCAATATCGAAATTAAATGGGTCACAGGCCAACCAAGCAATATCGATATCAAATGGGTCACAAAGGCCAACCAAGCAATATCGATATCAAATGGGTCACGCAGACCAACCAAACAATATCGAAATCAAATGGCTCACGGGCCAACCAAGCAATATCAAAATCAAATGGCGATGGGCAAACCAAGCAAATTTCAAAATCAAATGGCTCGGGGGCCAACCAAGTAATACTGAAATCAAATGGCTCATGGGCCAACCAAGCAAATATAGAAATCAAGCGGCTCACTTTGGTCAACCAAGCAATAACGAAATCAAATAGCTCACATGCCAACCAAGCAATGACGAAATCAAATGGCTCACAAGGCAACCAAGCAATGACGAAATCAAAGCGGCTCACGGACCAACCAAGCAATATCGAAATCAAATGGCTCAAAGATCAACCAAGCAATATCAAAATCAAATGGCTCACGGGCCACCAAGAAATATCGAAATCAATGGCTCACAGGCTAACCAAGCAATATCGAAATCAAACGGCTCGCGCATGCCAACCAAACAATGAACAAATCAACTGGCTCACACACCAACCAAGCAATGAGCGAAATGAAATGGCTTTCCGACCAACCAAGCAATGACGAAATCAAACGATTCCCGACCAACCAAGCGATAACGAAGCGGACATTCCATGACCAACTTAATCAAAAGAAGATTCCATAAAAATATACCTCATAATCTACTCTCAAGTTTTCACATATAACACGACATTGTGAGGTGTAAAAATATACACACGCAGTGTTGAATAATTTATAAAGACCAATATGTGTAGATGGATTAACATAAAAGGTAAAGACACATAATCAATGCATGGCAAAATAACAAAAAATTGCAACAATCATGTAGTTAATTAGGCAAGGAGTAATATAATAAGAACTTCCCTAGCCTCCTTTTGTTTGCAAGCGGATGATTGATAGATCTATCGAGATGTTCCAATACTATGTTTCGTGAAACAACAACAACGATCAACACAAATAAGATAAACTTCCATTGTATCTACGTTGGATTGTGGCCTGCGGGCGAACAAATATACTAACTTAGGAATAGAAAAAGAAAACGTAAAAAAGTAAATGGAATAAAAGCCCACATTAGTGACGGAAATGGCAATTTTTGTTCTAATAATGGTATGCCACCTTGGCTTTCACCGACCGAGTTCGCGCAGGGATTGGCAATTTTTGTTCTAATAATAATGATATACCACCTTAGGTTTCCTTGACTGGGTTCCCATGAATTATTTCCAACTTACTAGGATCAGCAGGTTATACTTTGGCACAAAAAGGTGGTTCCTTAACATATAGATTTTTGAGCATTAATACAGGAGTTGGAAGTGGCTCGTACTCTCCAACCCACCCCTGACCGAACTTGAGTTCTGGGGGAAAAGCTTGTTCGATTCTCTCCGAAGCAACATTTCCAAGAAACAGATCCACGAGTAGCGTCGAAACGATCTACGCTTCTAGCATATGAATGATTTGAATAAGGCCCCACCTGGTTGGCGAAAGTGAAAACGAGTTACGAGAAAATAATTCTTGATCATGAATAGTGAAAATATAAACAAGAATGATTCATACAGGAACCACTTGCTTGGTTTCTCCGTCGAAAGTTGAGAATATCAATTCTAAGACGGTACAGGATGAGATGTCGATATGCTATATGTCGACGCACGGCGGTTTTCATCGTGGATGAATATTTTCTGGCCAAATCAAGACAATGGGCCTTTTCCTACAAGGAGAAAACTGAGTGGTCAGGAAAAAAATCATCATTTACAAATAAGATATATGAAGAGGAAGCAGATAAAAGACTTGAACAGAAACTAGTCATTATGTAAGAGGTTTGGAATATTGAGATTACAAAGCAGATGAATAATTGGATATCATCATGTTAATTAGGTCCAAAAAGGCACCTGGCAATGATTCCTCTGCCTTGTCTTAATTGTTATCAATTAAGAAAGACTTTCCTCGATAGCCCCATCAATACTACCTAGGGTTTCTCAGATCCAACGAATTGGAGTGCATTTGCAACATTCGGGATATCTCCAGCAGATGGCAAGAGTGGCTCAGATGAGAAATCAAAACTGACAGGTTCTTGCACTGTCCGGCTCATCGGCCTTTTAATTTGCTTCTTCAAAATAGAGACGGATCTCATTCTCTCCTCGGTTTTGATCTCTTTCTCTATGCGTTTGACATTCTACCTTATCTTTTGAAATTTCCTTAAGCATATGAATATAAATGAATCAACAGACTACCTAAGACAATCGAAAGGAAGAAAATGAGCAAGCGTTTACCTGTTTCTGATATATGATATATGATATCTCGTGCATTATATTGCATTGCGTTCGAGCAAATGAGAAAAATATCACTCTACATAACACAAAAAACCAAATTCACAAAAGAGAAAGGATAATAACAAGATTTCTAACTTTGATAACAAATTGATATAGCAAGTTGAATAAAGAAACATAACAATGACCTTCTCGAAGAGAAAAGGACCATAAAAAGACTTCTAACTTTGAATACAAATTGCTATGACAAGTTCAACAAAGAAATATAACAATGGCCTTCTGGCAACTAATAACTGTTGTGTGACAGAAAATGATGCATACAATTTCCATCAAACTAAAAAAAGCTGAAGAAGAAAATGAAAATAGAAAATAAAGTTTCTCACTATTGTGGAGGTCCCAAATGGATGTTGTATGTCAAGGTATATGATAGAACAAACAAAATAAGGCAGGTAAGCATCTAGTGGCACCCTTTAAGATATATTCAAATTCCCAGACAAATCAATACATGCAATTTCGCATATAATAGTATAGCTAAGTGTGTGAATTCAAAGTTTTCAAAGCAACCAATATCACCAAAACTTCACAACTGTCACATTAAAGATGTGTTCGAATTAGAATCACCAAATCATACAATCACTATAAAGCTTTTGTATGGAAATTTGGGCATCAATTCTGATTTCAGCACCCCATTAAATGAAGAGAGTTGTGGAAAAGTTTTTAGCAGAGGAATCAATTAAACAGATAAACAAGACAAAAACAACACAAAATTGGGTAGATGAAGAAGCCGAAGAGGGAACAAATACAGTTGAGTAAAAAAAGTTAATAAAAACAAAAAAGACAAAACATATACATTAGGAGATATTCCTGCTTGTTAAAGCTAATGTATATAATGAATAGATAGGAGCACTTTAAGGAACATGTCTACATATTTTAGGGAGTGGGTTTGAGTATTATAGGGAATGTGTTTCCTACACTTGTATATAAATATTTAACCATCTTATTAATAGTGCTTCTCTCAACTATTACTCTCAGTTTACACTTCTTAAACATAAGAAGACATCAAACACAAAAGCAAAAGGGGCACACAACACTCACCTCAAATTGGAGTAAAAGTCCACGAGTGATAGAAATGACAGTTTTGTTCTAATAAAGGTATACCACCTTGGCTTCAATTGCCCATATCTAGTGCGGAAAATCTATGTGAACTCCGATGAGGTCATGTATGTGAGGACCAGCCTTTGATCCAACAAATCTTCAATCTTCTTCCAATCAAGATTAAAGCTGTACAAAAAGAACAGAAATGATCTTGTGAATTGTATCCTCATCAGAAAAATGAGAATATTGAACAATTTTTTCTTAATTTTATATGTGCATGTAGGAAGTCATGAGAAAATAAAAATTAATATAAGAGTTCTTAATTCCAAGGAAAGGATATGATGAACACTTACAACTGGATTTCTTGTTACTCCTGGAGGTGGATATCCATGAAACTTTGAGAACACATCCAGTGTCCAACCCATAGTCTGTGAGGGAGTCTGGTATTAATTTTAAACTTTTACTAGTGTACAACATAGCAAAGTCTAGTTTCATACCTCTAGACTAGTGCCCATATCTGGTGCGGGAACATGTGTGAACTCCGATGAGGTCATGTATGTGAGGACCTGTCTTTAATCCGTCAAATACTTCAATCTTCTTCCAATCACGATCAAAATTGGACAAAAAGAACAAAACTAATCCTTATCACAAAAATGAGAATTATTGAGCGATTTTTTTTTAAATTTTATATATGCATGCATGAAGTCATGAGCAAGTAAAAATTAAAATGAGAGTTCTTAATTCCAAGGAAAGGATATGATGCACACTCACAATTGGCTTTCCTCTTACTACTGTAGGTGAATAGCCATGAAACTTTGAGTACTCGTCCAGTATCCAAGCCACTATCTATCAAGGAGCCTGATATTAATTTAAAACTTTTATCAGTGTACAAAATAGAAAAGTCTATTTTCATACCTGTAGACCAGTGCTCATATAAGGTGCGGGAACATATGTGCGAACTCTGATGAGGTCATGTATTTGTGGACCAGTCTTTGATCCAATAATGCTTCTGTATTCTTCCAATCACGATCAAAGATGTACAAAAAGAACATAAATGATCTATTAAACTATTGTATACTTATCACGGAAATGAGAATATTGAGCAACAAAAGAAACCACAAAATGATGTAGCAAACAGAACACAATTTTCAGCAAAGTACAACGACGTGGAAACAGATTTGACACAAATGCTATGAAAACTGAAAACCTTCCTCCGTGTGAGCTACTAAGTATATCAACAAACGACCGCTGAAACTAATGAACAAAGAGACAACTCCATATCCAACATCCACTCTCACCCAACTCTAGGGACCATCTTACAAATCCGAAGAAAATTCCAAAATAAAGGAACATCGGAAAATAGTATCAAAATCAAATGGCTCAAGGGCCAACCAAACAAATATCGAAATCAAATGGCTCACGGGCCAACCAAACAATATCGAAATCAAATGACCCACGGGCCAACCAAGCAAATATCAATGACTTGCAGGTCAACAACAATGACGAAATCAAACAGCTCACGGGCCAACCAAGCAATGATGAAATAAAATGGCTCACGGAGGACAAGTCAATGAGCAATTACGAAATCAAGCGGCTCACAAGTCAACCAAGCAAGGGCGAAATCAAACAGCTCACGGGCTAACCAAGCAATATCGAAATAAAATGGCTCACGGCCAACCAAACAATATCGAAATCAAATGGCTCACGGGCCAAACAAGCAATATCGAAATCTAATGGCTCACGGGCCAACCAAGCAATATCGAAATCAAGCGGCTCAGGCCAACCAAGCAACGCGAAATCAAGCGGCTCACGGACCAACCAAGCAACAACGAAATCAAGCGGCTCACGGACCAACCAAGCAACGCGAAATCAAGCGGCTCATGCAGCGACAAAATCAAGCGGCTCGAGGCCAACCAGGACAATAACGAAATCAAGCGGCTCACACGCCAACCAAACAACGGAAAAACCAAAAGCTCACAGACAACCAAGCAATGACGAAATCAAGCGGCTAATCGGCCAACCAAGCAATGTCGAAATCAAGCGGCACCCAACCAACCACCAAGCAATAACGATGACCAACTTAACCGAAAGAAGATTCCATTATCTCATAATCTTATCTCAATTTTTCACATATAACACGACATTGTGGTGTAGATGGACTATCATAAAAGGTAAAGACACATAATGAACGCATGGCAAAAAAACAACAAATTGCAACAAACATCTAGTTAATTAGGCAAAGAGTAATATAACGAGAACTTCCCCCATTCTCCTTTTGTTTGCAAGCGGATGACTAATAGATCGGTTGGATGTTCCAAGACTACGTTTCGTGAAACAAGAGCAGCGATCAACACAAATAAGATAACCTTCCATTGCATCTATTCTAGATTGTGGCGTGCGAACGAACAAATATACTAACTTAGGAAAAGAAAAAAGAAAACGTAAAAAAGTTGTTGGAGTAAAAGACCACCCGAGCATGAGTTTTTATTCAAATAAAATTATACCACCTTGGCTTCCATTGCCCATATCTGGTGCCGGAACGTGTGTGTGAACGCCGATGAGGTCATGTATGTGAGGACTAGTCTTTTGATCCGACAAATACTTCAATCATCTTCCAATCACGATCAAAGCTGTACAAAAAGATGAGAAATGATCTTGTGAATTGTAACCTTATTAGAAAAATGAGAATATTGAACAATGTTTTTTTTTTTTAAATTTTATATGTGCATGCAGGAAGTCATGATAAAGTAAAAAATAATATAAGAATTCTTAATTCCAAGGAAAGGATATGATGAACACTTACAATTGGTTTTCCTCTTACTACAGCAAGTGAAAATAGAAGAAACTTTGAGTACACATCTAGTATCCAAGCCATTGTCTGTTTGGGAGTCTGGTATTAATTTTAAACTTTTACTAGTGTATAACATAGCAAAAGTCTAGTTTCATACCTCTGGACTAGTGCCCATATCCGGTGCAGGAACACTTGTGTGAACTCCGATGAGGTCATCTATGTGAGGACGAGTCTTTGATCCGTCAAATACTTCAATTTTCTTCCAATCACGATCAAAGCTGGACAAAAAGAACAAAATGATCTTGTAAATTGTATTCTTATCAGAAAAATGAGAATATTGAGCGATTTTTTTAATTTTATATTTGCATGCAGGAAGTCATGAACAAGTAAAATTTAGGATTGAGAGTTCTTAATTCGAGGAAAGGATATGGTGCACACTCACAATCGTCTTTCATGTTATTACTACACGTGAATAGCCATGAAACTTTGAGTGCTCGTCCGGTACCCAAGCCACTGTGTATCAGGGAGTCTGATATTAATTTAAAACTTTTATTAGTGTACAAAATAGCAAAAGTCTACTCTCATACCTGTGGACGAGTGCCTATATAGGGTGCGGGAACATGTGCACCAACTCCGATGAGGTCATGTATGTGTGAACCAGTCTTTGATATGACAAATAGCAAAAGTAAAGACACACAATGAGCGCATGGCAAAAAAATAACAAATTGCAACATGTAGTTAATTAGGAAAGGAGTAATATAATAAGAACTTCCCCCATTGTCCTTTTGTTTGCAAGCGGATGACTGATAGATCTGCCGGATGTTCAAAGACTCTGTTTCGTGAAACAATAGCAGCGATTAACACAAATAAGATAAACTTCCATTGCATGATCTATTTTGGATTGTGGCCTGCCAACGAATAAATACACTAACTTAGGAAAAGAAAAAAGAAAACGTAAAAAAGTTGTTGGAGTAAAAGTCCACACGAGTGTTAGTTTTTATTCAAATAAAGGTATACCACCTTGGCTCAGAGTCAACATCAATGACGAAATCAAACAGCTCACGGGCCAACCAAGCAATGACGAAATCAAACAGCTCATGGGACAAGTCAACGAGCAATGACGAAATCAAACGGCTCATGGGACAAGTCAACGAGCAATTACGAAATCAAACGGCTCACAAGTCAACAAAGCAAGGACAAAATCAAGCGGCTCACGGGCCAACAAAGCAATACCGAAATCAAATAGCTCGCAGGACAACAAAGCAATATAGAAATCAAATGGCTCACAGCCAACCAAGCAAGGAGAAATCAAGCGGCTCATGGGCCAACCAAGCAATGACGAAATCAAACAGGCTCGAGAGGCTAACCAAGCAATCATGAAATCAAGCGGCTCACAGGCTAACCAAACAACTCAGAGGACAACCAAGCAATGACGAAATCAAGCGGCTTATCGGCCAACCAAGCAATGTCGAAATCAAACAGCACTCCGGCCAACCAAGCAATAACGAAAGGAGATATCTCATGACCAACTTAATCGAAAGGAGATTCCATTACCTCATAATCTTATCTCAAATTTTCACATATAACACGACATTGTGAGAAGTAAAAATATAAACACACAGTAGATGCATTATCATAAAAAGTAAAGACACACAATGAGCGCATGGCAAAAAAACAACAAATTGCAACATGTAGTTAATTAGGAAAGGAGTAATATAATAAGAACTTCCCCCATTGTCCTTTTGTTTGCAAGCGGGATGACTGATAGATCTGCCGGATGTTCAAAGACTCTGTTTCGTGAAACAATAGCAGCAATTAACACAAATAAGATAAAATTGGACGGAAATACCAGAATTTACGCAAAAATACCAGAATTTACACACCAGCAAGATAACAAATTCTATTTTGGATTGCGACCTGCGAACGAACAAATACACTAACTTAGGAAAAGAAAAAAGAAAACGTGAAAAAGTTGTTTGAGTAAAAGTCCACACGAGTGTCAGTTTTTATTCAAATAAAGGTATACCACCTTGGCTTCCATTGCCCATATTTGGTGCCGGAACGTCTATGTGAAGTCCGATGAGGTCATGTATTTGAGGACTAGTCATTGATCCGATAAATACTTCAATCATCTTCCAATCACGATCAAAGCTGTACAAAAAGAACATAAATGATCTTTTGAATTGTATCCTTATCAGAAAAATGAGAATATTGACCAATATTTTTTTTTTATTTTATAAGTGCACGCACGAAGTCATGATAAAGTAGAAATTAATATAAGAATTCTTAATTCCAAGGAAAGGATATGATGAACACTCACAATTGGTTTTCCTATTACTACTGCAGGTGAAAAGCCAAGTAACTTTGAGTACACATCTAGTATCCAAGCCATTGTCTGTTTGGGAGTGTGGCATTAATTTTAGACTTTTACTAGTGTATAACATAGCAAAAGTCTAGTTTCATACCTCTGGACTAGTGCCCATATTTGGTGCGGGAACATTTGTGTCAACTCCGATGAGGTCATTTATGTGAGGACCAGTCTTTGATCCGTCAAATACTTCAATCTTCTTCCAATCACGATCAAAGCTAGACAAAAACAACAAAAATGATCTTGTAAATTGTTTCCTTATCAGAAAAATGAGAATACTGAGCGATTATTTTTTTAATTTTATTATTTGCATGCAGGAAGTCATGAACAAGTAAAAATTAATATGAGAGTTCACCATGAAACTTTGAGTACTCGTCCGGTATCCAGTACATTATACCTGTTTACAAGACAATTTGAGAACTGCATGTGATAAATTTCCGAGAAGTACTTACCATGTGTTCCTGTGCAAGTGTCCTTTCATACAATCATCCTCATCTTTGTTTCTTGTATCAGTGGCTGGACCAGATGACAATGATCAAGCTACCTATTCACGTTCAAGGGCAGAGAGCTCACATTTTCCAATAACAAACACAAGTTTCAGAACTAAATTAGTTGTGAACATTTTATTACTTAAAAACAGTAAGAAACATATTTTGACCTCTAACAACTATATCTGATGTTTCAACGCCATGACATCTCTTGATGAGTCTTCATTAATGATATATTATCTCAAGAAGCATCAAAAGAACAATTCATCAATATAAAAAGCATGATAATTATGTCAGAGCCAACATAACAGAGCAAAAACAACAATCAATGTCATCAGTAGTAGAAATTCCAGGATTATTGCACCAAATCTATTAACACATTCTAGCAAATAAACACCAACAAAACTATCCATTTATTTTGTCTAGTCCAACATGGCTACATGATAAATTGAGTGAGCTAGACTTCTGTTTAAGCGAGGCCCAATATCAGAAAATTTTAAATTCAAGTGGGTTAAAAATAGCAGGCCAAAGAACAGATAAATAACATACCGGGTAAAATGGGCCACATTGAAAAAATTTCTTTAGAACTTAAAGCCCAAGACTCTTCAAGATTTTAATGAGGCTGATATAGAGACCAATTCAAAACAACAAATGTTAAATCAGCGTACCTCAAAAAAGAAAGCAGAAAAAGAGGAGACAAACTGCGAACAACACAACGAAGCACGTAGCCACCACCGTGAATCGGAGGAGAGACCTCTTATAGTCTACAAAAGGAAAAAATCTAATCACAGAGGACTTGGTTTACAAAATTCATCAAAATTGCAGGCGGAAATCGATAACAGAAAAGAGAAAGACCAATTGGGAGAAGAACCAAATGGTGAGAAGGATCTCAAACAATATAACTTAGCAGAAATGACAATTTTTATATCAGAAAGTTGAATAGGATACCTTTCATAACCAGCAGCAAAATCAATGTTATTGGTGGAATACTTTATACTTTTCCCACCTATGTTCAATTACACATGTTGAAACACTATGCTAATGGCTGCTTTCCGTGTTCATATTTGTCGCTGCAACTTTTTATTTCAAGAACCTTAAAGCATAAACCCAAAAATTAAGCATAGGGACATCTATAGAAGCATGCATGAGGATGCACAGATAGATGCATGGGTGACGATTATGTGAATCACATCAAACCAAAAGACAAAACCTAAGATTAGTGACCTGAAAGAAAATCATAGTTCTTCATTGCTCCGGCTATCCTCTTGTCTGGAAGAAAATGCAAAGCTCCGTCTGTGAAACTTAAACACCCCATTCAGGTTTTTCCTTCCTGTCCTCCAACTCAGAAAGAGTTGTTTACAACTAGAAACACAAAATACATATTAAAGGACAAGATAAATGATAATCTAAAATGCACAAGCTTAACTCAGAGACATGATGCAACCTCTTTATGAAGCAAATCATTTTCAAAAGTCTTCACTATTACACCTGTTTCAAAATAGAAATAAGAATTCTGAGGCTTCTGCAGAACTGGGTAGAGCTAATTCTAAGTTATATATTTCCGCTAAACCAGTAGTAAAGTAGCTCTTTAATGGGTTGCTGATATGCCACCATTATGTCAAGATGATTAGGATGCTTTCAATTTAAATCATCTACGAAAATAAGCTATCAACTGTCAAAATTCAGAAAAAGAAGGTTTGGAACACATCAAAAAAGCAACAGCAGCAGTCAAGGGTTTAAACAAATTGACATATACCAAACAAATGAGGTTATTAAGATACCTGATTTTGCAGTTCAGATACTTTAGTCATGTACATTTCCCTCTGCCACTATCCATATAATTTTTGAAACCTTTAAGTTCCAGAAAGAAAGATTTATGAAATATAATCAAGCACGTCCTTAAAAAGCAAAAAAAAGCGCAAGGCAAATTAAATTTTACAAAAACATACTGTCGGACCTGCCCAAAAAGCCTAGTATTTTCAAGTCTAAAGCACAAAACAGTACATAAAATAGAAATATCACCACAAGGGCAAGGACATGAACCACAAGTATCAAGAAGATACAAATAAGAACAAGGGCTCATAAATGAAACTCAATCAATAAGCACTTATTTGTGCTATAAAATACTAAAAAAAATATACATGTATACATATATATTGGAGAAAAATATTTTCCCATCACAATTATAGCGCTTTTCACACTTTGGATTGTATTAGTATTTTACACGTTACCATTTGAATTACACGGGATACTTGCACTTTTGCAATCTGAACACCCCGACGAAGGAATATTTTGCAGATACTCTATCACATTCAAGGCACTCTTACTTGAGCACATTTGGTCAATTTCAAGTTGCTTAATATGGCTAGTTCCTATTGTTGACCCTAATTCTAAGAAGTTAGATTTATATTTTGCCCACATTAAACAACCTAGAATTGGCCAGAACTAGATCAAATAAGAGGCATGCCATGCCTTGCATATCATAGAATCTAGCTGAATGCACCCACTCGGAGGTGCTCCGTATGGCAAAGTGCAGATGGTAAAGGTGTAAAAAATAAGTTTAGATAACAAGTGTATAAATAGATATAGTTTGGATGGGTTAATGCTTTTTCCCTATATATATACGTATATATGACACTCGGAAGCAAAACAAAATGCAAAAATGCATGTACGCCACATATCAGAAGAAGCAACATGGAAGAGCGAACAAACAGAAAAAGCAAATTCCAATGGTTAGAAGAGCGAAATAAGGAATGAGATCATGTAATTGTCAGGAGTGTTATATGTTTTTTTTCCAAAACACAGTGCCATGCACCCTTTTTAAAAACACAGGGTGTTACTAGTAATACCTGCAGCTGAAATGAAAGGAGTAATACCTGCCTGCTGAAATGAAAGGGAGTAATACCTGCTGTTGAAATGCTTCTACATTTTGGTACTTGAGAATTGCAAAGGTCAAATGCCATCTGAGAGGCACCAAATAAGAACTTTGACCAGGAATAAATATCTATCCATCATCCGTGCATAAAAGTGAGTAAGGTCCAGGAAAAGCTTTTGGAAATTTCCATGCTGAGCAGAGATGCAAAAAGGTAACAGCAGAATTTTCTCCTTTGGTTGAAACCCATATGGCTCATCTTCGATCGAATCATCTCCAAGAGATGCAGTGATTACAGCACCTAAAGTGAAAAGGTACGAATAAATAACAATTGTGGGATTTACGAGTAGAAAATAAACATAAAATGACAATTGGCTTAGAAAGATCTGTCTATTATTGAGCATGAGAAATGGATGCATAACAAAACAAATATTCCAGTGATTGGTTTGCTTCAAGCATAAACATGCATACCACATATGACCTAGCATACTCAAGCATGCACAACTCCTATTCAATACTTTCTACTAATTTACATCCATTAAATGCAGACCAAATCCTCATCTTCATCTTACATAACAAGGAAAAGAAAATAAAGAATAAAGTACAAGTTAATCCTCGAGACCATCAGTGACCTGCATATCTCAAATTTAGTCTAAAGAAGAATAGAACCTCTTCCCCAAGGTAAACAAAATTTCTTTCAGTGTTTTCCTTCAACAAAAGTCATCATCACATAGACCAAGATTGCTTCAATAGTAAAGTTTCCAATGTGACAAATATGCGATTAAGGGTTAGAGAGAAATATATCATATGGTTGCACCATTTTTGTCTTTGGTGCTTTACTCCTTCACACGTCAATTTTTTCTTAGAGGGCACATTTGGCTCACGAACCAGGAGGTAAACTAGGAGGTACCGTGCTTACAGGTTGGCCTTCGCACTAACCTGCAGTATGGTTGACGCAGAAATGACGGATCCACCGCCAATGAGATCAACAAAAGTGCTGATGAAGTTGCCTCAACAGTGAGATTGTGATTGGGAATCTGAAAGAACAAAATATAGTTGTCATGTTGATAGTAGATAGCATGTGAAAGGTAGACGTACTCAAGAATCCAATCTTTATCTAACACATAAAAATGAAAAAAGAAAAAACAGTAACACTCTTTTATAAAGGTACAGCTTCCACCAGAATCAACACAATGCAAACATCAAATATCCACAGATACAAGGGATAAAAACAAAATGCTAAATATGAATTGATTGGAGGTCACACTCACACACGCTTGCCTTGTGATGAAATACTGCCTCCTTTCTAGGGGTCTTGTCATCACCATGTGCTTCCAAGCTAAGCTGCACCGTGTCTTCAGGTGTTAACAACCATTCTGAACAAAAATTGAGGTTATATAAATCTATATGTAGTCCTAGAAACTCATTGCATTAGAGAGAGTCAATGGCACTTCATATTAATCACATTCAAGAAAAGCCCTTCTAGTGTATTGATGATGACAAATTCATACTGTAGTTCATAAAAAGATGAATCATCTTTCACTTTACTATTTTCCGTTTTCCATTTGTAAAATATGGGGGAAGAGCAAAGATGAGCAAAGGGTGACACACAAACATACAAGAGCTATATAGAGATTACCTAAAAATGGTGACACAAACAGAGCGAATCCCGGCATCAGCTGCTGAGCAGCTGGAACAACATCTGACACCTATACTTAAAAACATATTTTAAAGGAAAAATAGATAAATAAAGCAAATACCCAAGGCATCTTTAAAATACATAAAGATGCAAATATCCTTGCAGAATTCATTTGAAGTACAACTTAAGGTATGCAGCATTCAGAAAAACAAAAAAGAAGACCAATTCAGTATTAGAAAAATTGCTGGATGGAATACTATATCCCTTCCCTTCAAATCATACACTTGCATAATCATCCTCTCCATTTTGCCTCTTCAGGCTATGCTCAAATAATAACTAGTTTCAACAGGTAATCCTCGTATTATTGATTAGATCAAGTTACTCCAGTTGGTTGATTTTATTCTTTCCTTGGATATCAACTAGTCGTAAATACCAATATGATAGATAGTAAACCATAACCTTAAAAGATATAAAAATGGTATTATGTAGGGTCATCTCACCAAATCTAATTCCTAAAATATGTTCAGCATTTCTCATTAAACTACGACCCACAAGCCTCTCACCACTTTACGTACCTAGCTGTACGTGGAATTCAATCACGGAATAAAGAGTAATGAAATTATCAATTTCACTCAAACCTAACTACATAAGGTTGTCATGTAGTAATGGAAAAACAACATGCCAAATGGTGGATATAAAGACTAAATATAGTGATGCCATGTACTACAGTCGTCCCAGGGTACTAAAACAAATAAATAAACAGTTACTAAAGAGCATGATAGTAATGGCATAAAGACTAAAAATATACGCACAGTAATTTGGTTTTCAAGTTAATAAAAACAGCATATACCTCCTCCAAAAATGCAAGACGATCAACTGTCAAGGCAGATGCCTGAACTGCTCCACAACCTAAGAGCACCTATAATTGCACACACTTAACAATTAAATTAGAGTAAAAGATGCGTGAAGAATATTTTAAGTAAAGATCTTCCACCATGAAACACCGTCAAGAGCAATAATGAATGTTGAAGCGATTACCGGAACCATAAGAATTACTATCAATAACGACTCATTGGCCTTGAATTGAAGAAAATGCATAAATTTGCTAACTGGCTGCCATTGGTCCTGCAAATAACAGCATACAGAAATTTATTATTACTAAATATGCCTGTTGATTTTCTCAGACTTGTAAGAAAGAAGCCAGGTTTCGACCTTGGTAGAATGAAGGATCCACTGAAGAAAATCCAGCAGCCTTGTGCTACTTCAAAGTGCTTGCCAACCATTCCATCCCCACGTACAAGCCGTCCCCTTTGAGAGCACAAGTTTCCTGTATATATTCTCTAATGCACAAAGAATATAATATAGGGGGAGTTAGAAGCCATGCATGCAGGCTCACATGACCTTAGGTTACTGAGAATATATTATATTTTGTAAATCATAAATTTTCTTACCACATTTTCTAGAAGAGGTGTATGAACTCTAATGCTCCGA
The DNA here is from genome assembly GCA_016081115.2 of Rehmannia glutinosa. Lineage (NCBI taxonomy): Eukaryota > Viridiplantae > Streptophyta > Magnoliopsida > Lamiales > Orobanchaceae > Rehmannia > Rehmannia glutinosa. The sequence continues at coordinate 248,790 of JABTTQ020003318.1, forward strand.
ATGAAAATCAGTATTCCATTCTGCTCTTTAGCTTAAAGTTGTCAATACCTTGTATTAAAGATGACCTTAGCACAGATCCTCACTATCAGCCTTAATTTCTCATCCAAATGTTGAGCTATGAAGTTCAAACTCCAGTGCTTGGCTATATCTAAAAGAGTTCACGTCACTGGGGATGGTAATGCTTTCCGGAAGTTGTTTGTGTTGGGAAAATCCACAGTATTGCAGAATATGCGGAATTAAATTTGTAATTCTTGGGCTAAGAACATTACACAGCATAAAAGGCTATTGTCCATAGAACAAAGGAGAGATGACAATCTGTAGAATTAACTCACTAAAAAAATCACAAAGATTTGACTGCACATAAGGCGGATTGCGATGAACAGCGGAAGAACATACCATTCAGAACAACAAAATGATGATATTAAAAAGAATGCACACAGCAGCAAGAGAGCCTAACAAGGAGGGAGAGAGGGATGAAATTACAAACCAATTTTATCCTGATGCTAGTAGAACATCCATTGTTTGTAATAGAAACAACTCCTAATGGGAGAAAACATAAATAGATTGACTAAAAACATAGTAATCACATTAAGGGATGCATAAGTACTGGTTTTTTAAGGCTTTCAGATTCCGTTTCAGATACGAGATAGAAACAAACCTCTGAAACTCAAGTTGGTCTACCATTTTCACCGCCATTAGGATATATCAGAAATGTAATCTCTCTCACTCCTCCCATGACAACAATATCCGACGCACCTAAAAGGAAGTACTGTAGATAAATTATTTGCTGAGTTAACAGAAAAATATAAAATCAAAATAGGAGGTGAGAAAAAGAGCTAAACATAATAACATATAATGACACAAAATTCGAAAGAAGCATTTATATACTTTCCTAACAAGCTATGAATGTTCTTCCTCATCTCATTATGAGCTTATAAGTACCAGGATTCAGTTTATTCGTTGCATTTTTCCATCTCAAGTACATGAATTACACAATGTTTTAACTTCAGAAAATGAAAGAAGACATACTTACTACAGAAAAATATTTAACTTCAGCATAGTGCGCAGTCCTATAAGGACGCAAAGCAGATGTGGAGCCATTAAAACTCAAGTCATTTGAGCTGAAGCACTTGAAGAACAAAGGCTGAAGGAGACAAGGAAAAAGCAGCACCAATTACCGTAGCTTCATCAATGCTTCGAACCTTGACCTACAAATTTTTAAAAATCATACAGACCAAACAGAAATATACTAACAAGTAACAATGACCTGAATAAATACACATAATAGACTCCCATCTGACCTTTGTATCAAATTTCAAATGAAATTCGAGAAGTGAAATTTCAGAAAGAAATCTGTTTCAAAAATATTTTGCCACATAGGTCAAAACTATATCATCATGAGGTCCAAAAATCAATGATTAGAAATATACATAAAGGATAAGAGCATGTCTATAGGAACTTTATGTAAAACATTGGAAACTGTCAAAAGCTACAACATATTAAGTCTTCCATCAAATCTCACCAAGGCAAATCAGTGGACAACTAACATGTCAGTCAGTATCTAACAAATTCTCTTCAACAAAAATGACTTCCTTGGAAGTTTTGAAATCTCTTGATCACCTTTCTTTTGATACAATATACAGCTTTTAAAAGACAAGAAACCTGAAAACTTCAGGGAACATATATTAACTGGTGGCCATGAAAATCAAGAAATCAAGAAAACTCTCAACAAAGAATATTAACACCAACCCCATCTCAATCATGAAATCGCTCCTCATTCAATGAGATTTCTGAAACGATAACATCCAAATCAAGGCCCAGTTTAACACAACTCACCACTAAAGACAAGCAAAAGGCACTACTATACCAAAAATATAAGAGAACACCATTAACTAAGATTAATATTGTTGAGATATGTCACTTGTGAGTTGTCCCACATGGATTGATTAAGGGAAGAGAGTCCACTTTATAAGCCAAGTGAGCTACTCCTCCTATTACCAATTGGTTTTAGGATGGAACCTCGCTTGGTGGGCTTGGGCTCTCTTCCCCATATTGGGTACACTTCATGTGTGTGGGACCGTACCAAGTCCCCCCGAATTTAACAAATATAAAGCAGCAGATTATGGCCTCCTCAACATAATGCGTCAAACCAAACCGTAATTTAGGTCTGATTATAAGAGAAATGAATATAGAGATAGATTGGTCATCAACAATAATAGGTTATGTGGAACTAATTAAATGAAAATGATGAGTATATCGGGAAGTCGAGTTCATAGGTTTTACAATTCAGAAAAAAGAATGGATTTCTCTAAACTCAAGATATACAAAAGACATTACTATTGTAACTGTCTCCATAAGCACTTGCATCACATCATATAATAAGAAAATAGAATCACAAATTTACGACAAAAATAGCGAGCACATTATGTTACCTCAACAAATCCTGTAGAATCCAAGACATTGAAGGCATGGGATGTCTTCAAAAGCTGATCATACCTAACATGACAGAAAACAGAGAGATGCAAGTCAAATAACAAACTGAAAAGAAAACAGGGATTTCAGAAGTCGAGCAAACGACGAGCTTCAACATCAAATTGATCAAAAGGAATATGAATGTGATTGATGCTGGAATGCTCCAAATGGTATGCACTCATCTCCTTCCTGCAACAGATAATGGAGTAATCACTCTTTCTTTCTAAAGAAAATAAGCATGAGCAAGCAGAAAATGTTTTGAGAAAATAACAAAAATAATATAACCGCGCCGAGATCATTGGCTCCATATTAACACATAAAAGACAAAGCAACAAATTGAGAAAAAAATGTTCGGATGCATGGAAAGATATATCAAATGGAAACAATCTGCTTGAAAATTAGTTACATGGTGTACAATAGGGAAAAGAGATAGAGCGGGTAGGGATAAAACATGGCAAGGGGTCAACTTAGCTTTGTGCTGCAATCAATATGAGAAAGGCCTAATGTGTTGCCAATATATAACACCTCCTTTCTACATAGCCCAATATTCTTACTACATCCATTAAGAAACTATCGGTGTACTCCATTAACTATACAAATCAAGTATTGACACCAGTAAATTTGAAATGGTCACGATAAATTAGAAACTCAAAAGAAAACCAGATAAAACCTGGTCCTGACCAAAAGGATGCAGAATAGGTAGGGGATGTAGATCCATCAAAATACCGAATAGAATGCTTTCACATATCATTCCAACGATAGTAAGTGTCCATAAAAGGTAGGCTCATGACAGCTTTTATATTGCCGGGGGCTCATAAGCCTCCAGTTGACCATAGAATGATCCAGTTACCAGCTGACACATAACCATCACAAGTCCAAAGAGTTCTTCCTCTACGTTGTTCAGCCTGGATCATATAACGGTACAAAGCAAAAAATCTCACCAGCCAAGAACGAAAATAAACCATAACTAGTATACCTGTGATTTTGAAACCCAAACAAGCTCTGATGAATCTTGTTTTCTAATTGTTGTCCCAAAAAACTTGCAAAGAAGGACAGGAATCTATGACATACCCACCTTGGGTATTGTCACAGAAGATTCTGCATTATTTCACATTTCTTAGGATTTCATGAGCAGTTTCCTTCACAACAGAAGGTTAAGATCAAAACACATACACAGACATTCTCTGAAAAATCAGCTTGTTTCTCAAAAAATTAGCAAAAGTCCAATAAAGTTATGCAAATTGTTTTCTTTTTTATATCACCAGAAAGTTTGACTGAGCAAGTGGAGATAGAAATGAACATTCACAAACATCAAGGTTAGTATTATTCCCATTGTAGACTTTGCTAGAGAAAAAATTTAGAAGGCGAAAACTCACCAAGTCAAGACAAACATGAAGCTGCTGCTAACCTGAGGTTTTACTTCTACAATGTGCTGTCCACTCTTGCTGTAATAGGTTCATTTGCCAGAACACTAATCAAAATATACTTCCATATCAAAGAGACAAAAAGAAAAAGCAATTGTATCTAAAAGATAAAGTATCAAGATTTGAACCGGCAGCCTCATTTTGCGCAATAGATCCGCCACTCTTCTGCCAACACCATAAGTAGCTCCAGCAGACCAGAGAATTTCTCATCAGAAATCCAAAGAACTCTAGATATAAAAAAATGATGATTAAATGAAACAGCAAATGAGATTAAAGGCAAGATCAACAGAATCATTTTACAACAGTAGAAACAAATGAAGACAAAAAATTTGAAAGTAGCAACTGTTTTCATATAACTTCCCTAGTAAGCCAAGAGCAAGCAAAATGAAGTTATCCATGGTAGCTCATAACGTAAGACATGTGAGAAATTATATTGTCTCTTTGGTCAAAGATGAGATCAGCTTCAGCAAGTTCTTCAGATAATGACCAAATGCTCCTCCTGTGTGGCGATTAAGAAGTAAAATAAAGCAAATTTCGTTGTAGTAAACAACTAAATGAGATGAGCATAAACAAAAGTTAATTGTTCAAACATGCATGTCATTATTTGAATTGACTCATAGTATTTAACAAAATTTAAAAGAATGAAGAACCTTCAACTTTTGAGTGAGAATGAAACGCAGTTCCTTGTTCAATCTAGGAAGCCTTACACAGAAAGCAGCAACCACAGACCAGCTCTGGGGCGAAGACAATTTGCTCATTCTCAGTCAAGATCACCTAGTCCAAATATAAGAATGTTGCCATAACTTTGTATGATAGTTTATCATTAGCTGTGAGAAGAGAATGAGAAGTTCACTCTCATCCGAGTTGATTATCATAAAATTCATGTTCGAAGGTTTTCTTCGAACAAAGAGGAAAATTTTAGTGTAGAAAGCATGCCAAACGGGTGAAATGAATGACATGACACTCTCGCAAAACCAGTTAGAAAACTAATTGTAGCTTAGTTATGTTATTCCATAATACTCACATAGAAGCTAAAATTCCAAGAAAAATGATGTGACTCCTAAAAAATAGCTAAAACTGCACATCTGACTCTTAAATGGTTTGACTCTTACACAATAGCCAAAATGATCTTAAAAGATGTCATTATCTAAAAATCCAAGGAGGAGAGAGAGAGAGAGAGAGAGAGAGAGAGAGAGAGAGAGAGAGAGAGAGAGAGAGAGAGAAGTCAATCTTACCAAATCCAACTATGACTGACTGGAAGTCCCTTATTCTTCAACGACCCCTGCAATAGTTATATGTACATTGAAGATTGGCACATTGAAGACTTTTCCCCATGACTCCAACTCCAGTAGTCATCATTTTCTGGATGCATAAACTACCGACAAGAATTATATCAGGAAAGAGCCAAGGACAGAGAAGATAATATGCGTGTGTGTATACATATGTATCCAAGTTCAAACCCTGTCTCTCAAGTATCATCTCTAGATATGATTTTGTGATCCATGGTCCAGTTATACCCATCCTTGATGATTCAGTCCCAACTATCTACAGAAGAGATTGACTGCATCAAACATAAGAAGTCAGATGATAATCATATCAAAAACCAAAATTAACCATTATAAGGAAATTCCACAGATAAATCAGAGTGCCTGACAACTGTACAATGAATTCAACTTTCACATATTAAACCTCCCCCTGCGTGTGACTATTTAGAAGTACGAGAATGCAAAATTATAAGTATATCTAACACCAGTCTTTGATTGGGTAAGAGGGATTAGGGAAGATTTCAGTATTAATTCAGGTCTCAACTGCAAGTGACCATGTTCGCAAGTAAGGAGAAAACGACTAAAAAAATAGTAATCATGGGTGGGATGCATAACTTAAGTGGCTTTCCGATTCTTTTTCAGATATGAGATAGAAACAAACCTCTGAAAACTCAAGTTCTTCACCGCCATTAGGATATATCAGAAATGTATGTAATCTCAGTCACTCCTCCCATGACAACAACATCAGAGACGCACGCCGCCAATTCTTGTAAGGATTTGTACGAATCAAATAATGGATGGAAGATGAGTGGGGTTTAAGATGAGTGGGGTTTTATATACAAAAAACTTAGCCGTTGCAATATATTTGGAATGTTTAGAAAAAGGAAAGAAAATCATACCTGATGATCTTCTTGATGATTTTCTTTCCAACGTTTTTAAGAAGCGTGCGTTAACCTAGTTGGAAGTATCTTTCGAAAAGGAAACAAAATTATTATTATTATTATTATTATTATTATTATTATTATTATTATTATTATTATTATTATTATTATTATTATTATTTATTAATTTTAAAAAGGGCAAATACAATTTCACCCCTTGAACTTGGTCCTATGTCTCATTTACCCCTAAACTTGCAAATATTACACTTATTGACTTGCCCCATCAATTAAATCTATATATATATAATAGCAGAAGTCCGGAATTTTTATTTTCCCGCTCTTTTTGCTTATTATATTAGGAAATAATTGTAAATATTATAAATGGTAATTATTATAAATTCTTATATTAGGAAAATATTATAAGAAAATCGTTGTAATTATATAAATTAGGAAAATATTATAAGAAAAGATTGTAAATGGTATTCCTACTTTATATGTGTATACATTATGAAAATATCATAAATGGTATTTCTATTTTATCGTACAAAAAATAGGAAAATTTATTTCTTGATATTCCTACTTTATACCAAAAGTGGAGTCAGTAGTATCAATTCTATCTATATATAATATATAGATTTTAAAAATTATAAATAGTATTTCACCATAATTGATATTAGTATATGTCGAGTTCTTCTTAAATATATATTACAATGTGTTGATTCTATACATCATCTTCATCAAATATATTGCTTATTTATTCCAATGGTGTCGATGCAATTTTGTGCAATATAATATTAATTAATCAAGTTTTAAATAATGATGACTATTCAAACTTTCCTAAATTGTTTGATAATAGTTAAAATAGGCGAATTATGATGTTATGTATCTTTCACCATTGAATTAATAATTGATTTTGTGTTGAGAGATTTTTTGCGACTTATTATTTATGTTAAATCCTCTTATATTTATAATCAAAATGGTAACAAATATTTATTGCTCGGAAATATTATATATATTTCTTTCATATATTGAATGAAATATTTTTTTATGTTGCCAAATTCCATTTATATTTAAATTGATTTTGAATTCTGGGATTTTTTTATGGATGATTTCGAAAATATTTTATTATTAATAAGATGTTTGATTATTATGCTTTTGAATGAATATACGGATTTTTATTTAATCTTGATTCAATTGATGTTGTAATATTTATTTTTGAAATATTGGTATTTCCAGAAGTGTGAACAAATACTAAGTAAGTTCAGTCTAGATAGTTCAAATGAATTATCTTCTAATTGGTCCACTGATCAACGTTGGTGTTAGATTTGATGATAATTTGCTTGATTAAGAATAATAATTAATAACTCTAATTACTATCAAATAAAATTAGTATATATATGACATAACTAAGGCAACTCAATCAGATAAAAAAGAATAAAAAAAGAAAAAATATAAAATAAGATACAGTTTTGGACAAATCAATCCAAATATTATCATAACCAATGCATGTTTTGGAGTTATCCAAAAGGGGGAATTTTTTAAGTACTCATTATGGATAGTAGGTATTCTTTTCTACCCATAGACATAAGAAAACTCTTTTCTACCCAATTTGACAAAAATGCCCCTCCTTTAATTTGAAGATTTTGAATTTTGAAACTGATGCAATTAATGCATTCCTTGAAAATCGTGTACACTTTCCCCTAAATACACACACTTATGTATAAAATCGTATGTCCATATCGTGCCCATATCGTGCCAACCCCCATGTACATATACATAAAAAGGCACGATATATCGTGCCTAATTTTAACTGAGGCACGAAATATATTGTGCCTAATTTTAACTAAGGCATGAAAAATATATCGTGTCTGATTTTAACTGAGGCACGAAATATATCGTGCCTAATTTTAACTGAGGCAAGAAATATATCGTACCTAATTTTAACTAAGGCACGGAAAATATATCGTGCCTAATTTTAACTGAGGCAAGAAATATATCGTGCCTAATTTTAACTGAGGCACGGAAAATATATCGTGCCTAATTTTAACTGAGGCACGAAATATATATCGTGCCTAAATTTAACTGAGGCACGAAATATATCGTGCCTTTTTATGTGTACATATTCTAAAAAATTGTCTATTAATTTTGAAAATTATTTCAATAAAATTTAACAATATTTGCAATTTATTAAAAAATGTCGAAAATCCACAAAATCATTTAAATCTAAATATTAAAATCTACAATTTATTTTAAAAATAAAAAAAGAATAAAAAAAAATCTATAATTTATAATTATTTTAAAATCCAAATATTAAAATTTATAATTTATTTTAAATATGAAAATTAAAAAAAATATACTTTTTTTAAATATTTGCCATTATTTAAAATATGAAAATTTATTTAAAAGTCTCAAAAATTGTTCGACAATATGAAAAGTGGATTAAAAAATGAAAATTGTTGAAGGCTTTCGAAAAAATTTACCAAAAAATCAGATTTTTTTATAAAATCCAAAAAGGGGGTAGAGAGAGAAAAAATAAAGAGATAGGGCCCCACTTACTTTTGCATTTAAAATATAAGGGTATTTGAGTAAAAGAACCATAAAAATCGGTAGAAAACTTAGTTTTTTATCTCACATGTCAGAAAACTCTTTGTCCTATCCTAAGTGGGTATTTCCCACAATTTCCTCTATCGAAAATTAGTGGTGCTTTGATTTGGTAAGTCAATGGCAAGAATCTTTAGTAACATAAAAATTTTATTGGCTAATTATTTTTTCGGTTATGATTGTAATATTTTTAGATTTGAAAATTTAAAAATTCTATAATCATTCCTATAATTGTCCTATACAATCAAAAAAAAAATTGATTGTAATCGGTACTATAGATACAATAATTATTTATTATTGTATATATTCAATCTATAGATATCATCAACTATTGATTGAAAGAATTTTAAAACTAAGCCTTTGATAAAACAATTGAGAGTATCTATTTATACTTTCTAATCCAATTTGACTACGCTTCACACAACGAATAATTGACAATAAGTTTAACAAAAATTAAGAAAATTGTACCTTATGATTAAAGATTTGTCAATTTAGAAAAATGTATTAACTTAAAAAAAGACAATAATTGTCAACGGGAGTTTTTTTATTTTATTTCCAAGAATGCACAAGTCTATGATTGGACAACAATATATTTCCTTAATTAAGAAAAACAACTAATTAAATGGCAACAAATATTTGATTATTTGAAAATTGTACATATCTTTTTCATATCTTGATATGGGATTAATAAAACCAATCAAATTGACGTTAAGTAATTGACATGATCAACCAATACTACAATTGTCCTATAAACTATAAATCAATCATATAATTACTTAATTGGTATATGTAATCAATTAGTATTTATTATTTTTGATATTTTATTAATTATAACTCTAAAAAAACAATCAGAGAATTGTTGGTGCTTTACTTTGGTAAATCAATAAATCAATATTGGAAGATGAAATAATCAATATCTAGCGACCAATGTATGTTTTGGAGTTATCTAAAATTGACGTTGTTTTACTTTAGTAAGTCAATAGAAAGATTTTTTGTAACGAAAATAATGTGTTTTTAACTCAATATATGATAATTAATAATTATATTTCCAACCAATGCCATTAAATAAATTCTTTGTAAAATTAATTATATAATGAATTGATGTTGCATTTTAAAATAGACTTCCCGAGTTAAATGTTTTTGGATTGTCAAACTTCCCAATGTATTCTATCATCTTTTGATTGATGAAGCGATTTACATCAATTCATTGTTGATCAAAATGAGAAAACACATGGGGTTTACATGCATCTATTGAAAATAAATGTCAAAGAATGAATATTGATATCAATTGTACTATTTCTATACCCTGTTTGGTTATATCATGTTTATGTTCGTAAGTTTTTAGTGGATTACTATGTATTCTTTGTAAAATTTATGCTAATACTACTAACATTTATATCAATGACATAATAGTTCATTTTAAATTTTATTCATGACTTTTTCTACCATATTATTTTGAATAATATCTCAATTTATATTTTTTTATTAACAATGTGAAGTATTTTTTTTTCAACAAGTACAAGTACAATAAAAATACATGTCTCACAAATTATATATAATTATTTATAGAGAGGTGTGTGAGAAAGAAAGGGATATAAAACAATAATTTAGAGACATGCATAAATTGAGGAATAATTCCTTACGAGTTAAATTAGGCATTTAAGTTTATAGTTGAAAATATAAAATTGAAAAATAAATTTTTGTTTTTAATAACTTTATACGAATATTACTATTAAAATAAAGTAATAAATATCAATTCAGGTTAATAAATATTATAAACCAATAATATTAAAATAAAAATATACGTCAACGCATACGGGTGGATACTAGTTAAAATATAATACATGGACAATACTACCTTTAATAAAATGAATCTACATTTTTTAATAAATTTTAATATTTTATACCCTATTTGATTTACATTATAATTATATTCAAAAAGTGTTTTTTCATGTTACATTTAGTAATTTAAATTTTAAATCTAAAGCGATGTACAATAAATACAAAAATAAATAAATATGAAAGATTATTGAAAATCAATTATTTAATTTAAAATAATACTTTTAAGGAATATTGCAAAAACTCCCTAAAATTTTGGGCTAATTACAAAAAAATCCAGAGATGTTTTAAAATTACATATAATATATATATATATATATATATATATATATAGGGGAGGATCAAGTGAGATCATGTCTCTAGGTGAGACACAATGGACTAATCTCAACCATCCCCCACTATTAATCAATGGGTATGATTTAATGGGTAAAAAAATATATTAAAATATTAATTTAATCAATATAAGGGTAGTAGGGTAAAATAACATAACAAATTAGTTACAAAAATGGAATCAAATTTCTTTCTCTCTCATACATCTACCAATTTCCCAATCTCACGTCTCTCTTTCTCTCTCATTCATCCATTAACGCAAATAAAGAAAAGCTGTGAAGAACTCGAAAATTACGAGGAGAAAAAAATAAGAAAAATCGGTGCAATATTACGAGGAGAAATAACGAGCGAGTGAGTTCGAAAACTAAATATGCGACAAAACTCAACTAAATATGCATTATCGAAAACTATCTATGCGGCGTAAAAAAAACTAATATGTAGTACAATATATCCAACTATGCAAGACGTCATAAACTATGCAACAAAATCAACTAACTATGTATTATCTAAAAACTATCCATGCATTGTGGAATACCTAAATATACGATATATTATGTAACATCCCATTTTTATAATTTCCAAAAGCAACACCCCATTTTCATAACTAAATATACATTATATTGAACTATTTATGTAGTGTAGTACAACTACATATGCAGTACGTTACATTCAATTATATCTTATTTTCGTAAAACAATGCCAACAAAATAACTAAATATGCATTATTTGATGTCTAATTATGCAGTAGAAGAACCCTAACTATGATGTAAAATAAAAATATTTGGAAAGAAAACAGGTTCCTTAAATTCGCCACAAAATCCGTGAGTGTCAATTTGGCCCATAAAATCTGCTTTGAGACCACTAATTTGAATTACAAAATTACAATCTTACCCTTAAAATCAACAAAAATTAGGAAATAATTAAAAAAAAACTGAATTAATCGCATCCATTCATTTTTTAAGATCAATGGGTAAGATGAGTCCACACTGTCTCACCTAGAGAGGGTGGTCTCATTTGAACCAAATCCTATATATATATATATATATATGGTTTAATTTTGTAACTACTTCAAATTTGGGATTCACAATTTTAAAATCTCATTAGTCACAATATTAAACTTAGTCATAAATTTGTTCATGTATTAATTTTTAATATATATTTATAAGATATCTAAATCCACAATTAAACATGTTTAATTTGATAAAATACAAAAATTGTATATTTCATTCTAGCCACTTGGGTAGTTCTATACCCTTAGATCAACACATAAATATACTCACCCACATGGATGTGTCTTGATCCAAATGTATAACACCCACTTGGTTAGCCTAATATTTGTTAGACGACAAATACAAATTAGCAAGTGCATTAAAATTTTCGGGAAAATTGTCCGTGTCGGAGTTGGTGCTAGCCCGTCGGGCCAAGAGGGAAAGTGGGTAGGGCGAAATTTCTTTGGGTCGCTATTCGGGGAGTTAATCGGGATGGGTTGAAAAGAAAGGGTGTCCGGCCCACGTATTAAAAATACATTTTATTTGCTTGGCCGACAAAAGGTTGATGTTCGGACCTAATGGCGGGCCAAATAGGTCGACTCTTTTCGGAGCTTGCAAAATCGCAGATCGATCCGACCATATTAACGGCCCGATCGAGCAAGCCATCGGACCGTGCTTTTTTGACTACGACCACAACTGTCAAGTCTCAAATATAGCAAAATGAACAATCATATAGCAAAATGAACAATCATATAATAGGATGAAAACATCATTAGTTTGTGCCATTATGATCCAATAACCAAATAAAAACATTTGGAAGTAAACATAGGGTATCATCCTCTTCAATTCTCAAAGTATGCATATAACCAAACATATGATTTAAATGCCTTTTCGTTCTTTTCTTTTCATTTTCTCTTACAAGTTCATTACTTCATTATTAATTTATTTATATTTGCCAAACCATTGGTACCAGGTTTTATGTACCAGAGTGCTGCAATATAAGCAAACTCCACGCCATACAAATGAAAGTCGAGACCATAAGGATTCAATTAAACGAATAAGAACATAAAAGTGAAACGATAGAAACAAAAAAGAGAATTTTCATCTAAAACTGAATCAAAAACTCATAATACCCTACACCAAGATTTTTTTCGTAGTCCAAAATTCTACAAAAACAATCAACTCAACAGAGAGAAAAATACAACAAAGTCATCAAGTAAACTCAACATGATTGTCTAGTCATAAGAAGTCAGGAGATAATACAATAATAGTAACAATATTGACAATCAATAATACTTGCAAAATAAATAAAGCACGCAAAATTACATACCCAAGAAGGATTTACTCATCAGAAACTCTTAAACATAAACTAATTATTTACACTTTTGGGTCTAATCTCAATCCCTTGAATAATAACACCGCTTTTCCAGCTACCACCATTCACCTCCATCAGACTCAACTCCAAATCACCATCTTCTCCTTCCTTAACAAAATACTCTCCCAACTCAACTTCCATCCACCCATCACTCCTCTGCTTCGGGTACTCGGTATTGCCCTCCGTTGGCAAGTCTAGTTGTCTTTGTACACGAGCTAACCGTTGGTAAAACAACCCTAGTCGCCTTGGTACAATCTGATACCTTTGCCTCTGTGCTCCCTCTGGATCCAAACAAATCGTACGTTTTTCACTTTCATGCCCACCGATTGATACAAAAGCCTCCGCAGGTTGGTACTCAAACCCAGAGACTCTTGACTTGCAAGTGAACACAAGGTATGCTGCATAATTCGTGCCAGAAGATAGCTCCTTGGTATTAATTTTTCCCCGTATTTCGAACCAGCATACGTTAAGAAGCTCTGCCACCTCAGAGAATCTGAAACAAATGACAAGTTAGCATTACATTACTATTGGAAAACATCACGAAAAGGGAAAGGGTTAATTGTTGCTACTTTATTACCTGGACTCAGGAAGAGAGATCCATTGCCAATACTGAGGAGTATCACCCCATACAATAGAGAGCTCTCTTGCAGCTAACATGTAGCATTTCTTTCCGCTCCATTTCTCCAATGAAAAGCTCTGTTTAGCAATTGAGAAAGCCAATCAGATTAAAAGACCAAACTATGATAATTAACACCATTGTCATGCCAAGATTTCAGAATGCTCTATGCTAGGAATTACATTAGGAATTAGGATTTAATGGAGAAAAATTGCCTCGAATCACAAAAGCAAAGCTAACTTAAGGTGACAGAAACGACACAAGGCTACCAATAAAGTCTCAATCCTACTGCCTAGCTATAGGCATGCATGAATGTAAGATCAATCATCCCAAGGACAGATCAGTTGTCAACAATTGCATTTAGGATCCAAGTGAAAAGAACAAAAAATTAATATAAGAATTCTTAATTCCAAGGAAAGGATATGATGAACACTTACAATTGGTCTTGTGAATTGTATCCTTATCAGCTTCACAATCAACAAAACTCCGATGAGGTCATATATCTGTGGACCAGTCTTTGATCCGACAAATGCTTCAGTATATTTCCAATCACAATCAAAGATGTACAAAAAGAGAAGAAATGATCTATTAAAATGTATACTTATTAGAAAAATGAGAATATTGAGGAACTAAAGAAACCACAAAATGATGCAGCAAAGAGAACAATTTTCAGCAAAGTACAACGTGGAAACAGATTTGACACAAATGCTGTGAAAACTGAAAACCTTCATCCATGTGAGCTACTACGTATATCAAAAAACAACTGCTAAACACAAGGAAACTGATGAAGAAATAGACAACTCTATATCCAACATCCACTCTTACCCCAACTCTATAGACCGTCTTACAAATCCCAAGAAAATTCCAAAATAAAAGGAACATCGAAAAATAGTATTGAAATCAAATGGCTCACCAAGCAATATCGAAATCAAAAAGCAATATCGAAATCAAATGGCTCAAGGGCCAACCAAGCAAATATCGAAATCAAATGGCTCACGGGCCAACCAAACAATATCGAATTCAAATGACCCACGGGTAAACCAAGCAAATATCAATGGCTCGCAGGTCAACAACAATGACGAAATCAAACAGCTCACGGACCAACCAAGCAATGACGAAATCAAACGGCTCACGGGACAAGTCAACGAGCAATTACGAAATCAAACGGCTCACAAGTCAACCAAGCAAGGACGAAATCAAACGGCTCACGGGCCAACAAAGCAATATCGAAATCAAATAGCTCGCACGCCAACAAAGCAATAGAGAAATCAAATGGCTCACAGGCCAGCCAACCAATATAGAAATCAAATGGCTCACAGGCTAACCAAGCAATATCGAAATCGAATGACTCACGGGCCAACCAAGCAATATCAATATCAAATGGCTCACGGGCTAAACAAGCAATATCGAAATCCAATGGCACACGGGCCAATCAAGCAATATCAAAATCAAACGGCTCACGGGCAAACCAAGCAACGACGAAATCAAACGGCTCACGGACGAACCAAGCAACGAAATCAAACGGCTCATGGGCCAACCAAGCAACGACAAAATCAAATGACTCACGGGCCAACCAAGCAACGCGACGAAATCAAGCGGCCCACGGGCGACCAAGCAACAACAAAATCAAAGCGGCTCACACGCCAACCAAACAATGGAAAAACCAAACAGCTCACAGGACAACCAAGCAATGCGAAATCAAACGGCTAATAGGCCAACCAAGCAATATCGAAATCAAACGGCACCCCGGCCAACCAAGCAATAACGAAAGGAGATATTTCATGACCAACTTAATCGAAAGGAGATTCCATTACCTCATAATCTTATCTCAATTTTTCACATATGGCACTGTTAAAGGAATGGAATTAATTGCAGATTTTCAGCTGCAATTTTCTTGATTTAAATATCAGATATTTGCAGATTCTCAACTGAAAATCTCCGATTTTAACAGCAGATATTTGGCAGATTTTTCAGTTACAAATCTCTTGATTTTAGCAACACATTTTCAGCTTTATTGGGCTGCTAGAATCAAGGAATTGATGCCACAGATTTGGAGCTGCAGATTTTAAGGGATTCAACAGATTTTGTAGTTTAGGATATCTTGTACAATTTGTATATAAATAGCTAGCTAGTTCAGAAGTAGGAGTGTATCATCCAGGATCATCTTGTACTTTGAGAATACAATTATACAGAATTCAGAGTTTATCAGGCACGACATTGTGAGTAGTAAAAGTATAAACACATAGTGTTTGAATAATTTATGAAGACCAATATGTGTAGATGGACTATCATAAAAGGTAAAGACACATAATGAGCACATGGCAAAAAAACAACAAATTGTAACAAACATGTAGTTAATTAGGCAAAGATAATATAATAAGAACTTCCCACATTGTCCTTTTGTTTGCAAGCGGATGACTAATAGATCTGCCACATGTTCCAAGACTATGTTTCGTGAGACAATAGCAGCGATCAACACAAATAAGATAAACTTCCATTGCATCTATTTTGGATTGTGGCCTGCGAATGAACAAATACACTAACTTAGGAAAAGAAAAAAGAAAACGTAAAAAAGTTGTTGATTAAAACTCCACACGAGTGTGAGTTTTTATTCAAATAAAGGTATACCACCTTGGCTTCCATTGCCCATATCTGGTGCCGGAACGTTTGTGTGAACTTTGATGAGGTCATGTATGTTTCAATCATCTTCCAATCACGTTCAAAGCTATACAAGAACATAAATGATCTTGTGAATTGATCCTTATAAGAAAAATGAGAATATTGAACAATTTTTTTTTTTAATTTTATAAGTGCACACAAGAAGTCATGATAAAGTAAAAATTAATATAAGAATTCTTAATTCCAACGAAAGGATATGATGAACACTTACAATTGGTATTCCAATCACTACTAGAGGTGAAAAGCCAAGAAACTTTGAGTACACATCTAGTATCCAAGCCATTGTCTGTTTGGGAGTTTGGTATTAATTTTAAACTTCTACTAGTGTATAACATAGCAAAAGTCTAGTTTCATACCTCTGGACTAGTGCCCATATCTGGTGCGGGGGCACATTTGTATGAACTCGGATGAGGTCATCTCTGTGTGGACCAGTCTTTGATCAGTCAAATACTTCAATCTTCTTCCAATCACGATCAAAGCTAGACAAAAACAACAAAACTGATCTTGTAAATTTGTATCCTTATCAGAAAAATGAGAATATTGAGCATTTTTTTTTAATTTTATATTTGCATGCAGGAAGTCATGAACAAGTAAAAATTAATATGAGAGTTCTTAATTCAAATGAAAGGATATGATGCACACTCACAATTGGCTTTCCTATTACTACTGCACGTATTACTACTGCATGTGAATAGCCATTAAACTTTGAGTACTCATCCGGTATCCAAGCCACTGTCTGTTAGGGAGTGTGATATTAATTTTAAACTTTTATTAGTGTACAAAATAGCAAAAGTCTATTTTTCATACCTGACGACTAGCGGAAACGTCTGTGCCAACTCCGATGAAGTCATGTATTTGTGAACCAGTCTTTGATCCGACAAATGCTTGAGTATTCTTCCAATCACGATCAAAGTTGTACAAAAAGAGCATAAACGATCAGAGAATATTGAGAAACAAAAGAAACCACAAAATGAAGCAGCAAAGAGAACACAATTTTCAGCAAAGTACAATGTGGAAACAAATTTGACACAAATGCTATGAAAACTGAAAACCTTCCTCCGTGTGAGCTACTAAGTATATCAAAAAACGACGCTAAAAACAAGGAAACTAATGAAGAAAGAGACAACTCTATATCCAACATCCACTCTCACCCAACTCTGTGGACCGTCTTACAAATCCCAAGAAAATTCCAAAATAAAAGAAACATCGGAAAACAGTATCGAAATTAAATGGCTCACCAAGCAATATCGAAACCAAATGGCTCAAGGGTCAACCAAGCAAATATCGAAATCAAATGGCTCACAGGCCAACCAAGCAATATCGAATTAAAATGACCAACGGGCCAACGAGGCAAATATCAATGGCTCGCAGGTCAACAACAATGACGAAATGAAACAGCTCACGGGCCAACCAAGCAATGAAGAAATCAAACGGCTCACGGGACAAGTCAACGAGCAATTACGAAATAAAACGGCTCACAAGTCAACCAAGGAAGGGGCGAAATCAAACTGCTCACGGGTCAAGTCAACGAGCGATTACGAAATCAAAGCTCACAAGTCAACCAAGCAAGGACAAAATCAACGGCTCACGGCCAACAAAGCAATATCGAAATCAAATAGGTGCAGGCCAACAAAGCAAAATATAGAAATCAAATGGCTCATGGGCCAACCAAGCAACGACGAAATCAAACGGCTCACGGGCCAACCAAACAACGACGAAATCAAACGGCTCACGAGCCAACCAAGCAACGACGAAATCAAACGGCTCACGGGCCAACCAACTACGAAATCAAACTGCTCACGGGCCAACCAAGCAACGACTAAATCAAACGGCTCACGCGCCAACCAAGCAACAACGAAATCAAACGGCTCACGGGCCAACCAAGCAATGATGAAATCAAACGGCTCAGAGGCTAACCAGGAATAACGAAATCAAACGGCTTACAGGCCAACCAAAAAATGGAAAAACCAAACAGCTCACAGGACAACCAAGCAATGACGAAATCAAACGGCTAATCGGCCAACTAAGCAATGTCGAAACCAAACAGCACCCTGACCAACCAAGCAATAACGCCGAAATTCCATTGAGGGTCACAAAGCCCAGAAGCATGACCAACTTAATCGAAAGGAGATTCCATTACCTCATAATCTTATCTAAGTTTTTCACATATAACACGACATTGTGAGTAGTAAAAATATCAACACCCAATGTTTGAATAATTTATAAAGACCAATATGTGTAGATGGGTCCATCATAAAATGTAAAGACACATAATGAGCGCATGGCAAAAAAACAACAAATTGCAACAAACATGTAGTTAGTTAGGCAAGGAGTAATATAATAAGAACTTCCCCCATTGTCCTTTTGTTTGCAAGCGGATGACTGACAGATCTGCCACATGTTCCAAGACTATGTTTCGTGAGACAAGAGCAACGATCAACACAAATAAGATAAACTTCCATTGCATCTATTTTGGATTGTGGCCTGCGAATGAACAAATACACTAACTTATGAAAAGAACAAAGAAAACGTAAAAAAGTTGTTGGAGTAAAACTCCACACGAGTGTTAGTTTTTATTCAAATAAAGGTATACCACCTTGGCTTCCATTGCCCATATCTGGTGCCGGAACGTTTGTGTGATCTTTGATGAGGTCATGTATGTGAGGACTAGTGTTTCATCCGACAAATACTTCAATCATCTTCCAATCACGATCAAAGCTGTACAAAAAGAACAGAAATGATCTTGTGAATTGTATCGTTATAAGAAAAATGAGAATATTGAAAAAAATTTATTTAAATTTATAAGTGCACGCAAGAAGTCATGATAAAGTAAAAATTAATATAAGAATTATTAATTCCAAGGAAAGGAAATGATGAACACTTACAATTGGTTTTCCAATCACTAACTGAAAAGCCAAGAAAGGTGAAAAGCCAAGAAACAAAATATTTGATGTTGTACACATCTAGTATCCAAGCCATTGTCTGTTTGGGAGTTTGGTATTAATTTTAAACTTCTACTAGTGTATAACATAGCAAAAGTCTAGTTTCATACCTCTGGACTAGTGCCCATATCTGGTGCGGGGGCACATTTGTATGAACTCCGATGAGGTCATCTATGTGAGGACCAGTCTTTGATCAGTCAAATACTTCAATCTTCTTCCAATCGATCAAAGCTAGACAAAAACAACAAAAATGATCTTGTAAATTGGTATCCTTATCAGAAAAAAGAGAATATTGAGCGATTTTTTTTTTAAATTTTATATTTGCATGCAGGAAGTCATGAACAAGTAAAAATTAACATGAGAGTTCTTAATTCAAATGAAAGGATATGATGCACACTCACAATTGGGTTTCTTATTACTACTGCACGTATTACTACTACACGTGAATAGCCATTAAACTTTGAGTACTCATCCAGTATCCAAGCCACTGTCTGTCAGGGAGTGTGATATTAATTTAAAACTTTTATTTGTGGACCAACTTACAAATCCCAAGAAAATTCCAACATAAAAGGAACATCGGAAAATAGTATCGAAATCAAATGGCTCACGGGCCAACCAAGCAATATCGAATTCAAATGACCCACGGGCCAACCAAGCAAATATCAATGGCTCGCAGGTCAAAAGCAATGACAAAATCAAACAGCTCACGGGCCAACAAAGCAATGACGAAATAAAACAGCTCACGGGCCAACAAAGCAATATAGAAATCAAATGGCTCACGGCCAAGTATTGAAATCAAAAGAAACCACAAGCAATGATGCAGCAATTCAAACGGCTCACAACCCAACCAAAACCGAAATCAAACAGCTCAGAGGCTAATCAAGCAATCATGAAATCAAACGACTCACAGGCTAACCAAACAATGGAAAAAACAAACAGCTCAAGGACAACCAAGCAATGACAACGAAATCAAACATAATCGGCCAACCAAGCAATGTCGAAATCAAACGGCACCCAGGCCAACCAAGCAATAATGAAAGAGATATTTCATGACCAACTTAATCGAAAGGAGATTCCATAACCTCATAATCTTATCTCAATTTTTCACATATAATGGCGACATTGTGAGAAGTAAAAATATAAACACACAGTAGATGCATTATCATAAAAGGTAAAGACACATAATGAGCGCATGGAAAAAAACAACAAATTGCAACAAACATATAGTTACATAGGCAAGGAGTAATATAATAAGAACTTCCCCCATTGTCCTTCTGTTTGCAAGCGGATGACTGATAGATTTGCCAGGATTATTGCACCAAATCTATTAATACATTCTAGCAAATAAACACCAACAAAACTATCCATTTATTTTGTCTAGTCCAACATGGCTACATGATAAATTGAGTGAGCTACACTTCTGTATAAGCGAGGCCCAATATCAGAAAATTTTAAATTCAAGTGGGTTAAAAATAGCAGGCCAAAGAACAGATAAATAACATACCGGGTAAAATGGGCCACATTGAAAAAATTTCTTAAGAACTTAAAGCCCAAGACTCTTCAAGATTTTAATGAGGCTGATATAGAGACCAATTCAAAACAATAAATGTTAAATCAGCATACCTCAAAAAAGAAAGCAGAAAAAGAGGAGACAAACTGCGAACAACACAACGAAGCACATAGCCACCACCGTGAATCGGAGGAGAGACAAAAGGAAAAAATCTAATCACAGAGGACTTGGTTTACAAAATTCATCAAAATTGCAGGCGGAAATCGAGAACAGAAAAGAGAAAGACCAATTGGGAGAAGAACCAAATGGTGAGAAGGATCTCAAACAATATAAGTTGAATAGGATACCTTTCATAACCAGCAGCAAAATCAAAGTTATTGGTGGAATACTTTTCCCACCTATGTTTAATTACACATGTTGAAACACTATGCTAATGGCTGCTTTCCGTGTTCATATTTGTCGCTGCAACTTTTTATTTAAAGAACCTTAAAGCATAAACCCAAAAATTAAGCATAGGGACATCTATAGAAGCATGCATGAGGATGCACAGATAGATGCATGGGTGACGATTATGTGAATCACATCAAACCAAAAGACAAAACCTAAGATTAGTGACCTGAAAGAAAATCATAGTTCTTCATTGCTCCGGCTATCATCTTGTCTGGAAGAAAATGCAAAGCTCCATCTGTGAAACTTAAACACCCCATTCAGGTTTTTCCTTCCTGTCCTATAACTCAGAAAGAGTTGTTTACAACTAGAAACACAAAATACATATTAAAGGACAAGATAAATGATAATCTAAAATGCACAAGCTTAACTCAGAGACATGATGCAACCTCTTTATGAAGCAAATCATTTTCACCCTGTATCAAAATAGAAATAAGAATTTTGAGGCTTCTGCAGAACTAGATAGAGCTAATTCTAAGTTATATACTTCCACTAAACCAGTAGTAAAGTAGCTCTTTAATGGGTTGCAGATATGCCACCATTATGTCAAGATGATTAGGATGCTTTCAATTTAAATCATCTACGAAAATAAGCTATCAACTTTCAAAATTCAGAAAAAGAAGGTTTGGAACGCATCAAAAAAGCAACAGCAGCAGTCAAGGGTTTAAACTAATTGACATATACCAAACAAATGAGGTTATTAAGATACCTGATTTTGCAGTTCAGATACTTTAGTCATGTACATTTCCCTCTGCCACTATCCATATAATTTTTGAAACCTTTAAGTTCCAGAAAGAAAGATTTATGAAATATAATCAAGCACGTCCTTAAAAAGCAAAAAAAGCGCAAGGCAAATTAAATTTTACAAAAACATACCGTCGGACCTGCCCAAAAAGCCTAGTATTTTCAAGTCTATAGCACAAAACAGTACATAAAATAGAAATATCACCACAAGGACAGAGACATGAACCACAAGTATCAAGAAGATACAAATAAGAACAAGGGCTCATAAATGAAACTCAATCAATAAGCACTTATTTGTGCTATAACATAGATAGACTCAAAAAAATATACATGTATACATATATATTGGAGAAAATATTTTCCCATCACAATTATAGCGCTTTTCACACTTTGGATTGTATTAGTATTTTACACGTTACCATTTGAATTACACGGGATACTTGCACTTTTGCAATCTGAAAACCCCGACGAAGGAATATTTTGCAGATACTCTATCACATTCAAGACACTCTTACTTGAGCACATTTGGTCAATTTCAAGTTGCTTAATATGGCTAGTTCCTATTGTTGACCCTAATTCTAAGAAGTTAGATTTATATTTTGCCCACATTAAACAACCTAGAATTGGCCAGAACTAGATCAAATAAGAGGCATGCCATGCCTTGCATATCATAGAATCTAGCTGAATGCCCCGACTTGGAGGTGCTCCGTATGGCAAAGTGCAGATGGTAAAGGTGTAAAAAATAAGTTTAGATAACAAGTGTATAAATAGATATAGTTTGGATGGGTTAATGCTTTTTTCCTATATATATATATATATATACGTATATATGACACTCGGAAGCAAAAAAAAATGCAAAAATGCATGTACGCCACATATCAGAAGCAGCAACATGGAAGAGCGAACAAACAGAAAAAGCAAATTCCAATGGTTAGAAGAGCGAAATAAGGAATGAGATCATGTAATTGTAAGGAGTGTTATATGTTTTTTCCCAAAACACAGTGCCATGCACCCTTTTTAAAAACACAGGGTGTTACTAGTAATACCTGCAGCTGAAATGAAAGGAGTAACACCTGCCTGCTGAAATGAAAGGGAGTAATACCTGCTGTTGAAATGATATGAGTAATATACCTGCTGCTAAAATGCTTCTACACTTTGGTACTTGAGAACTGCAAAGGTCAAATGCCATCTGAGAGGCACCAAATAAGAACTTTGACCAGGAACAAATATCTATCCATCATCCGTGCATAAAAGTGAGTGAGGTCCAGGAAAAGCTTTTGGAAATTTCCATGCTGAGCAGAGATGCAAAAAGGTAACAGCAGAATTTTCTCCTTTGGTTGAAACCCATATCGCTCATCTTCGATTGAATCATCTCCAAGAGATGCAGTGATTACAGTACCTAAAGTGAAAAGGTACGAATAAATAACAAGTGGGATTTACGAGTAGAAAATAAACATAAAATGACAATTGGCTTAGAAAGATCTGTCTATTATTGAGCATGAGAAATGGATGCATAACAAAACAAATATTCCAGTGATTGGTTTGCTTCAAGCATAAACATGCATACCACATATGACCTAGCATACTCAAGCATGCACAACTTCTATTCAGTACTTTCTACTAATTTACATCCATTAAATGCAGACCAAATCCTCATCTTCATCTTACCTAAAAGGAAAAGAAAATAAAGAATAAAGTACAAGTTAATCCTCGAGACCATCAGTGACCTGCATATCTCAAATTTAGTCTAAAAAGAAGAACCTCTTCCCCAGGTAAACAAAATTTCCTTCAGTGTTTTCCTTCAACAAAATTCATCATCACATAGACCAAGATTGCTTCAATAGTAAAGTTTCCAATGTGAAAAATATGCGATTACCTGGATTACCGATGCTGATATATGAGGGTTAGAGAGAAATATATCATATGGTTGCACCATTTTTGTCTTTGGTGCTTCACTCCTTCACACGTCAATTTTTTTCTTAGAGGCACATTTGGCTCACGAACCAGGAGGTAAACTAGGAGGTACAGTGTCTCCAGTTGTCAACAACCATTCTGAGAAAACAAAAATTGAGGTTATATAAATCTATATGTAGTCCTCAAACTCATTGCATTAGAGAAGTCAATGAACAAACTTCATAGTAATCACATTCAAGAAAAGCCCTTCTAATGTATTGATGATGACAAATTCATACTTTAGTTCATAAAAAGATGAATCATCTTTCACTTTACTATTTTCCGTTTTCCATTTGTAAAATATGGGGAAGCAAAGATGAGCAAAGGGTGACACAAAACAACAAGAGCTATGAATTATAGAGATTACCTAAAATTGGTGACACAAACAGAGCGGGTCCGGCATCAGCTGCTGAGCAGCTGGAACAACATCTGACACCTATACTTAAAACATATTTTAAAGGAAAAATAGATAAATAAAGCATTAAATACCCATGGCATCTTTAAAATACATAAAGATGCAAATATCCTTGACAGAATTCATTTGAAGTACAACTTAAGGTATGCAGCATTCAGAAAAATGGGGAAAAAAGAAGACCAATTCAGTATTAGAAAAATTGCTGTATGGAAACTATATCCCTTCCCTTCAAATCATACACTTGCATAATCATCTCTCCATTTTGCCTCTTCAGGCTATTTCAAATAATAACTAGTTTCAACAGGTAATCCTCATATTATTGATTAGATCAAGTTACTCCAGTTGGTTGATTTGTTTCTTTCCTTGGATATCAACTAGTCAGTAAATACCAATATGATAGATAGTAAAAAAACCTTGAAACATATAAAAATGGTATTATGTAGGGTCATCTCACCAAATCTAATTCCTAAAATATGTTCAGCCTTTCTCATTAAACTATGACCCACAAGCCTCTCACCACTTTACGCACCTAGCTGTATGTGGAATTCAATCACGGAATAAAGAGTAATGGAAAAACCTAATCAATAAGGTTGTCATGTAGTAATGGAAAAACAACATGCCAAATGGTTGATATAAAGACTAAAAATAGTGACGCGAGGTACTACAGTCGTCCCAGGGTACTAAAACAAATAAATAAACAGTCACTAAAGAGCATGATAGTAATGGCATAAAGATTAAAAATATACGCACAGTAATTTGGTTTTCAAGTTAATAAAAACAGAGTATACCTCCTCCAAAAATGCAAGACGATCAACTGTCAAGGCAGATGCCTGAACTGCTCCACAACCTAAGAGCACCTATAATTGCACACACTTAACAGTTAAATTAGAGTAAAAGATGTGTGAAGAATATTTTAAGTAAAGATCTTCCACCATGAAACACCAACAAGAGCAATAATGAATGTTGAAGCGATTACCGGAACCATAATAATTACCATCAGTAACGACTCACTGGCCTTGAATTGAAGAAAATGCATAAATTTGCTAACTGGCTGCCATTGGTCCTGCAAATAACAGCATACAGAAATTAATATTACTAAATATGCCTGTTGATTTTCTCAGACTTGTAAGAAAGAAGCCAGGTTTCGACCTTGGTAGAATGAAGGACCCACTGAAGAAAATCCAGCAGCCTTGTGCTCCCTCAAAGTGCTTGCCAACCATTCCAACCCCTCGTACAAGCCGTCCCCTTTGAGAGCACAAGTTTCCTGTATATATTCTCTAATGAACAAAGAATATAATATGGGGGGAGTTAGAAGCCATGCATGCAGGCTCACATGACCTTAGGTTACTGAGAATATATATATATTTTGTAAATCATAAAATTTTCTTAGAAGAGAAGGTGTATGAACTCTAATGCTCCGAATGAAAATCAGTATTCCATTCTGCTCTTTAGCTTAAAGTTGTCAATACCTTGTATTAAAGATGACCTTAGCACAGATCCTCACTATCAGCCTTAATTTCTCATCCAAATGTTGAGCTATGAAGTTCAAAC
This sequence comes from Rehmannia glutinosa, assembly GCA_016081115.2. Taxonomy (NCBI): domain Eukaryota; kingdom Viridiplantae; phylum Streptophyta; class Magnoliopsida; order Lamiales; family Orobanchaceae; genus Rehmannia; species Rehmannia glutinosa. The sequence continues at coordinate 274,823 of JABTTQ020003318.1, forward strand.
TCCAGTGCTTGGTTATATCTAAAAGAGTTCACGTCGCTGGGGAAGGTAATGCTTTCCGGAAGTTGTTTGTGTTGGGAAAATCCACAGTATTGCAGAATATGCGGAATCAAATTTGCAATTCTTGAACATTACACAGCTAAGAACAAAGGAGAGATGACAATCTGTAGAATTAACTCAGTAAAAAAATCACAAAGATTTGCACATAAGGTGGATTGTGATGAACAGCGGAAAAACATACCATTCAGAACAACAAAATGATGATATTAAAAAGAATGCACACAGCAGCAAGAGAGCCTAACAAGGAGGGAGAGGGATGAAATTACAAACCACTTTTATCCTGATACTAGTAGAACATCCATTGTTTGTAATAGAAACAACTCCTAATGGGAGAAAACATAGTAATCACATTAAGGGATGCACAAGTACTGGTTTTTTTAAGGCTTTCAGATTCCGTTTCAGATATGAGATAGAAACAAACCTCTGAAAACTCAAGTTGGTCTACCATTTTCACCGCCATTAGGATATATCAGAAATGTAATCTCACTCACTCCTCCCATGACAACAACATTAGACGCACCCCAATGAATTACTGTAGATAAATTATCTGCTGAGTTAACAGGAAAATATAAAATCAAAATAGGAGGTGAGAAAAAGAGCTAAACAGGAAAATATAAAATCAAAATAGGAGGTGAGAAAAAACATAAACATATTAACATATAAACATAATAACATATAATGACACAAAATTCGAAAGAAGCATTTATATACTTTCCTAACAAGCTATGAATGTTCTTCCTCATCTCATTATGAGCTTATAAGTACCAGGACTGAAATGGCATGAATCGCCATTCTTACTCTGTTCAAAATAAAGAAAACAACATTCAGTATCACTCAACTCTGTATTTTTGGAAAAGAAGAAAACGAGATCAATGGAAAAAGAACAAGGATTTAGAAAGGTAATCTGGTTCCAATTTGCCAACTGGACTGGACAACAAACAAGAAACAAACATTAAGTAAAACAAAAAAAACCTAATGCTACGAAAATATAATGGCAAATATGTATAGCAGTTCTGTTCTTATTGCTATTTAAAACTTAAAAAAGAAAATAAAAACAGTTTCAAAAAAATAGAAAGCAAAAAATCCTGCAACTTCTTGGTAATAAAGAAATAAGAAAAAGAAAAGGATTCAGTTCACCATGTTCAAGAAGTTTAAATTTAAAAGAAAAAATAATAACCATCACCTAAATATAAAATGTCTGCAACTTCCTAGATAAAGAAACTAAAAAAAAATTATTCACCATGTTCTCCAGAAAAAAAAAAAAAAGAATTCAATTCAAGAATACTTCATATGTTTAGAGAATACGTACCAGAGAGTTATAGAAACAGAGTGAACAAGAGACATGTAAGAGAACAGGGTGTTCTCCCCTCTGCAAGTCAAGCATTATCCACTCTTTAGTGACATTAAAAGATTACCTGTCAAACTATCTTCAAAAAAAAGATTACCTGTCAAACTAAGCCTTCATTTCAACATCTTCAGGCAAGAGGCTTAATGAATTTTCTTGACCAACAATATGGATATGGATCAATGGTTAATAAATCTCAACCCACTAAAAAGGCCGAAATTTTCACAATTATATGGGAATAATTAGCAGAGCACAGTGGTGGAATAAGAACATTAAGGGCGCGATTGGATGTACTTTCATTTTGAAAATTTTCATTTTGCTAGAGAATAGTGGTAAAAAAAATTTTAGAAGAAAAAAGATGAATTTTGAGAGTGTGATTGGATGTGAGATGAAAAAGTAATGATGAAAGTTGATTTGATTTAAGAATAGTAAAATAATGATTGGTAGTTAGAAATGTGTGAGTGAATGAATAGTGAAATTTGTGGGAGAATGTGTAATAATGATTAGTTTTTTTGTGAAAAAATATGTAGATGTGATTGATGATAGGAAAAATAAGAAAAAGTGAAAGTGAGAGAATAGTATATTTTCTAAAAATTTTCATAAACAATCGTATATTTGGTGTAAAAAAATTCTCCAGCAAAACGAAAATAGATTTTGTTTCATATCCAATCGCAACCTAATCTTTCAGCTTCCGCTTTTAAAATAAGTAGGAATTAGGAAATGGATGCATTTACCTAAAACATGCTTTCATAATAACCAAAATTTTAGATGTCTGTTATGGCAATAACCAGAAAAGTTTAATCAATGAACTAGGTAAATTTATCTCTTCAGCATAAACCAATATTTTATTCAACTTGTCAAAAAACCATATACTAAGCACTATACTACATATTCCCATTCATATTTTGGTCTCATTAGAAAATAGTACGGAGCATTGTCTCTATTTTCCTCCTTAATTTAGTGAACCTCTGCATTTCGTCATGTCCTGAACACGAGAGTATACAAGAATCTGCAAATTAAGTCCTAAAAATATATATAAAATAACCAAATATGAAATATCACAATCTACTTATCCAGTCCTTAGTGATAAATAAAGAGTGTAAGCAAAATAAAAGGTTACCTATAAGCTACTTCCAAAATATTCCACACTGAAAAACCCTGTTCATTTATTTCTTTCTCGGAAAAATGGAATGGGAATCTATTTGGTAGAGTCTGCCGAGGGAAAGCCTTAGCGACCCGAATAGACTACTTTCTTATGCTCTCTTGGAGAGTCAGTCCAACTAGTACACATATTGCTGTTAAAATCAGCGTGTTTATAACAATCTGACCTGCCAAGAGTTAAACTACATAAGGCCACTCTTGATAAGAAGCTTAACAAATAATGTAAAAGTAGAAAAGTTAAGTTACCAAAGACCGAGTAGCTAGGTGAAAAATAAATGGTGTGAAGACATGAATGGACAAGTGGAGAAAAATAAATAAGTTACCAACTAAATGCGTTTTTACACGTTACCTACCAAACTTCATTTTGCATTTTTCCATCTCAAGGACATGAAATTTACACAATGTTTTAACTTCAGAAAATGAAAGAAGACATACTTACTACAGAAAAATGTTTAACTTCAGCATAGTGCCCAGTCCTATAAAACAAAGCAGATGTGGAGCCATTAAAACTCAAGTCATTTGAGCTGAAGCACTTGAAGAACAAAGGCTGAAGGAGACAAGGAAAAAGCAGCACCAATTACCGTAGCTTCATCAATGCTTCGAACCTTGACCTACAAATTTTTAAAAACCATACAGACCGAACAGAAATATACTAACAAGTTATGACCTGAAGTAAATACACATAACAGACTCCCATCTGACCTTTGTATCAAATTTCAAATGAAATTCGAAAAGTGAAATTCCGAAAAGAATCCATTTCAAAAATATTTTGCCACATAGGTCAAAACTATATCATCATGAGGTCCAAATCAATGATGAGAAATATACATAAAGGATAAGAGCATGTCTATAGGAACTATATGTAAAACATTGGAAACTGTCAAAAGCTACAACATATTAAAGTCTTCCATCAAATCTCACTAAGGCAAATCAGTGGACAAAGTATCCTGTCATAGGGAAAAACTAACATGTCAGTAGCTAACAAATTCTCTTCAACAAAAATGACTTCCTTGGAAGTTTTGAAATCTCTTGATCACCTTTCTTTTGATACAATATACAGCTTTTAAAAGACAAGAAACCGGAAAACTTCAGGGAACATATATTAACTGGTGGCCATGAAAATCAAGAAATCAAGAAAACACTCAACAAAGAATATTAACACCAACCCCATCTCAATCATGAAATTGCTCCTCATTCAATGAGATTTCTGAAACGATAACATCCAAATCGAGGCCCAGTTTAACACAACTGACCACTAAAGACAAGCAAAAGGCACTACTATACCAAAAATATAAGAGAACACCATTAACTAAGATTAATATAAAGCAGCAGATTATGGCCTCCTCAACATAATGCGTCAAGCCAAACCGTAACTGTAGGTCTGATTATAAGAGAAATGAATGTAAAGATAGATTGGTCATCAACAATAATAAGTTAAGTGGAACTAATTAAATGAAAATGAAAAATGATGAGTATATCGGGAAGTCGAGTTCATAAGTTTTACAATTCAGAAAAAAGAATGGATTTCTCTAAACTCAAAATATACAAAAGACATTACTATTGTAACTGTCTCCATAAGCACTTGCATCACATCATATAATAAGAAAATAGAATCACAAATTTACGACAAAAATAGCGAGCACATTATGTTACCTCAACAAATCCTGTAGAATCCAAGACATTGAAGGCATGGGATGTCTTCAAAAGCTGATCGTACCTAACATGACAGGAAACAGAGAGATCCAAGTCAATAACAAACTGAAAAGAAAACAGAGATTTCAGAAGTCAAGCAAACGACGAGCTTCAGCCTCAAATTGATCAAAAGGAATATGAATGTGATCGATGCTGGAATGCTCCAAATGGTATGCACTCATCTCCTTCCTGCAACAAATAATGGAGTCATCACTCTTTCTTTCTAAAGAAAATAAGCATGAGCAAGCAGAAAATGTTTTGAGAAAACAACAAAAATAATATAACCACGCAGAGATCATTGGCTCCATATTAACACATAAAAGGCAAAGCAACAACTTGAGAAAAAATTGTTCAGATGCATGGAAAGAAATATCAATTGGAAAGAATCTGCTTGAAAATTAGTTACATGGTCTACAATAGGGAAAAGAGAAAGAGCGGGTAGGGATAAAACATGGCAAGGGGTCAACTTAGCTTTGTGCTGCAATCAATATGAAAAAGGCCTAACATGTTGCCAATATATAACACCTCCTTTCTACATAGCCCAATATTCTTACTACATCCATTAAGAAACTATCGGTGTACTCCATTAACTATACAAATCAAGTATTGACACCAGTAAATTTGAAATGATTACGATAAATTAGAAACTCCAAAGAACACCAGATAAAACCTGGTCCTGACCAAAAGGATGCAGAATAGGTAGGTGATATAGATCCATCAAAATACCGAATAGAATGCTTTCACATATCATTCCAACGATAGTAAGTGTCCATAAAAGGTAGGCTCATGACAGCTTTTATATTGCCGGGGGCTCATAAGCCTCCAGTTGACCATAGAATGATCCAGTTACCAGCTGACACATAACCATCACAAGTCCAAAGAGTTCTTCCTCTACGTTGTTCAGACTGGATCATATAACGGTACAAAGCAAAAAATCTCACCAGACAAGAACGAAAATAAACCATAACTAGTATACCTGTGATTTTGAAACCCAAACAAGCTCTGATGAATCTTGTTTTCTAATTGTTGTCCCAAAAAACTTGCAAAGAAGGACAGGAATCTATGACATACCCACCTTGGGTATTGTCACAGAAGATTCTGCATTATTTCACATTTTTTAGGATTTCATGCGCAGTTTCCTTCACAACAGAAGGTTAAGATCAAAACACATACACAGACATTCTCTGAAAAATCAGCTTGTTTCTCAAAAAATTAGCAAAAGTCCAATAAAGTTATGCAAATATTGTTTTCTTTTTTATATCACCAGAAAGTTTGACTGAGCAAGTGTAGATAGAAATGAACATTCACAAACATCAAGGTTAGTATTATTCCCATTGTAGAATTTGCTAGAGAAAAAATTCAGAAGGCGAAAACTCACCAAGTCAAGACAAACATGAAGCTGCTGCTAACCTGAGGTTTTACTTCTACAATGTGCTGTCCACTCTTGACTGTAATAGGTTCATTTGCCAGAACACTAATCAAAATATACTTACATATCAAAGAGACAAAAAGAAAAGGTAATTGTATCTATAAGATAAAGTATCAAGATTTGAACCGGCAGCCTCATTTTGCGCAATAGATCCGCCACTCTTCTGCCAACACTATCAATAGCTCCAGCCGACCAGAGAATTTCTCATCAGAAATCCAAAGAACTCTAGATAAAAAAAAATGAAGATTAAATGAAACAGCAAATGAAGATTGACTGCATCAAACATAAACTACCGACAAGAATTATATCAGGAAAGAGCCAAGGACAGAGAAGATAATATGTGGTTGTATACATATGTATCCAAGTTCAAACCCTGTCTCTCAAGTATCATCTCTAGATATGATTTTGTGATCCATGGTCCAGTTATACCCACCCTTGATGGTTCAGTCCCAACTATCTACAGAAGAGATTGAATGCATCAAACATAAGAAGTCAGATGATAATCATATCGAAAACCAAAATTAACCATTATAAGGAAATTCCACAGATAAAGCAGAGTGCCTGACAACTGTACAATGAATTCCACTTTCACATATTAAACCTCCCCTGCGTGTGACTATTTAGAAGTACAAGAATGCAAAATTATAGGTATATCTAACACCAGTCATTGATTGGATAAGAGGGATTAGGGAAGATTTCAGTATTAATTCAGATCTCAACTGCAAGTGACCATGTTCGCAAGTAAGGAGAAAACGACTAAAAAAATAGTAATCATGGGTGGGATGCATAACTTAAGTGGCTTTCCGATTCTTTTTCAGATATGAGATAGAAACAAACCTCTGAAAACTCAAGTTCTTCACCGCCATTAGGATATATCAGAAATGTATTGTAATCTCATTCATTCCTCCCATGACAACATCATCAGAGACGCACGCCGCCAACGCCGCCAAGGAAATACTTATTTTCTTGTAAGGATTTGTACGAGAAAAAAGAATCGAATTAGAGAATGGATGAAAGAGGAGGTGGGGAGGAGTTTTATATACAAAGATTACATAGCCGTTGCAGTTGGAAAAAGGAAAGAAAATCTGATGATTTTCTTTCCAAACGTAGCGTTTTTAAGAAGCGTGCGTTAAACCCTAGTTGGAAGTATCTTTCCAAAAGGAAACAAAATCCCCATTTTAATTATTATTATTTATTAATTTTAAAAAAGGCTATACAATTTCACCCCTGAACTTGTTCATATGTCTCATTTACCCTCTAAACTTGCAAATATTACACTTATTGACTTACCCCATCAATCAAATTAAAATATAATGTATGGACAATACTACCTTTAATAAAATGAATCTACATATCTTTTAATAAATTTTTAATATTTATAACCTATTTGATTTACATTCTATTTATATTCAAAAAGTATATATTTTTTATGTTACATTAAGTAATTTAAATTTTAAATATAAAGCAATGTACATTAAATACAAAATTAAATAAATATAAAATATTATTGGAAAATATAAAATCAACTATTTAATTTAAAAATATTACTTTTAATGAATATTGCAAAAACTCCCCTAAAATTTGGGCTAATTACTAAAAAATTCAGAGATGTTTTAAAATTACAAAATAAAATAATCTCAGGTTTAATTATGTAATTATTTCAAATTTGGGATTCACAATCTTAAAATCTCATTATATTGGGTCGATTTGGTGTTTAGGGCCTAATGGCCCGGTCCAAATATGTAGGTTCGGTTCTTTTCGGACTTGCAAAATCGCAGTCCAGTCCGACCTTATTACCAGGCCGTTTTTTTTAACAGCTCGAACCACAACTCTCACGCCTCAATTTGAATACAACTCTGAATATTTACCAATTAAGGCTCCACAAGAACAGTGTAATATAATTCAGAGTAATTAATTAAACTTACTTACAAATGAATATAGATGGACCGTTTACACCTAGGATGATGGGCCGTTTGAGTTGTATTAGGCCTCTTGAGCCATAAATAGTGAATTGAGCATAATAATATGCTACTCAATAATAGTTTGGGTCTTATAGATCAATTGATAATGTTGAGTGATTATTTAACAATTAAATCAATAAAAAATATAATTACAATTTTACCCCAAAACTAACATAATTCCAAACATTTAGTTAGAAAGAATAATAAACATAGCAAAATGAACAATCATATAATACGATGAAAACATCTTCTTTAGGTTGTGCCATTATGATCCAATAACCAAATAAGAACATTTGGATGTTAACATGGGGTATCATCCTCTCCAACTCTCAAAGTATGCATATAACCAAACATATGATTTACCAGGTTTTACTTTTCATTTTCTCAGAGTTACTTCATTATTAATTTATTTATATTTGTCAAACATTGGTACCAGGTTTTATGCCATACAAATGAAACTCCACGCCATACAAATGAAAGACAATTCCATAAACGAATAAGAACATAAAAAGAACAAAGTGAAATCATAGAAACAAAAAAAGAGAATTTTCATCTAAAACTGAATCAAACTCATAATACCCTACGCCAAGATTTTTTTCATAGTCCAAATTTCTACAAAAACAATAAACTCAACAGAGAGAAAAATACAACAAAAAAGTCAGGAGATAATACAATAATAGTAACAATATCGACAATCAATACTTACAAAATAAATAAAGCACCCAAAATTACATACCCAAGAAGGATTTACTCAAATCAGAAACTCATAAACATAAACTAATTATTTACACTTTTGGGTCTAATCTCAACCCCTTGAACAATAATACCACTTTTCCAGTTACCACCATTCACCTCCATCAGACTCAACTCCAAATCACCATCTTCTCCTTCCTTAACAAAATACTCTCCCAACTCAACTTCCATCCACCCATCACTCCTCTGCTTCGGGTACTCGGTATTGCCCTCCGTTGGCAAGTCTAGTTGTCTTTGTACACGAGCTAACCGTTGGTAAAACAACCCTAGTCGCCTTGGTACAATATGATACCTTTGCCTCTGTGCTCCCTCTGGATCCAAACAAATCGTACGTTTTTCACTTTCATGCCCACCGATTGATACAAAAGCCTCCGCAGGTTGGTACTCAAACCCAGAGACTCTTGACTTGCAAGTGAACACAAGGTATGCTGCATAATTCGTGCCAGAAGATAGCTCCTTGGTATTAATTTTTCCCCGTATTTCGAACCAGCATACGTTAAGAAGCTCTGCCACCTCAGAGAATCTGAAACAAATGACAAGTTAGCATTACGTTACGATTGGCAAACATCACTACAAAGTGAAAGGGTTCTAGTAGTTGCAGGAGGATTATATTACCTGGACTCAGGAAGAGAGATCCATTGCCAATATTGAGGAGTATCACCCCATACAATAGAGAGCTCCCTTGCAGCTAGCATGTAGCATTTCTTTCCGCTCCATTTCTCCAATGAAATGAGAAAGCCAATCAGATGAATTGACCAAACTATAATATCCAACACCATTGTCATGCCAAGATTTCAGAATGCTCTATGCTAGGAATTACATTAGGATTTAATGGAGAAAAATTGCCTCGAATCACAAAATCAAAGCCAACTTAAGGTGACAGAAATGACACAAGGCTACCTATAAGTCTCAATCAGAGCCTGCCTACTGCCTAGCTATAGGCATGCATGAATGTAAGGTCAATCATCCCCAAGGACAGATCAGTTATCAACAACGGTCAAAGAATATCAAGGAAAACAATGTCAACAATTGCATTTAGGATCCAAGTGAAAAGAACAAAAAAATAATATAAGAATTCTTAATTCCAAGGAAAGGATATGATGAACACTTACAATTGGTCTTGTGAATTGTATCCTTATCAGCTTCACAATCAACAAAACTGGTTCCTGGTTTCACAATCAACAAAACTCCGATGAGGTCATATATCTGTGGACTAGTCTTTGATCCGACAAATGCTTCAGTATTATTCCAATCACAATCAAAGATGTACAAAAAGAGCATAAATGATCTAGTAAACTGTATACTTATTAGAAAAATGAGAATATTGAGCAACAAAAGAAACCACAAAATGATGCAGCAAAGAGAACACAATTTTCAGCAAAGTACAACGTGGAAACAGATTTGACACAAATGCTATGAAAACTGAAAACCTTCCTACGTGTGAGCTACTAAGTATATCAACAAACAACCGCTAAACACAAGGAAACTAATGAAGAAAGAGACAACTCTATATCCAACATCCACTCTCACCCCAACTCTATAGACCGTCTTACAAATCCCAAGAAAATTCCAAAATAAAAGGAACATCGGAAAATAGTAATGAAATCAAATGGTTCACCAAGCAATATCGAAAACAAATGGCTCAAGGGCCAACCAAGCAAATATCGAATCAAATGGCTCACGGGCCAACCAAACAATATCGAATTCAAATGACCATGGGTAAACCAAGCAAATATCAATGGCTCGCACGTCAACATCAATGACGAAATCAAACAGCTCATGGGCCAACCAAGCAATGACGAAATCAAACGGCTCACGGGACAAGTCAACGAACAATTACGAAATCAAACGTCTCACAAGTCAACCAAGCAAGGACAAAATCAAATGGCTCACGGGCCAACAAAGCAATATCGAAATCAAATAGCTCGCAGGCCAACAAAGCAATATAGAAATCAAATGGTTCACGGGCCAGCCAAGCAATATAGAAATCAAATGGCTCACGGGCTAACCAAGCAATATCAAAGTCAAATGGCTCACGGGCCAACCAAGAAACGACGAAATCAAACGGTTCACGGGCCAACCAAGCAACGACGAAATCAAACCGCTCACGAGCCAACCAAGCAACGACGAAATCAAACGGTTTACGGGCCAACCAAGCAATACCGAAATTAAACGGCTCACGGGCCAACCAAGAAACGACGAAATCAAACGGCTCACGAGCCAACCAAGCAATATCGAAATCAAACGGCTCACGGGCCAACCAAGCAACGACGAAATCAAACGGCTCACGGACCAACCAAGCAACGACGATATCAAACGGCTCACGGGCCAACCAAGCAATGACAAAATCAAACGGCTCAGAGGCTAACCAGGCAATAATGATATCAAACGGCTTACAAGCCAACCAAACAATGGAAAAACCAAACAGCTCAAAGGACAACCAATCAATGACGAAATCAAACGGCTAATCGGCCAACCAAGCAATGTCGAAATCAAACGGCACCCCAACCAACCAAGCAATAACGAAAGGAGATATTTCATGACCAACTTAATCGAAAGGAGATTCCATTACCTCATAATCTTATCTCAATTTTTCACATATAACACGACATTGTGAGCAGTAAAAATATAAACACAGTGTTTGAATAATTTATAAAGACCAATGTGTAGATGGACTATCATAAAAGGTAAAGACACATAATGAGCGCATGGCAAAAAAACAACAAATTGCAACAAACATGTGGTTAATTAGGCAATGAGTAATATAATAAGAACTTCCCCCATTGTCCTTTTGTTTGTAAGCGGATGACTGATAGATCTACCGGATGTTCCAAGACTATGTTTCGTGAAACAATAGCAGCGATCAACACAAATAAGATAAACTTCCATTGCATCAATTTTGGACTGTCTCCTGCGAATGAACAAATACACTAACTTAGGAAAAGAAAAAAGAAAACGTAAAAAAGTTGTTGGAGTAAAAGTCCACACGAGTGTCAGTTTTTACTCAAATAAAGTTATACCACCTTGGCTTCCATTGCCCATATCTGGTGTCGGAATGTTTGTGTGAACTCCGATGAGGTCATGTATGTGAGGACTAGTCTTTAATCCGACAAATACTTCAATCATCTTCCAATCACGATCAAAGCTGTATAAAAAAAACATAAATGATCTGGTGAATTGTATCCTTATCAGAAAAAGGAGAATATTGAACAATATTTTTTTAAAATTTTATAAGTGCATGCACGAAGTCATGATAAAGTAAAAATTAATATAAAGAATTCTTAATTCCAAGGAAAGGATATGATGAACACTTACAATTGGTTTTCCTATTACTAGTGCAGGTGAAAAGCGAAGAAACTTTGAGTGAGTACGCATCCAGTATCCAAGCCACTGTCTGTTGGGAGTCTGGCATTAATTTTAAACATTTACTAGTGTATAACACAACAAAAGTCTAGTTTCATACCTCTGGACTAGTGCGTGTATCTGGTGGGGGAACATTTGTGTGAACTCCGATGAGGTCATTTATCTGAGGATCAGTCTTTGATCCGTCAAATACTTCAATCTTCTTCCAATCACGATCAAAGTTGGACAAAAAGAACAAAAATAATCTTCTTATCAGAAAAATGAGAATATTGAGCGATTTTTTTCTAATTTTATATTTGCATGCTGGAAGTCATGAACAAGTAAAAATTAATATGAGAGTTCTTAATTCCAAGGAAAGGATATGATGCACACTCACAATTGGCTTTCCTGTTACTACTGCAGGTGAATAGCCATGAAACTTTGAGTACTCGTCCGGTATCCAAGCCACTGTTTGTCAGCGAGTCTGATATTATTTAAAACTTTTATTAGTGTACAAAATAGCAAAAGTCTATTTTCATACCTGTGGACCACTGCCCATATAGGGTGGGGGAACATGTGTGCCAACTCCGATGAGGTCATGTATGTGTGGACTAGTCTTTGATCCGGCAGATGCTTTGGTATTCTTCCAATCACGATCAAAGCTGTACAAAAAGAGCATAAATGATTTGACAATATTGAGAAACAAAAGAAACCACAAAACGATGTAGCAAAGAGAACTCAAGTTTCAACAAAGTACAACGTGGAAACAGATTCAACACAAATGCTACGAAAACTGAAAAACCTTCCTCCGTGTGAGCTACTAAGTATATCAACAAACAACTGCTAAACACAATGAAACTAATGAAGAAAGAGACAACTCTATATCCAACATCCACTCTCACCGAACTCTGTGGACCGTCTTACAAATCCGAAGAAAATTCCAAAATAAAAGGATCATCGGAAAATAGTATCGAAATCAAATGGCTCACCAAGCAATATCGAAATCAAATGGCTCAAGGGCCAACCAAGCAAATACCGAAATCAAATGGCTCACAGGCAACCCAAGCAAAATCAAATTCAAATGACCCACGGGCCAACCAAGCAAATATCAATGGCTCGCAGGTCAACAACAATGACGAAATCAAACAGCTAACGGGCCAACCAAGAAATGACGAAATCAAACCGCTCACGAGAAAAGTCAACAAGCAATGACGAAATCAAATGGCTCACGGGCCAACCAAGCAACGGCGAAATCAAACGGCTCACGGGCCAACCATGCAACGACGAAATCAAACGGCTCACGGGCCAACCAAGCAACGACGAAATCAAATGGCTCACGCGCCAACCAAGCAATGACGTAATCAAACGGCTCACGGCCAACCAGGCAACGACGAAATCAAACGGCTCACGGGCCAACCAAGCAACGTCGAAATCAAACGGCTCACGGGCCAACTAGGCAATGACGAAATCAAACGGCTCAGAGGCTAACCAGGCAATCATGAAATCAAACGGCTCACATGCTAACCAAACCATGGAAAAACCAAACAGCTCACACGACAACCAAGCAGTGTCGAAATCAAATGGCACCATGGCCAACCAAGCAATGTCTAAATCAAACGGCACCCCGGCCAACCAAGAAATAACGAAAGGAGATATTTCATGACCAACTTAATATTTCATAACCTTATCTCAATTTTTCACATATAAAACGACATTGTGAGAAGTAAAAATATAAACACACAGTAGATGCATTATCCTTAAAGGTAAAGACACATAATGAGCGCATGGTAAAAACAACAAATTGCAACAAACATGTAGTTAATTAGGCAAGGAGTAATATAATAAGAACTTCCCCCATTGTCCTTTTGTTTGCAAGCGGATGACTGATAGATGTGCCGGATGTTCAAAGACTCTGTTTCGTGAAACAATAGCAGCGATTAACAGAAATATGATAAACTTCCATTGCATCATCTATTTTGGATTGTGGCCTGCGAACGAACAAATACACTAACTTAGGAAAAGAAAAAAGAAAACGTAAAAAAGTTGTTAGAGTAAAAGTCCACACGAGTGTTAGTTTTTATTCAAATAAAGTTATACCACCTTGGCTTCCATTGCCCATATCTGGTGTCGGAACGTCTGTGTGAACTCCGATGAGGTCATGTATGTGAGGACTAGTCTTTAATCCTTCAAATACTTCAATCATCTTCCAATCACGATCAAAGCTGTATAAAAAAAACATAAATGATCTGGTGAATTGTATCCTTATCAGAAAAATGAGAATATTGAACAATATTTTTTAAATTTTATAAGTGCATGCACGAAGTCATGATAAAGTAAAAATTAATATAAGAATTCTTAATTCCAAGGAAAGGATATGATGAACACTTACAATTGGTTTTCCTATTACTAGTGCAGGTGAAAAGCGAAGAAACTTTGAGTACGCATCCAGTATACAAGCCACTGTCTGTTTGGGAGTCTCGCATTAATTTTAAACATTTACTAGTGTATAACACAACAAAAGTCTAGTTTCATACCTCTGGACTAGTGCGCATATCTGGTGGGGGAACATTTGTGTGAACTCCGATGAGTTCATCTATGTGAGGACCAGTCTTTGATCCATCAAATACTTCAATCTTCTTCCAATCACGATCAAAGCTGGACAAAAAGAACAAAAATGATCTTCCTTATCAGAAAAATATGAATATTGAGCGATTTTTTTTTTTAATTTTATATTTGCACGGAGGAAGTCATGAACACGCATACCATATATGACCTAGCATACTCAAGCATGTACAACTTCTATTCAGTACTTTCTACTAATTTACATCCATTAAATGCAGACCAAATCCTCATCTTCATCTTACCTAACAAGGAAAAGAAAATAAAGAATAAAGTACAAGGTAATCCTCGAGACCATCAGTGACCTACATATCTCAAATTTAGTCTAAAGAAGAATGGAACCTCTTCCCCAAAGTAAACAAAATTTCTTTCAGTGTTTTCCTTCAACATCACATGGACCAAGATTGCTTCAATAGAAAAGTTTTCAATGTGACAAATATGCGATTACCTGTATTACCGATGCTGATATATGAGGGTTCGAGAGAAATATATCATATGGTTGCACGATTTTTGTCTTTGGTGCTTCACTCCTTCACACGTCAATTTTTTCTTAGAGGGCACATTTGGCTCACGAACCAGGAGGTAAACTAGGAGGTACCGTGCTTACAGGTTGGACTTCGCGCTAACCTGCAGTATGGTTGACGCAGAAATGACAGATCCACCGCCAATGAGATCAACAAAAAGTGCTGATGAAGTTGCCTCAACAGTGAGATTGTGATTGGGAATCTGAAAGAACAAAATATAGTTGTCATGTTGATAGTAGATAGCATGTGAAAAGTAGACGTAGTCAAGAATCCAATCTTTATCTCACACATAAAAATGAAAAAAGAAAAAACAGTAACACTCTTTTATAAAGGTACAGCTTCCACCAGAATCAACACAATGCAAACATCAAATATCCACAGATACAAGGGATAAAAACAAAATGCTAAATATGAATTGATTGGAGGTCACACTCACACACGCTTGCCTTGTGATGAAATACTGCCTTCTTTCTAGGGGTCTTGTCATCACCATGTGCTTCCAAGCTAATCTGCACCGTGTCTTCAGGTGTTAACAACCATTCTGAACAAAAATTGAGGTTATATAAATCTATATGTAGTCCTAGAAACTCATTGCATTAGAGAGTCAATGGACTTCATAATAATGACATTCAAGAAAAGCCCTTCTAATGTATTGATGATGACAAATTCATACTGTAGTTCATAAAAAGATGAATCATCTTTCACTTTACTATTTTACGTTTTCCATTTGTAAAATATGGGGGAAGAGCAGAGATGAGCAAAGGGTGACGCACAAACATACAAGAGCTATATAGAGATTACCTAAAATTGGTGACACAAACAGAGCGAATCCCGGCATCAGCTGCTGAGCAGCTGGAACAACATCTGACACCTATACTTAAAACATATTTTAAAGTAAAAAAAGGATAAATAAAGCAAATAGCCATGACATCTTTAAAATACACAAAGATGCAAATATCCTTGCAGCATTCAGAAAAACAAAAAAGAAGACCAATTCAGTATTAGAAAAATTGCTGGATGGAATACAATATCCCTTCCCTGCAAATCATACACTTGCATAATCATCCTCTCCATTTTGGCTCTTCAGGCTATGCTCAAATAATAACTAATTTCAACAGCTAATCCTCATATTAATCAAGTTACTCCAGTTGGTTGATTTTGTTCTTTCCTTGGATATCAACTAGTCGTAAATACCAATATGATAGATAGTAAACCATAACCTTAAAACATATAAAAAGGGTATTATGTAGGGGTCATCTCACCAAATCTAATTCCTAAAATATGTTCAGCCTTTCTCATTAAACTACGACCCACAAGCCTCTCACCACTTTACGTACCTAGCTGTACGTGGAATTCAATCACGGAATAAAGAGTAATGAAATTATCTATTTCATTCAAACCTAACTACATAAGGTTGTCATGTAGTAATGGAAAAACAACATGCCAAATGGTGGATATAAAGACTAAATATAGTGATGCCATGTACTACAGTCGTCCCAGGGTACTAAAACAAATAAATAAACAGTTACTAAAGAGCATGATAGTAATGGCATAAAGACTAAAAAAATATACGCACAGTAATTTGGTTTCAAGTTAATAAAAACAGAGATACCTCCTCCAAAAATGCAAGACGATCAACTGTCAAGGCAGATGCCTGAACTGCTCCACAACCTAAGAGCACATATAAATGCAGACACTTAACAGTTAAACTAGAGTAAAAGATGCGTGAAGAATATTTGAAGTAAAGTTCTTCCACCATGAAACATCGTCAAGAGCAACAATGAATCTGGAAACGATTACCGGAACCATAAGAATTACTATCAATAACGCTCACTGGCCTTGAATTGAAGAAAATGCATAAATTTGCTAACTGGCTGCCATTGGTCCTGCAAATAACAGCATACAGAAATTAATATTACTAAATATGCCTGTTGATTTTCTCAGACTTGTAAGAAAGAAGCCAGGTTTCGACCTTGGTAGAATAACCTTGTGCTCCTTCAAAGTGCTTGCCAACCATTCCAACCCCTCGTACAAGCCGTCCCCTTTGAGAGCACAAGTTTCCTGTATATATTCTCTAATGCACAAAGAATATAATATAGGGGGAGTTAGAAGCCATGCATGCAGGCTCACATGGCCTTAGGTTACTGAGAATATATATATATATATATATATATATATATATTTGTAAATCAAAAAATTTTCTTACCACATTTGCTAGAAGAGGTGTATGAACTCTAATGCTCCGAATGAAAATCAGTATTCCATTCTGCTCTTTAGCATAATAGTACCTTAAAGTTGGTCCAATACCTTGTCTTAAAGATGACCTTAGCACAGATCCTCACTATCAGCCTTAATTTCTCATCCAAATGTTGAGCTATAAAGTTCAAACTCCAGTGCTTGGTTATATCTAAAAGATTTCAAGTCACTGGGAATGGCAATGCTTTCCGGAGGTTGTTTGTGTTGGGAAAATCCACAGTGTTGCAGAATATGCGGAATTAAATTTGCAATTCTTGGGGTAAGAACATTACAGGTCACAGCATAAAAGGCTATTGTCCATAGAACAAAGGAGAGATGACAATCTGTAGAATTAACTCAGCAAAAAAATCACAAAGATTTGACTGCGCATAAGGTGGATTGTGATGAACAGCAGCAGAACATACCATTCAGAACAACAAAATGATGATACTAAAAGGAATGCACACAGCAGCAAGGGAGCCTAACAAGGAGGGAGAGAGGGATGAAATTACAAACCACTTTTATCCTGATACTAGTAGAACATCCATTGTTTGTAATAGAAACAACTCCTAATGGGAGAAAACATAAATAGATTGACTAAAAACATAGTAATCACATTAAGGGATGCATAAGTACTGGCTTTTTTAAGGCTTTCAGATTCCGTTTCAGATATGAGATAGAAACAAACCTCTGAAAATTCAAGTTGGTCCAACATTTTCACCGCCATTAGGATATATCGAAATCAAATAGCTCTCACGACAACAAAGCAATATAGAAATCAAATAGCTCACGGCAAACCAAGCAACGACGAAATCAAACGGCTCACGGGCCAACCAAGAAATGACGAAATCAAACGGCTCACGAGCCAACCAAGCAACGGCGAAATCAAACGGCTCACGGGCCAACCAAGCAACGGCGAAATCAAAACGGCCAACCTCAACGGCGAAATCAAAGCGGCTCACGGGCCAACCAAACAATGGCGAAATCAAACGGCTCACGAGCCAACCAAGCAACGACAAAATCAAACGGCTCACGGGCCAACCAAGCAACGACGAAATCAAACGGCTCACGGGCCAACCAAGCAACAACGAAATCAAACGGATCACGCGCCAACCAAGCAACAACGAAATCAAAGGGCTCATGGGCCAACCAAGCAACGACGAAATCAAACGGCTCACGGGCCAACCAAGCAATGACGAAATCAAACGGCTCAGAAATCAACCAGGCAATAACTAAATCAAACGGCTTAGGCGCCAACCAAGCAACAACGAAATCAAACGGCTCATGGGCCAACCAAGCAACGACGAAATCAAACGGCTCACGGGCCAACCAAGCAACGACGAAATCAAACGGCTCAGAGGCTAACCAGGCAATAACTAAATCAAACGGCTTACAGGCCAACCAAAAAATGGAAAAACCAAACAGCTCACAGGACAACCAAGCAATGACGAAATCCCACGGCTAATCGGCCAACTAATCAATGTCGAAACCAAACGGCACCCTGACCAACCAAACAATAAAGCCGAAATTCCATTGAGGGTCACGAAGCCCAGAAGCATGACCAACTTAATCGAAAGGAGATTCCATTACCTCATAATCTTATCTAAGTTTTTCACATATAACACGACATTGTGAGCAGTAAAAATATAAACACCCAATGTTTGAATAATTTATAAAGACCAATATGTGTAGATGGGTCCATCATAAAATGTAAAGACACATAATGAGTGTATGGCAAAAAAACAACAAATTGCAACAAACATGTAGTTAATTAGGCAAGGAGTAAGATAATAAGAACTTCCCCCATTGTCCTTTTGTTAGCAAGCGGATGACTGATAGATATGCCAGATGTTCCAAGACTATGTTTCGTGGAACAACAGCAGCGATCGACACAAATAAGATAAACTTCCATTGCATCTATTATTGATTGTGGCCTGCAAACGAACAAATACACTAACTTAGGAAAAGAACAAAGAAAACGTAAAAAAGTTGTTGGAGTAAAAGTCCACACGAATGTCAGTTTTTATTCAAATAAAGGTATACCACCTTGGCTTCCATTGCCCATATCTAGTGCAGGAACGTATGTGTGAACTCCGATGAGGTCATGTATGTGAGGACTAGTCTTTGATACGACAAATACTTCAATCATCTTCCAATCACGATCAAAGCTGTACAAAAAGAACATAAATGATCTTGTGAATTGTATCCTTATCAGAAAAATGAGAATATTGAACAATTTTTTTTTTAATTTTATAAGTGCATGCAAGAAGTCATGATAAAGTAAAAAGTAATATAAGAATTCTTAATTCCAAGGAAAGGATATGATGAACACTTACAATTGGTTACAATTACTACTGCAGGTGAAAAGCCAAGAAACTTTGAGTACAAATGTAGTATCCAAGCCATTGTCTGTTTGGGAGTCTGGCATTAATTTTAAACTTTTACTAGTGTAATAACATAGCAAAAGTCTAGTTTCATACCTCTAGACTAGTGCCCATATCTGGTGCGAGAACATTTGTGTAAACTCCGAGGAGGTCATCTATGTGAGGACCAGTCTTTGATCCGTCAAATACTTCAATATTCTTCCAATCACGATCAAAGCTGGACAAAAAGAACAAAAATGATCTTGTAAATTGTATCCTTATAAAAAAAAAAAAAAGAGAATATTGAGCGATTTTTTTAAATTTTATATTTGCATGCAGGAAATCATGAACAAGTAAAAATTAACATGAGTTCATAATTTTGTATTTGCATGCAGGTGAATAGCCATGAAACTTTGAGTACTCGTCCGGTATCCAACCCACTGTTGGTCACGGAGTCTAATATTAATTTAAAACTTTTATTAGTATACAAATAGCAAAAGTCTATTTTCGTACCTGTGGACCAGTGCCCATATAGGGTGCGGGAACATCTCTGCCAACTCCTTTGATCCGACAAATGCTTCAGTATTCTTCCAATCACGATCAAAGCTATACAAAAAGAGCATAAATGATCTAAGAATATTGAGAAACAAAAGATACCACAAAATGATGCAGCAAAGAGAACACAATTTTCAGCAAAGTACGTGGAAACAGATTTGACACAAATGCTATGAAAACAGAAAACCTTCCTTCGTGTGAGCTACTAAGTATATCAACAAACGACCGCTAAACACAATGAGACTAATGAAGAAAGAGACAACTCTATATCCAACATCCACTCTCACCCCAACTTTGTGGACCATCTTACAAATCCCAAGAAAATTCCAACATAAAAGGAACATCGGAAAATAGTATCGAAATCAAATGGCTCACCAAGCAATATCGAAATCAAATGGCTCAACGCCCAACCAAGCAAATATCGAAATCAAATGGCTCACGGCCAACCAAGCAATATCGAAATCAAATGACCCACAGGCCAACCAAGCAAATATCAATGGCTCGAGGTCAACAACAATGACGAAAACCAAACAGCTCACGAGCCAACCAAGCAATGAAGAAATCAAACAGCTCACGGGACAAGTCAACGAGCAATTATGAAATCAAACAGCTCACAATTCAACCAAGCAAGGACGAAATCAAACGGCTCATGGGACAAGTCAACGAGCAATTACGAAATCAAATGGCTCACAAGTCAACCAAGCAAGGACGAAATCAAACGGCTCACAAGTTAACCAAGCAAGGACGAAATCAAACGGCTCACGGGCCAACAAAGCAATATCGAAATCAAATAGCTCGCAGGCCAACAAAGCAATATAGAAATCAAATGGCTCACGGGCCAACCAAGCAACGACGAAATCAAACGGCTCACGGGCCAACCAAGCAACGACGAAATCAAACGGCTCACGGGCCAACCAAGCAACAACGAAAATCAAACAGCTCATGGGCCAACCAAAACAACGAAATCAAACAGCTCACGGGCCAACCAAGCAACGACGAAATCAAACAGCTCACTGGCCAACCAAGCAACGACGAAATCAAATGGCTCACGGGCCAACCAAGCAACGACGAAATCAAACGGCTAACGGGCCAACCAAGCAACGACAAAATCAAACGGCTCACGGGCCAACCAAGCAATGACGAAATCAAATGGCTCACGGGCCAACCAAGCAACGACGAAATCAAACGGCTCACGGGCCAACCAAGCAATGACGAAATCAAACAACTCAGAAGCTAACTAGGCAATAACGAAATCAAACGGCTCAGAGGCTAACCAAACAATGGAAAAACCAAACAGCTCACAGGACAACCAAGCAATGACGAAATCAAACGGATAATCAGCCAACTAAGCAATGTCGAAATCAAGCGGCACCCTCGCCAACCAAGCAATAACGAAAAGAGATATTTCATGACCAACTTAATTGAAAGAAGATTCTATTACCTCATAATCTTATTTCAATTTTTCCCACATAACACGACATTGTGAGCAAAAAAAATATAAACACATAGTGTTTGTGGACTATCATAAAAGGTAAAGACACATAATGAGCGCATGGCAAAAAAACAACAAATTGCAACAAACATGTAGTTAGTTAGGCAAGGAGTAATATAATAAGAACTTCCCCCATTGTCCTTTTGTTTGCAAGCGGATGACTAATAGATCTGCCGGATGTTCCAAGACTATGTTTCGTGGAACAACAGCAGCGATCAACACAAATAAGATAAACTTCCATTGCATCTATTATTGATTGTGGCCTGCGAACGAACAAATACTCTAACTTAGGAAAAGAACAAAGAAAACGTAAAAAAGTTGTTGGAGTAAAAGTCCACACAAGTGTCAGTTTTTATTCAAATAAAGGTATACCACCTTGGCTTCCATTGCCCATATCTGGTGCCGGAACGTATGTGTGAACTCCGATGAGGTCATGTATGTGAGGACTAGTCTTTGATCTGACAAATACTTCAATCATCTTCCAATCACAATCAAAGCTGTACAAAAAGAACATAAATGATCTTGTGAATTGTATCCTTATCGAAAAAAGAAAAATGAGATTTTTTTATTGATTTTATGCATGCAAGAAGTCATGATAAAGTAAAAAGTAATATAAGAATTCTTAATTCCAAGGAAAGGATATGATGAACACTTACAATTGGTTCCAATTACTAATGCAGGTGAAAAGCGAAGAAACTTTGAGTACACATCCAGTATCCAAGCCATTGTCTGTTTGGGAGTCGGGCATTAATTTTAAACTTTTACTAGTTTATAACCTAGCAAAAGCCTAGTTTCATACCTCTGGACTAGTGCCCATATCTCGTGCGGGAACATTTGTGTAAACTCCGATGAGGTCATCTATGTGAGATCAATCTTTGATCCGTCAAATAGTTCAATCTTTTTCCAATCACGATCAAAGCTGGACAAAAAGAATTGAGCGATTGTTTTTTTAATTTTATATTTGCATGCAGGAAGTCATGAACAAGTAAAAATTAATATGAATCTTTGAGTACTTGTCCGGTATCCAGTACATTATACCTGTTTACCAGACAATTTGAGAACTGCATGTGATAATTTTCCAAGAAGTACTTACCATGTGTTCCTGTGCAAGTGTCCTTTCATACAATCATCCTC
This sequence comes from Rehmannia glutinosa, assembly GCA_016081115.2. Taxonomy (NCBI): domain Eukaryota; kingdom Viridiplantae; phylum Streptophyta; class Magnoliopsida; order Lamiales; family Orobanchaceae; genus Rehmannia; species Rehmannia glutinosa. The sequence goes on from JABTTQ020003318.1 coordinate 297,485, forward strand.
ATCTTTGTTTCTTGTATCAGTGGCTGGACCAGATGAGAATGATCAAGCTACCTATTCACGTTCAAGGGCAGAGATCTCACATTTTCCAATGACAAACACAAGTTTCAGAACTAAATTAGTTGTGAACATTTTAATACTTAAAAACAGTAAGAAACATATTTTGAACTCTAACAACTATATCTGATGTTTCAATGACATGACATCTCTTGATGAGTCTTCATTAATGATATATTATCTCAAGAAGCATCAAAAGAACAATTCATCAATATAAAAAGCATGATAATTATGTCAGAGCCAACATAACAGAGCAAACACAACAATCAATGTCATCAGTAGTAGAAATTCCAGGATTATTGCACCAAATCTATTAATACATTCTAGCAAATAAACACCAACAAAACTATCCATTTATTTTGTCTAGTCCAACATGGCTACATGATAAATTGAGTGAGCTACACTTCTGTATAAGCGAGGCCCAATATCAGAAAATTATAAATTCAAGTGGGTTAAAAATAGCAGGCCGAAGAACAGATAAATAACATACCGGGTAAAATGGGCCACATTGAAAAAATTTCTTAAGAACTTAAAGCCCAAGACTCTTCAAGATTTTAATGAGGCTGATATAGAGACCAATTCAAAACAACAAATGTTAAATCAGCGTACCTCAAAAAAGAAAGCAGAAAAAGAGGAGACAAAATGCGAACAACACAAGGAAGCACGTAGCCACCACCGTGAATCGGAGGAGAGACCTCTTATAGTCTACAAAAGGAAAAAAATCTCGTCACAGAGGAATTGGTTTACAAAATTCATCAAAATTGCAGGCGGAAATCGAGAACAGAAAAGAGAAAGACCAGTTGGGAGAAGACCCAAATGGTGAGAAGGATCTCAAACAATATAACTTAGCAGAATTGACAATTTTTATATCAGAAATTTAATAGGATACCCTTCATAACCAGAAGCAAAATCAAAGTTATTGGTGGAATACTTTTCCCACCTATGTTCAATTACACATGTTGAAACACTATGCTAATGGCTGCTTTCCGTGTTCATATTTGTCGCTGCAACTTTTTATTTCAAGAACCTTAAAGCATAAACCCAAAAATTAAGCATAGGGACATCTATAGAAGCATACATGAGGATGCACAGATAGATGCATGGGTGACGATTATGTGAATCACATCAAACCAAAAGACAAAACCTAAGATTAGTGACCTGAAAGAAAATCATAGTTCTTCATTGCTCCGACTATCCTCTTGTCTGGAAGAAAATGCAAAGCTCCGTCTGTGAAACTTAAACACCCCATTCAGGTTTTTCCTTCTTGTCCTCCAACTCAGAAAGAGTTGTTTACAACTAGAAACACAAAATACATATCAAAGGACAAGATAAATGATAATCTAAAATGCACAAACTTAACTCAGAGACATGATGCAACCTCTTTATGAAGCAAATCATTTTCAAAAGTCTTCACTATTACAACCCTGTTTCAAAATAGAAATAAGAATTTTGAGGCTTCTGCAGAACTGGTAGAGCTAATTCTAAGTTATATATTTCCACTAAACCAGTAGTAAAGTAGCTCTTTAATGGGTTGCTGATACGCCACCATTATGTCAAGATGATTAGGATGCTTTCAATTTAAATCATCTACGGAAATAAGCTATCAACTGTCAAAATTCAGAAAAGAAGGTTTGGAACACATCAAAAAAAGCAACAGCGGTAGTCAAGGGTTTAAACAAATTGACACATACCAAACAAATGAGGTTATTAAGATACCTGATTTTGCAGTTGAGATACTTTAGTCATGTACATTTCCCTCCGCCACTATCCATATAATTTTTGAAACCTTTAAGTTCCAGAAAGAAAGATTTATGAAATATAATCAAGCACGTCCTTAAAAAAGCAAAAAAGCGCAAGGCAAATTAAATTTTACAAAAACATACCGTCGGACCTGCCCAAAATGCCTAGTATTTTCAGGAACAAAACCTGTCAATTCAAGTTTTGTCAATTCTTGCTCGTAGGAACTGAATTTCGTCCAAAAGTGCAACGTTTTCTGTTCGGTAAATAAGCTTCTGTTAATTATATTCCAGAAGATTGAGCAAAAACACTAACTCCAAAACCATGACAAAAAGAAAAGAACACCTGGAAGTGAGTCTTCATCTTTGGGCTGTCTTTCTTTCTCTAACCTGTCAAAACCAGCAAAATCAATAAACTCCAAAACAAAAGGTCACCAATAAACAAAGTGATAAAACCCAAAACTATAAACTAATAAATGCTACTCGAAACGCTACCCTCCTCTCTCCCCATGCAGATTAGTAGAAGAAAAGTTAATTAATAAAATAAAATAAAAAAATTGAAAATGTCAACTATTAGGCAACATGCATAAGATATAGGTAAAGCCATGGACGAACATGAGCTGGCACATACGTTTGTTTAACTGCTATGCCCGAATATATTCAGTTTACATGATACAGCTATTATACCGCTTTTCACACTTTGGATTGTATTAGTATTTTACACGTGACCATTTGAACTACACGGGATACTTGCACTTTTGCAATCTGAACACCCCAACGAAGGAATATTTTGCAGATATTCTATCACATTCAAGACACTCTTACTTGAGCAAATTTGGTCCATTTCAAGTTGCTTAATATGGCTAATTCCTATTGTTGACCCTAATTCTAAGAAGTTAGATTTATATTTTGCCCACATTAAACAACCTAGAATTGGCCAAAACTAGATCAAATAAGAGGCATGCCATGTCTTGTATAGAATGCTCCGACTCGGAGGTGATCCGTATGGCAAAGTGCAGATGGTAAAGGTGTAAAAAATAAAGTTTAGATCACAAGTGTATAAATGGATATAGTTTGGATGGGTTAATGCTTTTTCCCTATATATATATATGTATATATGACACTAGGAAGCAAAAAAAAAATGCAAAAATGCATGTACGCTACACATTAGAAGCAGCAACATGGAAGAGCGAACAATCAGAAAAAGCAAATTCCAATGGTTAGAAGAGCGGAATAAGGAATGAGATCATGTAACTGTCAGGAGTGTTATATGTTTTTTTCCAAAACACAGTGCCATGCACCTTTTTTTAAAACACAGGGTGTTACTAGTAATACCTGCAGCTGAAATGAAAGGAGTAATACCTGCCTGCTGAAATGAAAGGGAGTAATACCTGCTGTTGAAATGATATGAGTAATACCTGCTGCTGAAATGCTTCTACACTTTGGTACTTGAGAACTGCAAAGGTCAAATGCCATCTGAGAGGCACCAAATAAGAAGTTTGACCAGGAATAAATATCTATCCATCATCCGTGCATAAAAGTGAGTAAGGTCCAGGAAAAGCTTTTGGAAGTTTCCATGCTGAGCAGAGATGCAAAAAGGTAACAGCAGAATTTTCTCCTTTGGTTGAAACCCATATGGCTCATCTTCGATCGAATCATCTCCAAGAGATGCAGTGATTACAGTACCTAAAGTGAAAAGGTACGAATAAATAAAAATTGTGGGATTTACGAGTAGAAAATAAATGACAATTGGCTTCGAAAGATCTGTCTATTATTGAGCATGAGAAATGCATGCATAACAAAACAAATATTCCAGTGATTGCTTTGCTTCAAGCATAAGCATGCATACCACATATGACCTAGCATACTCAAGCATGCACAACTTCTATTCAGTACTTTCTACTAATTTACATCCATTAAATGCAAACCAAATCCTCACCTTCATCTTACCTAACAAGGAAAAGAAAATAAAGAATAAAGTACAAGGTAATCCTCGAGACCATCAGTGATCTACATATCTCAAATTTAGTCTAAAGAAGAATAGAACCTCACCCCCAAAGTAAACAAAATTTCTTTCAGTGTTTTCCTTCAACAAAAGTCATCATCACATAGACCAAGATTGCTTCAATAGTAAAGTTTTCAATGTGACAAATATGCAATTACCTGGATTACCGATGCTGATATATGAGGGTTAGAGAGAAATATATCATATGGTTGCACGATTTTTGTCTTTGGTGCTTCACTCCTTCACACGTCAATTTTTTCTTAGAGGGCACATTTGCTCACGAACCAGGAGGTAAACTAGGAGGTACCGTGCTTACAGGTTGGCCTTCGCACTAACCTGCAGTATGGTTGACGCAGAAATGACAGATCCACCGCCAATGAGATCAACAAAAAGGGCTGATGAAGTTGCCTCAACAGCGAGATTGTGATTGGGAATCTGAAAGAACAAAATATAGTTGTCATGTTGATAGTAGATAGCATGTGAAAAGTAGACGTAGTCAAGAATCCAATCTTTATCACACTCATAAAAATGAAAAAGAAAAAAAGTAACACTCTTCCACCAGAATCAACACAATGCAAACATCAAATATCCACAGATAGAAGGGATAAAAACAAAATGCTAAATATGAATTGATTGGAGGTCACACTCACACACGCTTGCCTTGTGATGAAATACTGCCTTCTTTCTAGGGGTCTTGTCATCACCGTGTCTTTAGGTGTTAACAACCATTCTGAACAAAAATTGAGGTTATATAAATCTATAGGTAGTCCTAGAAACTCATTGCATTAGAGAGAGTCAATGGCACTTCATAATAATCACATTCAAGAAAAAACCCTTCTAATATTTTGATGATGACAAATTCATATTGTAGTTCATAAAATGATGAATCATCTTTCACTTTACTATTTTCCGTTTTCCATTTGTAAAATATGGGGAAGAGCAGAGATGAGCAAAGGGTGACACACAAACATACAAGAGCTATATAGAGATTACCTAAAATTGGTGACACAAACAGAGGGAATCCCGGCATCAGCTGCTGAACAGCTGGAACAACATCTGACACCTATACTTAAAACATATTTTAAAGGAAAAATAGATAAATAAAGCAAATACCCATGGCATCTTTAGAATACATAAAGATGCAAATATCCTTGCGGAATTCATTTGAAGTACAACTTAAGGTATGAAGCATTCAGAAAAACAAAAAGAAGACCAATTCAGTATTAGAAAAATTGCTGGATGGAATACTATATCCCTTCCCTTCAAATCATACACTTGCATAATCATCCTCTCCATTTTGCCTCTTCAGGCTATGCTCAAATAATAACTAGTTTCAACAGGTAATCCTCATATTATTGATTAGATCAAGTTACTTCAGTTGGTTGATTTTATTCTTTCCTTGGATATCAACTAGTCGTAAATACCAATATGAAAGATAGTAAACCATAACCTTAAAACATATAAAAACGGTATTATGTAGGGGTCATCTCACCAAATCTAATTCCTAAAATATGTTCAGCCTTTCTCATTAAACTACGACCCACAAGCCTCTCACCACTTTACGTACCTAGCTGTACGTGGAATTCAATCACGGAATAAAGAGTAATGAAATTGTCTATTTCACTCAAACCTAACTACATAAGGTTGTCATGTAGTAATGGAAAAACAACATGCCAAATGGTTGATATAAAGACTAAAAATAGTGACGCGAGGTACTACAGTCGTCCCAGGGTACTAAAACAAATAAATAAACAGTCACTAAAGAGCATGATAGTAATGGCATAAAGACTAAAAATATACGCACAGTAATTTGGTTTTCAAGTTAATAAAAACAGAGTATACCTCCTCCAAAAATGCAAGACGATCAACTGTCAAGGCAGATGCCTGAACTGCTCCACAACCTAAGAGCACCTATAATTGCACACACTTAACAGTTAAATTAGAGTAAAAGATGCGTGAAGAATATTTTAAGTAAAGATCTTCCACCATGAAACACCGTCAAGAGCAATAATGAATGTTGAAGCGATTACCGGAACCATAAGAATTACTATCAATAACGACTCACTGGCCTTGAATTGAAGAAAATGCATAAATTTGCTAACTGGCTGCCATTGGTCCTGCAAATAACAGCATACAGAAATTAATATTACTAAATATGCCTGTTGATTTTCTCAGACTTGTAAGAAAGAAGCCAGGTTTCGACCTTGGTAGAATAAAGGACCCACTGAAGAAAATCCAGCAGCCTTATGCTCCTTCAAAGTGCTTGCCAACCATTCCAACCCCTCGTACAAGCCGTCCCCTTTGAGAGCACTAGTTTCCTGCTCTTTAGCATATATATTCTCTAATGCACAAAGAATATAATATCCAAAGGGGAGTTAGAAGCCATGCTTGGTTATATCTAAAAGAGTTCACATCACTGGGGATGGTAATGCTTGCCGGAAGTTGTTTGTGTTGGTAAAATCCAGAGTGTTGCAGAATATGCAGAATTAAATTTGCAATTCCTGGGCTAAGAACATTACAGGTCACAGCATAAAAGGCTATTGTCCATAGAACAAAGGAGAGATGACAATCTGTAGAATTAACTAAGTAAAAAAATCACAAAGATTTGACTGCACATAAGGTGGATTGTGATGAACAGCGGAAGAACATACCATTCAGAACAACAAAATGATGATCTTAAAAAGAATGCACACAGCAGCAAGAGAGCCTAACAAGGAGGGAGAGAGGGATGAAATTACAAACCACTTTTATCCTGATACTAGTAGAACATCCATTGTTAGTAATAGAAACAACTCCTACTGGGAGAAAACATAAATAGATTGACTAAAAACATAGTAATCACATTAAAGGATGCATAAGTACTGGCTTTTTTAAGGCTTACAGATTTTGTTTCAGATATGAGATAAAAACAAACCTCTGAAAACTCAAGTTGGTCTATCATTTTCACCGCCACTAGGATATATCGAAATCAAATAGCTCTCACGACAACAAAGCAATATAGAAATCAAATAGCTCACGGCCAACCAAGCAACGACGAAATCAAATGGCTCACGTGCCAACCAAGCAACGACGAAATCAAATGGCTCTCGAGCCAACCAAGCAACGACGAAATCAAACGGCTCACAGGCCAACCAAGCAATTTCGAAATCAAACGGCTAACGGGCCAACCAAGCAACGACGAATTCAAACGGCTCACGAGCCAAACGACGAAATCAAACGGCTCACGGGCCAACCAAGCAATGACGAAATCAAACAGCTCAGAGGCTAACCAAACAATGGAAAAACCAAACAGCTTAGAGGACAACCAAGTAATGACGAAATCAAACGGCTAATCGGCCAACCAAGCAATGTGAAAATCAAACGGCACCCCGGCCAACCAATCAATAACGAAAGGAGATATTTCATGACCAACTTAATCGAAAGGAGATTCCATTACCTCATAATCTTATCTCAATTTTTCACATATAAAACGACATTGTGAGTAGTAAAAATATAAACACACAGTGGTTGAATAATTTATAAAAACCAATATATGTAGATGGACTATCATAAAAGGTAAAAACACATAATGAGTGCATGGAAAAAACACAACAAATTGCAACAAACATGTAGTTAATTAGGCAAATATAATAAGAACTTCCCCCATTGTCCTTTTGTTTGCAAGCGGATGACTAATAGATGTGCCGGATATTCAAAGACTCTGTTTCGTGAAACAATAGCAGCGATTAACACAAATAAGATAAACTTCCATTGCATCATCTATTTTGGATTGTGGCCTGCGAACGAACAAATACACTAACTTAGGAAAAGAAAAAAGAAAACGTAAAAAAGTTGTTGGAGTAAAAGTCCACACAAGTGTTAGTTTTTATTCAAATAAAGGTATACCACCTTGGCTTCCATTGCCCATATCTGGTGCCGGAACGTCTGTGTGAACTCTGATGAGGTCATGTATGTTAGGACTAGTCTTTGATCTGACAAATACTTCAATCATCTTCCAATCACGATCAAAGCTGTACAAAAAGAACATAAATGATCTTGTGAATTGTATTCTTATTAGAAAAATGAGAATATTGAACAATTTTTTTTTTCAAATTTTATAAGTGCATGCACGAAGTCATGATAAAGTAAAAATTAATATAAGAATTCTTAATTCCAAGGAAAGGATATGATGAACACTTACAATTGGTTCTCCTATTGCCAGTGCAAGTGAAAAGCGAAGAAACTTTGAGTACGCATCCAGTATCCAAGCCAAGCCATTGTCTGTTTGGGAGTGTAGCATTAATTTTAAACTTTTACTAGTGTATAACATAGCAAACGTCTAGTTTCATACCTGTGGACTAGTGCGCATATCTGGTGCGGGAACATTTGTGTGAACTCCGATGAGGTCATCTATGTGAGGACCAGTCTTTGATCCGTCAAATACTTCAATATTCTTCCAATCACGATCAAAGCTGGACAAAAAGAACAAAAATGATCTTCCTTATCAGAAAATATGAATATTGAGAGATTTTTTTCTAATTTTATATTTGCATGCTGGAAGTCATGAACAAGTAAAAATTAATATGAGAGTTCTTAATTCCAAAGATATGATGCACACTCACAATTGGCTTTTCTATTGCCACTGCACTTGAATAACCATTAAACTTTGAGTACTCGTCTGGTATCCAAGCCACTGTCTATCGGGGAGTCTTATATTAATTTAAAATTTTTATTAGTGTACAAAATCGCAAAAGTCTATTTTCATACCTGTGGACCAGTGCCCATATAGGGTGCGGGAACATGTGTGCCAACTCCGATGAGGTCATGTATTTGTGGACGAGTCTTTGATCCGACAAATGCTTCGGTATTCTTCCAATCACGAGCTGTACAAAAAGAGCATAAATCATATGAGAATATTGAGAAACAAAAGAAACCACAAAATGATGCAGCAAAGAAAACACAATTTTCAACAAAGTACAACGTGGAAACAGATTTGACACAAATGCTATGAAAACTGAAAACCTTCCTTCGTGTGAGCTACTAAGTATATCAACAAGCGACCGATAAACACAAGGAAACTAATGAAGAAAGAGACAACTCTATATCCAACATCCACTCTCACCCAACTCTGTGGACCGTCTTACAAATCCCAAGAAAATTCCAAAATAAAAGGAATATCGGAAAATAGTATGGAAATCAAATGGCTCACGGGCCAACCAAGCAATATCTAATTCAAATGACCCACGGGCCAACCAAGCAAATATCAATGGCTTGCAGGTCAACAACAATGACGAAATCAAACAGCTCACGGGCCAACCAAGCAATGACGAAATCAAACGGCTCACGGGACAAGTCAACGAGCAATTACGAAATCAAACGGCTCACAAGTCAACAAAGCAAGGACGAAATCAAAAGGCTCACGGGCCAACAAAGCAATATCGAATTCAAATAGCTCGCAGGACAACAAAGCAATATAGAAATCAAATGGCTCACGGCCAACCAAGCAACAACAAATTCAAACGGCTCACGAGCCAACCAAGCAACGGCGAAATCAAACGGCTCACGAGCCAACCAAGCAAAATTAAGCGAAAAAAGCGGCTCACGGGCCAACCAAGCAACGACGAAATCAAACGGCTCATGGGCCAACCAAGCAACGACGAAATCAAACAGCTCAAGAGGCTAACAAGGCAATCATGAAATCAAACGGCTCACAGGCTAACCAAACAATGGAAACACCAATCAGCTCAGAGGACAACCAAGCAATGACGAAATCAAATGGCTAATCGACCATCCAAGCAATGTCGAAATCAAACGGCACCCGACCAACCAAGCAATAACAAAAGGAGATATTTCATGACCAACTTAATCGAAAGGAGATTCCATTACCTCATAATCTTATCTCAATTTTTCACATATAACATGAAATTGTGAAGTAAAAATATAAACACACAATAGATGGATTATCATAAAAGGTAAAGACACATAATGAGCGCATGGCAAAAAAACAACAAAAACAAACATGTAGTTAATTAGGCAAGGAGTAATATAATAAGAACTTCCCCATTGTCCTTTTGTTTGCACGCGGATGACTACTAGATGTGCCGGATGTTCAAAGACTCTATTTCGTGAAACAATAGCAGCAATTAACACAAATAAGATAAAATTGCATCTAAATACCAGAATTAACACAAAAATACCAGAATTTAGGAAAACAGAACCAGTAAGATAATAAATTCCATCCAGAAAACAAATAGTTAAATTAATTGAAGGATGAAAAGGGTACTTCCACCTGCCACATATCTGGTTCCAAGTCTGTGACTTCCAGAGAATTATATGATTGTCTAAAAGGAAGTGGCATATTTTTTTCAAAAACAAAAAAAAAAGAAAAGACAAAGCAGTACATTATACCTGTTTACAAGTCATGTGATAATTTTCCGAGATTGAGTACTTACCATGTGTCCTTTCATACAAATCATCCTCATCTTTGTTTCGTGAGAAGCTGGACCAGATGACGATGATCAAGCTAATTCATGTTCAAGAAGAGAGCTCACATTTTCCAATAACAAAACAAGTTTCAGAACTAAATTAGTTTTGAACATTTTATTACTTAAAATGAAGTAAGATAAAACAAAACTCTAACAACTATATCCTGTTTCACGACATGACATCTCTTGATGAGTCTTCATTAATGATATATTATCTCTGCATCAAAAGAACAATTCATCAATATAAAAGCATGATAATTTTCAGAGCCAACATAACAGAGCAAACACAACAATCAATGTCATGTTAGAAATTCCAGGATTATTGCACCAAATCTATTTACATTCTAGCAAATAAACACCAACAAAACTATCCATTTATTTTGTCTAGTCCAACATACATGATGGCTGGAACATTTGAGGCCCAATATCAGAAAATTTTAAATTCAAGTGGGTTAAAAATCAGAACAGATAAATAACTTTGATCAGGTAAAAACATTGAAAAAATTCTTAAGAACTTAAATCAAGACTCTTCAAAATTTCTTAAGAACTTAAAGAACACCTGGAAGTGAGTGAGTCTTCATCTTTGGGCTGTGTCTTTCTTTTTCTAACCTGTCAAAACCAGCAAAATCAATAAACTCCAAAACAAAAGGTCACCAATAAATAAAGTGATAAAACCCAAAACTATAAACTAATAAATGCTATTAAACGCTACCCTCCTCTCTCCCCATGCAGATTAGTAGAAGAAAAGTTAATTAATAAAATAAAATAAAAAAATTGAAAATGTCAACTATTAGGCTACATGCATAAGATATAGGTAAACAATGTGTGCCAACATGAGCTGGCACATACGTTTGTTTAACTGTCTTTGATCCGAATATATTCAGTTTACATGATACAGCTATTATACCGCTTTTTCACACTTTGGATTGTATTAGTATTTTACACGTGACCATTTGAACACACGGGATACACAAAACTTTTGCAATCTGAACACCCCAACGAAGGAATATTTTGCAGATATTCTATCACATTCAAGACACTCTTACTTGAGCAAATTTGGTCCATTTCAAGTTGCTTAATATGGCTAATTCCTATTGTTGACCCTAATTCTAAGAAGTTAGATTTATATTTTGCCCACATTAAACAACCTAGAATTGGCCAGAACTAGATCAAATAAGAGGCATGCCATGTCTTGTATAGAATGCTCCGACTCGGAGGTGATCCGTATGGCAAAGTGCAAATGGTAAAGGTGTAAAAAATAAAGTTTAGATCACAAGTGTATAAATGGATATAGTTTGGATGGGTTAATGCTTTTTCCCTATATATATATATATATATATATATATGTATATATGACACTCGGAAGCAAAAAAAAAAATGCAAAAATGCATGTACCCTACACCTTAGAAGAAGCAACATGGAAGAGCGAACAAACAGAAAAAGCAAATTCCAATGGTTAGAAGAGCGAAATAAGGAATGAGATCATGTAATTGTCAGGGAGTGTTATATGTTTTTTCCAAAACACAGTGCCATGCACCTTTTTTAAACACATGGGTGTTACTAGTAATACCTGCTGCTGAAATGCTTCTACACTTTGGTATTTGAGAACTGCAAAGGTCAAATGCCATCTGCAAACAACACCAAATAAGAACTTTGACCAGGAATAAATATCTATCCATCATCCGTGCATAAAAGTGAGTAAGGTCCAGGAAAAGCTTTTGGAAGTTTCCATGCTGAGCAGAGATGCAAAAAGGTAACAGCAGAATTTTCTCCTTTGGTTGAAACCCATATGGCTCATCTCAGGATCGAATCATCTCCAAGAGATGCAGTGATTACAGTACCTAAAGTGAAAATACGAATAAATAACAATTGTGGGAAGAGTAGAAAATAAATGACAACAAAGATCTGTCTATTATTGAGCATGAGAAATGCATGCATAACAAAACAAATATTCCAGTGATTGCTTTGCTTCAAGCATAAGCAAGCATACCACATATGACCAACAAACATACTCAAGCATGCACAACTTATATTCAGTACTTTCTACTAATTTACATCCATTAAATGCAAAAAATCCTCACCTTCATCTTACCTAACAAGGAAAAGAAAATAAAGAATAAAGTACAAGGTAATCCCCGAGACCATCAGTGACAAACATATCTCAAATTTAGTCTAAAGAAGAATAGAACCTCATCCCCAAAACAAACAATTAAATTAATTGAAGGATCACGAAAAACTCACGGAGAAAGCAAGTCTGTGACTTGAATTATAAACAAAATTTCTTTCAGTGTTTTCCTTCAACAAAAGTCATCATCACATAGACCAAGATTGCTTCAATAGTAAAGTTTTCAATGTGACAAATATGCAATTTTTTACCAATGCTGATATATGAGGGTTAGAGAGAAATATATCATATGGTTGCACGTTTTTTGTCTTTGGTGCTTGATCCTTTTCACGTCAAGTATTTTTTCTTGCAAGGCACATTTCTAATGAACCAGGAGGTAAACTTTGGTATATCAGTGCTTACAGGTTGGATCGCACTAACCTGCAGTATGGTTCAAGGGCAGAAATGACAGATCCACCGCCAATGAGATCAACAAAAGTTGATGAAGTTAAAACAGCGACAATTTGATTGGGAATCTAAAAAGAACAAAATATAGTTTTCATGTTGATAGTAGATACATGTGAAAAGTAGTTTCAAGTCAAGAATCCAATCTTTATCTCACTCATAAAAATGATAAAAAAGCAAAAAAAAGTAACACTATTACCAAAATCAACACAATGCAAACATCAAATATCCACAGATACAAGGGATAAAAACAAAATGCTAAATATGAATTGATTGGAGGTCACACTCTATTAACACATTGCCTTGCAAATGAAACCAACAAAACTATCCTTTTAGGGGTCTTGTCATCTACGTGATCTTTAGGTGTTAACAACCATTCTGAACAAAAATTGAGGTTATATAAATCTTTAAAGGTAGTGGGTTAAAACTCATTGCAAAGAAGAGTCAATAACACTTCATAATAATCAATTCAATTGAAAAACCCTTCTAATATATTGATGATGACAAATTCATATTGTAGTTTAAAATGATGAATCATCTTTCACTTTACTATTTTCCGTTTTCCATTTGTAAAAAGGGGAAGAGAGAGAGACAAAGGGTGACAACACAAACATACAAGAGCTATATTGAATTACCTAAAATTGGTGACACAAAAATCTAATCACAGAGGACTTGGGAACAACATTCATCAAACTTAAAACATATTTTAAAGAAAAAATAGATAAATAAAGCAAATACAAATGGCATCTTTAAAATCTCAAACAAATACATGTTGAATAGGATACCTTTCATAACCAGCAGCAAAATCAAAGTTATTGGTGGAATACTTTTCCCACCTATGTTTAATTACACATGTTGAAACACTATGCTAATGGCTGCTTTCCGTGTTCATATTTGTCGCTGCAACTTTTTATTTAAAGAACCTTAAAGCATAAACCCAAAAATTAAGCATAGGGACATCTATAGAAGCATGCATGAGGATGCACATATAGATGCATGGGTGACGATTATGTGAATCACATCAAACCAAAAGACAAAACCTAAGATTAGTGACCTGAAAGAAAATCATAGTTCTTCATTGCTCTCGCTATCATCTTGTCTGGAAGAAAATGCAAAGCTCCATCTGTGAAACTTAAACACCCCATTTAGGTTTTTCCTTCCTGTCCTCTAACTCACAGAAAGAGTTGTTTACAACTAGAAACACAAAATACATATTAAAGGACAAGATAAATGATAATCTAAAATGCACAAGCTTAAACTCAGAGAAATGATGCAACCTCTTTATGAAGCAAATCATTTTCAAAAGTCTTCCCTATTGCACCCTGTATCAAAATAGAAATAAGAATTTTGAGGCTTCTGCAGAACTAGGTAGAGCTAATTCTAAGTTATATATTTCCACTAAACCAGTAGTAAAGTAGCTCTTTAATGGGTTGCAGATATGCCACCATTATGTCAAGATGATTAGGATGCTTTTAATTTAAATCATCTACGAAAATAAGCTATCAACTGTCAAAATTCAGAAAAAGAAGGTTTCAAACACATCAAAAAAGCAACAGCAGCAGTCAAGGGTTTAAACAAATTGACATATACCAAACAAATGAGGTTATTAAGATACCTGATTTTGCAGTTCAGATACTTTAGTCATATATATTTCCCTCTGCCACTATCCATATAATATTTGAAACCTTTAAGTTCCAGAAAGAAAGATTTATGAAATATAATCAAGCACATCCTTAAAAAAAAAAAAGCGCAAGGCAAATTAAATTTTACAAAAACATACCGTCGGACCTGCCCAAAAAGCCTAGTATTTTCAGGAACAAAAGTCTATTAGTTTTATCAAAACAGAACATAAAATCCAAAATCACCGGTAAACAAGCTTTTGTTCATTATACAGAAGATTGAAAAACAGTAATCAAAAAGATGACAAAAAAAAAGAACAAGTGAGTCTTCATCTTTGGGCTGTGTCTTTCTTTCTCTAAATGTCAAAAACAAAATCAATAAACTCCAAAACAAAAAGTCACCAATAAACAAAGTGATAAAACCCAAAAAAAATAATAAATGTATACATATGCATATTTAGAAGAAAAATAATAAAATAAAATTCAACTATTAGGCACAGATATTAAAGCCATGGACGAACATGAGCTGGCACATACGTTTGTTTAATTATGCCCTAATATATTTTTACATGATACAACTATTTGAAGCGCTTTTACACTTTGGATATTAGTATTTGCACGTTACCATTTGAACTAAATACTGCAATCTAAACACCCCAACGAAGGAATATTTTGCAGATATTCTATCACATTCAAGACACTCTTACTTGAGCAAATTTGGTCAATTTCAAGTTGCTTAATATGGCTAGTTCCTATTGTTGACCCTAATTCTAAGAAGTTAGATTTATATTTTGCCCACATTAAACAACCTAGAATTGGCCAGAACTAGATCAAATAAGAGGCATGCCATGCCTTGCATATCATAGAATCTAGCTGAATGCCCCGACTCGGAGGTGCTCCGTATGGCAAAGTGCAGATGGTAAAGGTGTAAAAAATAAGTTTAGATAACAAGTGTATAAGTAGATATAGTTTGGATGGGTTAATGCTTTTTTCCCTATATATATATATATATATATATATATATATACACGTATATACGACACTCGGAAGCAAAAAAAAATGCAAAAATGCATGTACGCCACATATCAGAAGCAGCAACATGGAAGAGCGAACAAACAGAAAAAGCAAATTCCAATGGTTAGAAGAGCGAAATAAGGAATGAGATCATGTAATTGTAAGGAGTGTTATATGTTTTTTCCCCAAAACACAGTGCCATGCACCCTTTTTAAAAACACGGGGTGTTACTAGTAATACCTGCAGCTGAAATGAAAGGAGTAACACCTGCCTGCTGAAATGAAAGGGAGTAATACCTGCTGTTGAAATGATATGAGTAATATACCTGCTGCTAAAATGCTTCTACACTTTGGTACTTGAGAACTGCAAAGGTCAAATGCCATCTGAGAGGCACCAAATAAGAACTTTGACCAGGAACAAATATCTATCCATTATCCGTGCATAAAAGTGAGTAAGGTCCAGGAAAAGCTTTTGGAAATTTCCATGCTGAGCAGAGATGCAAAAAGGTAACAGCAGAATTTTCTCCTTTGGTTGAAACCCATATCGCTCATCATCGATCGAATCATCTCCAAGAGATGCAGTGATTACAGTACCTAAAGTGAAAAGGTACGAATAAATAACAATTGTGGGATTTACGAGTAAAAATAAACATAAAATGACAATTGGCTTAGAAAGATCTGTCTATTATTGAGCATGAGAAATGGATGCATAACAAAACAAATATTCCAGTGATTGGTTTGCTTCAAGCATAAACATGCATACCACATATGACCTAGCATACTCAAGCATGCACAACTTCTATTCAGTACTTTCTACTAATTTACATCCATTAAATGCAGACCAAATCCTCATCTTCATCTTACCTAACAAGGAAAAGAAAATAAAGAATAAAGTACAAGTTAATCCTCGAGACCATCAGTGACCTGCATATCTCAAATTTAGTCTAAAGAAGAACCTCTTCCCCAGGTAAACAAAATTTCCTTCAGTGTTTTCCTTCAACAAAAGTCATCATCACATAGACCAAGATGGCTTCAATAGTAAAGTTTCCAATGTGACAAATATGCGATTACCTGGATTACCGATGCTGATATATGAGGGTTAGAGAGAAATATATCATATGGTTGCACCATTTTTGTCTTTGGTGCTTCACTCCTTCACACGTCAATTTTTTCTTAGAGAGCGCATTTGGCTCACGAACCAGGAGGTAAACTAGGAGGTACCGTGTCTCCAGTTGTTAACAACCATTCTGAACAAAAATTGAGGTTATATAAATCTATATGTAGTCCTCGAAACTCATTGCATTAGAGAGAGTCAATGGCACTTCATAGTAATCACATTCAAGAAAAGCCCTTCTAATGTATTGATGATGACAAATTCATACTGTAGTTCATAAAAAGATGAATCATCTTTCACTTTACTATTTTCCGTTTTCCATTTGTAAAATATGGGGGAAAAGCAAAGATGAGCAAAGGGTGACACACAAACATACAAGAGCTATATAGAGATTACCTAAAATTGGTGACACAAACAGAGCGAATCCCGGCATCAGCTGCTGAGCAGCTGGAACAACATCTGACACCTATACTTAAAACATATTTTAAAGGAAAAATAGATAAATAAAGCAAATACCCATGGCATCTTTAAAATACATAAAGATGCAAATATCCTTGCAGAATTCATTTGAAGTACAACTTAAGGTATGCAGCATTCAGAAAAACAAAAAAGAAGACCAATTCAGTATTAGAAAAATTGCTGTATGGAATACTATATCCCTTCCCTTCAAATCATACACTTGCATAATCATCCTCTCCATTTTGCCTCTTCAGGCTATACTCAAATAATAACTAGTTTCAACAGGTAATCCTCATATTATTGATTAGATCAAGTTACTCCAGTTGGTTGATTTGTTTCTTTCCTTGGATATCAACTAGTCGTAAATACCAATATGATAGAATATAAAAATGGTATTATGTAGGGTCATCTCACCAAATCTAATTCCTAAAATATGTTCAGCCTTTCTCATTAAACTATGACCCACAAGCCTCTCACCACTTCACGTACCTAGCTGTATGTGGAATTCAATCACGGAATAAAGAGTAATGGAAAAACCTAATCAATAAGGTTGTCATGTAGTAATGGAAAAACAACATGCCAAATGGTTGATATAAAGACTAAAAATAGTGACGCGAGGTACTACAGTCGTCCCAGGGTACTAAAACAAATAAATAAACAGTTACTAAAGAGCATGATAGCAATGGCATAAAGACTAAAAATATACGCACAGTAATTTGGTTTTCAAGTTAATAAAAACAGAGTATACCTCCTCCAAAAATGCAAGACGATCAACTGTCAAGGCAGATGCCTGAACTGCTCCACAACATAAGAGCACCTATAATTGCACACACTTAACAGTTAAATTAGAGTAAAAGATGCGTGAAGAATATTTTAAGTAAAGATCTTCCACCATGAAACACCGTCAAGAGCAATAATGAATGTTGAAGCGAATACCGGAACCATAAGAATTACTATCAATAACGACTCACTGGCCTTGAATTGAAGAAAATGCATAAATTTGCTAACTGGCTGCCATTGGTCCTGCAAATAACAGCATACAGAAATTAATATTACTAAATATGCCTGTTGATTTTCTCAGACTTGTAAGAAAGAAGCCAGGTTTCGACCTTGGTAGAATGAAGGACCCACTGAAGAAAATCCAGCATCCTTGTGCTCCTTCAAAGTGCTTGCCAACCATTCCAACCCCTCGTACAAGCCGTCCCCTTTGAGAGCACAAGTTTCCTGTATATATTCTCTAATGCACAAAGAATATAATATAGGGGGAGTTAGAAGCCATGCATGCAGGCTCACATGACCTTAGGTTACTGAGAATATATATATATTTTGCTAGAAGAGGTGTATGAACTCTAATGCTCCGAATGAAAATCAGTATTCCATTCTGCTCTTTAGCATAATAGTACCTTAAAGTTGTCAATACCTTGTCTTAAAGATGACCTTAGCACAGATCCTCACTATCAGCCTTAATTTCTCATCCAAATGTTGAGCTATGAATTTCAAACTCCAGTGCTTGGTTATATCTAAAAGAGTTCACATCACTGGGGATGGTAATGCTTTCCGGAAGTTGTTTGTGTTGGGAAAATCCACTGTATTGCAGAATATGCGGAATCAAATTTGCAATTCTTGGCTAAGAACAAAGGAGAGATGACAATCTGTAGAATTAACTCAGTAAAAAAAATCACAAAGATTTGACTGCACATAAGGTGGATTGTGATGAACAGCGGAAGAACATACCATTCAGAACAACAAAATGATGATATTAAAAAGAATGCACACAGCAGCAAGAGAGCCTAACAAGGAGGGAGAGAGGGATGAAATTACAAACCACTTTTATCCTGATACTAGTAGAACATCCATTGTTTGTAATAGAAACAACTCCTAATGGGAGAAAACAAAAATAGATTGACTAAAAACATAGTAATCACATTAAGGGATGCATAAGTACTGGTTTTTTTAAGGCTTTCAGATTCCGTTTCAGATATGAGATAGAAACAAACCTCTGAAAACTCAAAGTTGGTCTACCATTATCACCGCCATTAGGATATATCAGAAATGTAATCTCACTCACTCCTCACATGACAACAACATTAGACGCACCCCAATGAATTACTGTAGATAAATTATCTGCTGAGTTAACAGGAAAATATAAAATCAAAATAGGAGGTGAGAAAAAGAGCTAAACAGGAAAATACAAAATCAAAATAGGAGGTGAGAAAAAGAGCTAAACATTATATAAACATATAAACATAATAACATATAATGACACAAAATTCGAAAGAAGCATTTATATACTTTCCTAACAAGCTATGAATGTTCTTCCTCATCTCATTATGAGCTTATAAGTACCAGGCTATATTTGGCTGTATCCTTTGGGCCACCAATGACTGAAATGGCATGAATCGCCATTCTTACTCTGTTCAAAATAAAGAAAACAACATTCAGTGTCACTCAACTCTGTATTTTTGGAAAAGAAGAAAACGAGATCAATGGGAAAAGAACAAGGATTTAGAAAGGTAATCTGGTTCCAATTTGCCAACTGGACTGGACAACAAACAAGAAACAAACGTTAAGTAAAACAAAAAAACCTAATGCTACGAAAATAAGGCAAATATGTATAGCAGTTCTGTTCTTATTGCTATTTAAAACTTAAAAAGAAAATAAAAACAGTTTCAAAAAATAGAAAGCAAAAATCCTGCAACTTCTTGGTAATAAAGAAATAAGAAAAAGAAAAGGATTCAGTTCACCATGTTCAAGAAGTTTAAATTTAAAAGAAAAAATAATAACCATCACCTAAATATAAAATGTCTGCAACTTCCTAGATAAAGAAACTAAAAAAAAATTATTCACCATGTTCTCCAGAAAAAAAAAAAAAGAATTCAATTCAAGAATACTTCATATGTTTAGAGAATACGTACCAGAGAGTCATAGAAACAGAGTGAACAAGAGACATGTAAGAGAACAGGGTGTTCTCCCCTCTGCAAGTCAAGCATTATCCACTCTTTAGTGACATTAAAAGATTACCTGTCAAACTAAGCCTTCATTTCAACATCTTCAGGCAAGAGGCTTAATGAATTTTCTTGACCAACAATATGGATATGGATCAATGGTTAATAAATCTCAACCTACTAAAAAGGCCGAAATTTTCACAATTATATGGGAATAATTAGCAGAGCACAGTGGTGGAATAAGAACATTAAGGGCGCGATTGGATGTACTTTCATTTTGAAAATTTTAATTTTGCTAGAGAATAGTGGTAAAAAAAATTTAGAAGAAAAAAGATGAATTTTGAGAGTGTGATTGGATGTGAGATGAAAAAGTAATGATGAAAGTTGATTTGATTTAAGAATAGTAAAATAATGATTGGTAGTTAGAAATGTGTGAGTGAATGAATAGTGAAACTTGTGGGAGAATGTGTAATAATGATTAGTTTTTTTGTGAAAAAATGTGTAGATGTGATTGATGATAGAAAAAATAAGAAAAAGTGAAAGTGAGAGAATAGTATATTTTCTAAAAATTTTCATAAACAATCGTATATTTGGTGTAAAAAAATTCTCCAGCAAAACGAAAATAGATTTTGTTTCATATCCAATCGCAACCTAATCTTTCAGCTTCCGCTTTTAAAATAAGTAGGAATTAGGAAATGGATGCATTTACCTAAAACATGCTTTCATAATAACCAAAATTTTATATGTCTGTTATGGCAATAACCAGAAAACTTTAATCAATCAACTAGGTAAATTTATCTCTTCAGCATAAACCAATATTTTATTCAACTTGTCAAAAAACCATATACTAAGCACTATACTACATATTCCCATTCATATTTTGGTCTCATTAGAAAATAGTACGGAGCATTGTCTCTATTTTCCTCCTTAATTTAGTGAACCTCTGCATTTCGTCATGTCCTGAACACAAGAGTATACAAGAATCTGCAAATTAAGTCCTAAAAATATATATAAAATAACCAAATATGAAATATCACAATCTACTTATCCAGTCCTTAGTGATAAATAAAGAGTGTAAGCAAAATAAAAGTTTACCTATAAGCTACTTCCAAAATATTCCACACTGAAAAACCCTGTTCATTTATTTCTTTCTCGGAAAAATGGAATGGGAATCTATTTGGTAGAGTCTGCCGAGGGAAAGCCTTAGCGACCCGAAGAGACTACTTTCTTATGCTCTCTTGGAGAGTCAGTCCAACTAGTACACATATTGCTGTTAAAATCAGCGTGTTTATAACAATCTGACCTGCCAAGAGTTAAACTACATAAGGCCACTCTTGATAAGAAGCTTAACAAATAATGTAAAAGTAGAAAAGTTAAGTTACCAAAGACCGAGTAGCTAGGTGAAAAATAAATGGTGTGAAGACATGAATGGACAAGTGGAGAAAAATAAATAAGTTACCAACTAAATGCGTTTTTACACGTTACCTACCAAACTTCATTCGTTGCATTTTTCCATCTCAAGGACATGAAATTTACACAATGTTTTAACTTCAGAAAATGAAAGAAGACATACTTACTACAGAAAAATGTTTAACTTCAGCATAGTGCAGTCCTATAAGGACGCAAAGCAGATGTGGAGTCATTAAAACTCAAGTCATTTGAGCTGAAGCACTTGAAGAACAAAGGCTGAAGGAGACAAGGAAAAAGCAGCACCAATTACCGTAGCTTCATCAATGCTTCGAACCTTGACCTACAAACTTTTAAAAACCATACAGACCAAACAGAAATATACTAACAAGTTATGACCTGAAGTAAATACACATAACAGACTCCCATCGGACCTTTGTATCAAATTTCAAATGAAATTCCAAAAAGAAATCCATTTCAAAAATATTTTGCCACATAGGTCAAAACTATATCATCATGAGGTCCAAATCAATGATTAGAAATATACATAAAGGATAAGAGCATGTCTATAGGGACTATATGTAAAACATTGGAAACTGTCAAAAGCTACAACATATTAAAGTCTTCCATCAAATCTCACCAAGGCAAATCAGTGGACAAAGTATCCTGTCATAGGGAAAAACTAACATGTCAGTAGCTAACAAATTCTCTTCAACAAAAATGACTTCCTTGGAAGTTTTGAAATCTCTTGATCGCCTTTCTTTTGATACAATATACAGCTTTTAAAAGACAAGAAACCGGAAAACTTCAGGGAACATATATTAACTGGTGGCCATGAAAATCAAGAAATCAAGAAAACTCTCAACAAAGAATATTAAGTATTAACACCAACCCCATCTCAATCATGAAATTGCTCCTCATTCAATGAGATTTCTGAAACGATAACATCCAAATCGAGGCCCAGTTTAACACAACTCATCACTAAAGACAAGCAAAAGGCACTACTATACCAAAAATATAAGAGAACACCATTAACTAAGATTAATATAAAGCAGCAGATTATGGCCTCCTCAACATAATGAGTCAAACCAAACCGCAACTGTAGGTCTGATTATAAGAGAAATGAATGTAAAGATAGATTGGTCATCAACAATAATAGGTTAAGTGGAACTAATTAAATGAAAATGAAAAATGATGAGTATATCGGGAAGTCGAGTTCATAAGTTTTACAATTCAGAAAAAAGAATGGATTTCTCTTTTTTTTTTTAAGTAAAAGGCCAAAGGCCAAAATAAAATAATAAAGAAAAAGAGAATGCTGATCACAAAGCCGATCAGCTAGCCTGAGATGAGGCCTCGTTAAAACCTTCTATGGTAAAACCCACCCTTGTGGGAAAAAACCCTTAGAAGGAAAAAGAGTAC
Source organism: Rehmannia glutinosa (assembly GCA_016081115.2). Classification (NCBI taxonomy): domain Eukaryota; kingdom Viridiplantae; phylum Streptophyta; class Magnoliopsida; order Lamiales; family Orobanchaceae; genus Rehmannia; species Rehmannia glutinosa. The sequence goes on from JABTTQ020003318.1 coordinate 320,289, forward strand.
CCCGAATAAAAAGAAATTCAAACAAAACCAAGGCAAATAACCACAAGCCGGTTGCATGGCTGAATGAAAACAACAAACTAATATCTGATATGGTAAAGTAAAGTACGATCAGTAGCAATAACATCACGAAGGAAATTAGGAGCGACATCCCACCAAATGTTACCCACAATATAAGCCTGTTTCGCAAGGACATCAGCAGCGCGGTTGGCCTCACGAAAAACGTGGGAAGCCCGAAAATGAATAAGCCGGAGGCGACGAAATAAGAGTAAAAGTCGCCCTCTAAGGACCCAAGGAACATTCAATGAGAAGGAAGAGAAGATCGAAATGACATATGAAGAATCGGCTTCAAGCCAAATGAATTGCCATCCTTTATCCAGAGCAATTTCACAAGCCGTGATGGCCCCCTGTAATTCTGCCAGAAAAGCGAAGCCAGTGCCGAGGTGCAAAGTGAAACAACCAGTAACGAAACCATGACAATTACGGAAAATGCCTCCACACGCAGAATCCCCCGGAGACCCCATAGCGCTCCCATCTGTGTTAATTTTAATCCAACCTGGAGGAGGAAGATTCCAACGGACTAATATGGGGGATTTAGTCCGTCGATGACATCCCGAAATACCCAACATCCTTAAAATGAAAAGATCATTGCAATCATTATGCATGAAACCCATAGGAGCATGACGTGCTTCCCTAATAAAAGAGAGAACCTGAGCACGAATAGCAACATCCGAGAACTTGGAATCCTCAAAAACAGCCCTGTTACGACAAGACCATATCACCCAAAGAAAAGTAATCAACGTTAACTTCCACAAAAAGAGAATTTGAGAGCTTCCTTTAACATCCAGACTCTGAAGAATGACTCCCCATATGCCAGAGGAAAAATCCAACTGCACACTGAATAGGCCTGTGAAATACTCCCAACTGGAACGAACAATGGGACAGTCCAAAAAGCAGTGGTCGAGATCCTCAGAATGCTGAAAACAAAGCTGACAAACTGCAGGTCCAGAAATCCCGCGCCTCTGCAATTGACCCCACAAAGGAAGCTTGTTATGAATCAAGCGCCAAACTAACATAGATCGTCGTGTCGGTATACCAGGATGCCAGAGCCACTTACCCCAACGAACCACTGGAAAACTCGTGTGAAGATGCCAATAAGCTATACGAGAAGAAACAGAGCCATGAACCGATCTAGACCAGACACGAGAATCATCCCCACCCACAACAGGCATACCCAAAATGTCCATAACAATATCCTCACAATTCAGAATGAACAAAGAAGTGAAGTGCCAAACACCATCAACTAAATAATCAGAAACCGTCTGAGATAATCTCTTACGAAAACTGATAGGAACACCCATCTTATCTGCAATACGATAGCCAAGCCAATTATCCCACCAAAATGATATAGAGGTGCCATCCCCAATAATCCAACGAGAGTCTCTCTTGAGAGAGGTGATGTATGGACGGAAACCCGACCAAAGTGAAGAAGTAATCGGAGAGGCCTTTGGCTCAAGAGACCGATCCAAAAATCTGCTCCGGAGGAAACAAGCCGCTAACGATCCCGAAGCCAAAATATCCCAAGCCATGCGCATCATAAAGGATGCATTCATAGAAGAGATCGATCGCAAGCCCAAACCACCTTCAGTAGTAGGAGCACACATACGTACCCAAGAAACAGTAACCAAACCCTTCTTTGTGATGTCTCCAGTCCAAATAAAATTGCGCGCAGCTCGGTCCAAACGACGAATGAGAGTGACTGGCCACTTATAGACCATCATTGAGTGGACAACCGAACTGAAAATCACAGAATTAACCAAGCAGACACGACCCGCCATAGAAAGAGAATGCCCTTTCCAGTTACTGAATTTGCAAATAATACGATCCACAATAGGTTCCAAATGCATCCGTCTAGGAACTCCCCTGAAGAGCGGAACCCCCAAATAAGTAAAAGGCAGACTTCCCTCCCGCATCCTAATAGCACGAAGAATAGCCCGCTTATGACGCACAAATTTACCAAAATAAATGGTAGACTTGTCCCGATTAGCATATTGACCTGAAAGCTGCTCATATTCCGAAATAATGCGCGAGAGAATGCCAGCATTGGCTTTGGAAGCCTGGCAGAAGATAATCACATCGTCCGCATATAACAAATGAGATGGGAAGGAAATGTCGCGGCCAGCCCGAATACCCACGAGAGCATGTGATTGAACTTGTTGACTAATAAGATTACTCAAGACCTCCTCAGCAATGCAGAAAAGAAGCGGAGACAGAGGATCCCCTTGACGGACCCCTTGAGAACAACCAAAATACCCAACCGGCGAACCATTCAAAAGAACTGAGAGTCTAGCAGACTGAAGAATGCTACTAATCCAACCACGAAACCTATCCGAAAAACCAAAAACTTTCAAAACGTGCAACAAGAAATCCCAAGAAAGGGTGTCAAAAGCTTTACGAATGTCCACCTTTATGGCCATATTACCACCATACGCCCGACGATCTAAACAATTAATGCACTCCGATGCAATAGAGACACAATCATGAATACGACGACCCGCAATAAAACCAAACTGAACATGAGAGATGATAGATGCCGTGATCGGGGCCACTCTGGAGGAAAGAATTTTAGTGATAATTTTAAACAAAAAATTGCTAAGAACAATTGGCCGAAAATGATCAACTTTAACTGCCTCTGGAATCTTGGGGATGAGCACCACAAAACTAGAATTAAGCCCCGGAGGAATCACGCCTGTATCAAAAAAATGTTGAACGACATGCACCACATCGTCAGAAACCACTTCCCAAGCAAACTGGTAGAATTTCCCAGGAAAGCCATCGGGGCCAGGAGCGCTCATAGGGTCCATATCAAAGACCGCATTTTTAATTTCATCGTATGTCGGGCGACTAGTAAGGGTCTGATTATGAGCCATGGTGACCTTAGCGTCAATAAGAGAGGAAATCCGGGCTAATGAGTGTGATGTAGGAGCAAAAGACGCTGTGAAAAGGTTCTCGTAGTACTGAATGACATGGTCCGCAATAATAACAGAATCTCTACAAAGCTCTCCATCAATAACAAGGAAAGAAATGGAGTTCCGACATCTACGAATCTTAGCCGCACGTTGAAAAAATGTGGTATTGCGGTCCCCATCCTTAAGCCAATTAATACGGCTTCTTTGACGTAACATCTCATATTCCTTGCTCAATAGCTCAGCTAACATTGCGTTAGACTCCACCTCTTGACAAAAAAGTTCTTCAGAATAACCATCAATTGCAATGATATCCTGAATCGAGGCAATGGAAGAGAGAATGGACTCTTTTTGCTGAAGGACATTGCCAAAAACATCCGCATTCCACACCTTAAGACGAGCTTTAAGGCGTTTAAGCTTACCCAGAATCCTACCCCATGGAGAACTGGAGAAGATCGGCAAAGCCCAAGAATCGCTAATCACTGCATAAAACCTGTCATCAAGAGTCCACATGTTCTGAAACCGGAAAGGTCTAGGACCAGACAAAGAAGTGTCCTCACAAGTGATAGAAATAGGATGATGGTCCGACACTGTACGAGGCAACACGTGGCAACGTACCACATCCCATAAACCCAAGAATCCCTCTGTCATAAGACCCCGATCAATACGAGATTCCACATGATTACCCGTGTGCATACGACCCTTCCAAGTAAATTTATGACCAGAAGAAGGAATGTCAATCAATTGGCAATCCTCAATAAAGCTCAAAAATTCCTGACAGGAATTCACATTAGGGGCATGCAAACTACGACGTTCATGAGCACCCAACACCGCATTGAAATCCCCCACGACTAGATAATTAGAGCTCCGATGGGCCAACAAATCCCGCCAAAGATCACGACGCCGCACATAAGAAGCATGCCCATGCACAAAACCGATACGGAAATTACCTACCGATAAACTCGCTTCAACCAAAACCAATTGATCCGACATATGTAACACAAAGGCCGAAATTAAACGAGCAGAAACAAGAATCCAAATATTAGAAAGCATGCCAGGCCGCTGGTTAACCGCCAGAATAGATAATCCCATGGCCGACCAGAAAGAAGAATGAATAGACGAGTTATCTGTTTTAGGTTCCACCAGACAAAGCCAATCTGGCTTGATAAGAGAGCAGTGCTGACGTAGCATAGCCTTCGAGAGATCATTCGAAATCCCTCGAACGTTCCAGTGAAGAATATTCATTGATTAGCAGTCGGCTCCCCATGCAGAGCCAGTTGATTATCCTGGGATTCCTCCTCAACTTCATCAGCCCATGATCTAGTAGCTACAATATTCATAGCATTCCGATTTTCTGATTCCCCGACAGGAACCCTAATGGCTGGCCTAGAAGGACCCCCCTTTCGGACAACAGAAAGCTTTTGTCGAATTTCCTGGAGTTTTTTGTCCGCTAAGATATCCACAGAAGAATTATCCGAGTTGTGCGACGAGGAAAATGGGATCAAAGATTGACATCCTTGTAAAATAGTAAGATCAATATTCCCAATTGTATTCCCAACGTCTGACCTATCATGTCTATTACCCATTAAAGTATCAACATGGGGGGTATGACAAGCATCAACCAAATCCCTCGAGTCAGACCCCGCCTCAATCGCCAAAATTGGGCTGTCAATATGTGCAACCGTCTCCATTGGCAACACATGAACATCATCCATTTCAATATTATCTCCAACCATCCCATCAAGAATAGCAAAAGCATTAGAAGTAGAAGGGTGAGAAATGGAAGGGGAATTACCTCTGAAAGGAGATTTCGGAGTATCACTCCTTTTATGAGGGTCAACCTCTGAAATCTGTATGTTCAAATTTTTCCCGACAGCCAAATCCCTAGTAGTATTCACCATATTCCCCTGACGATTAGGTTTTGGATTCCGAGAAAGGCTACGACCCCTAACTGGCTGTTGTCCAGTTGTTATTTTTCGGCAAACTGCTGTTAAATGACCAATTATTTGACAATGACGGCAAAAATCCGGAAGACGTTCATAATGAAAGAAAACAAATCCTGAGTGCCCTGTACGTTCGATCATCATCTTCTCGGGTAAAGTCGAACTCAAATCGACATCCACAAGAACCCGAGCAAAATGACCCATTGAACCGGAAAGAGTGTTATCGTCAATTTTAATGGGAGAGCCAATGGCTCTGGCAATCCCCAATAGCACCTCGGGATGCCAGTACTCCCAACTTAGTCCAAAAATTCGCACCCAAACTTGTGCTATTGATGTGGTAGTGTTATCAGGATCGAAATCTGGCGTCCAAGGCTGCAATCGAAATGTTCCTGGGGACAAAGAGTAAAAACGTTTTCTCCAAACAATATCCCTATCCGGAAGATTAGCGAAATGAATATTGTAATATCCCTTACCAAGCGAAATAAGACGGAAAGGAGAATTTATACGCCATAAAGATTTCAATTTTTCCTGAAGCTGCGTAATATTCAATGGTTTGTTGCCCTTAGTATAAAGAGTTCGACCAATCAACGAATTTTCGCATAATAGCCGGCGAGACTCGTAAATTTCATCAGTAATATGTAGAGAAAATATATTACCTTTTTTCGTAGGAATGAGCGGAGAGGTAACCGTAACGTCGTGTGTGGGAACCTTTAAAACTGGAGCTTGTTTAATGATATCGATGTATGTTGCAGGAGTTTTATCTTTGAGAAGTGTCGGAACGTCGTCGTGGGTCGTCGGGGTGTTTGAAGGAGTAGCAGCGATATCATGTGCAAGGGGCAAACTCAAGTTTGAGGAAGGTTGAACCTGGTGCAACTGATGAGAACGAGTGTGGTGCAGACAATCGCCATGGGTGTTTGACGAAGGTGCAGACGAAGGAGGAGACGTGTTCGGGACTTGCAGCGGCTGAGAGAAATCAGGCAAGATCTCAGGGAAAAGAAACTCATTAATTGCATCCATCGAAGAAGGTGGTACTCCGGACGGTGGCCGGAGAAAATTATTTCCAGGCGTGACTGGTGGAGATAGCATGATTGGAGAAGAGAAACTTTTTCTGCGCCGAAAGTGGAGCTGGTCGCACGCGCATGTTTCTTTTTTTGACCAAAGATAAATCTTATTCGCAAAAGAATGGATTTCTCTAAACTCAAATATACAAAAGACATTACTATTGTAACTGTCTCCATAAGCACTTGCATCACACCAAATAATAAGAAAATAGAATCACAAATTTACGACAAAAATAGGGAGCACATTATGTTACCTCAACAAATCCTGTAGAATCCAAGACATTGAAGGCATGGGATGTCTTCAAAAGCTGATCGTACCTAACATGACAGGAAACAGAGAGATCCAAGTCAATAACAAACTGAAAAGAAAACAGAGATTTCAAAAGTCAAGCAAACGACGAGCTTCAGCCTCAAATTGATCAAAAGGAATATGAATGTGATCGATGCTGGAATGCTTCAAATGGTATATGCACTCATCTCCTTCCTGCAACAGATAATGGAGTCATCACTCTTTCTTTCTAAAGAAAATAAGCATGAGCAAGCAGAAAATGTTTTGAGAAAACAACAAAAATAATATAACCACGCAGACAGTGGCGGATCCTGAATTTAGTAGTAGGGTGGGCTAAAAGATAACATTTAACTACAATATATATATATATATATATACACACACACAAAGATTGTTATTTTTTTACTGGATTCTTTGAAGTTGTACTCCATACCTCAAAGCATAAAATTCATCTAAAACTGAATATTCATAAAGTCATGTCGCTGGCTATATTCTTGATATGCACATGGGATTAAATTTTTGCTTAAGAAAATATTGTTGTTGTTTGGAGGCAGCATAAGAAAGTGTTTTGCCCCTTCTTTGAATGGCTTTAAAATTTAACTAACAATGTTTATAATTACAAATTTCCACTTAAAAAACCTCAATTACAATTTCAAAGAGAATTATAATTTAGTATGTAGTAATTCATTAAAATACCAATAGACAACAAGATATAGATTAATGTCAACAAGATAATCATTTTATTATTCTTTAATATCTAAATAAACTACGTTGTATCTTCAATAGAGGAAAAATACTATTGATAAATACTAACAGTTTTAGATTCTTTAGGTAAATATTTATGATTTTACCTAAACTTTTACAATTATCATTATATTTACCTACAAATTTTTTTTAGGTAAACTATGTTTTTTTTTGTAGTGAAATTTCATACATCGATCACAAAAAAATTAAGGAATTATAAGGAAGAAACTCTAAGCTTTGGCTTTGTGGTGCTGCATTAGGTGTATTCCATTCAATTGGAAAAGTGATTTTGTCTTACTTATTTTAACATTATTAAATAAAGAAACTTTTTTTTTTATTAAATATGAATTGGGCAATTGGATTGGTTTGTTTGGCTCGAAGATAAAATTAACAAAAGTGGTGGGGGAGTGGGTTGGGTCATAAGTTTAATCTACAAATAAAATATAGCACACATATATATAGGGGCTTCTTGGTGACTTGCACTGGGCTTCAGCCCAGTGCTGCCCTCTCTAAGATCCGCCTCTGCACGCAGAGATCATTGGCTCCATAGTAACACATAAAAGACAAAGCAACAAATTGAGAAAAAATTGTTCAGATGCATGGAAAGATATATCAATTGGAAACAATCTGCTTAAAAATTAGTTGACCATAGAATGATCCAGTTACCAGCCGACACATAACCATCACAAGTCCAAAGAGTTCTTCCTCTACGTTGTTCAGCCTGGATCACATAACGATACGAAGCAATAAATCTCAGAAACGCACGCCGCCAAGCCAAGGAAGTACTTATTTTCTTGTAAGGATTTGTACGAGAAAAAAAGAAAAAGAATCGAATTAGAGAATGGATGGAAGAGGAGGTGGGGAGGAGTTTTATATACAAAGATTACATAGCCGTTGCAGTTGGAAAAAGGAAAGAAAATCATACCTGATGATTTTCTTGATGATTTTCTTTCTTTCCAAACGTAGCGTTTTTAAGAAGCGTGCGTTAAACCCTAGTTGGAACTATCTTTCCAAAAGGAAACAAAATCCCCATTTTAATTATTATTATTATTATTATTATTATTATTATTATTATTTATTAATTTTAAAAATGGCAAATATAATTTCACCCTTTGAACTTGGCCTTATGTCCCATTTACTCTCTAAACTTGCAAATATTACACTTACTAACTTACTACCTCAATCAAATTAAAATATAATACATGGACAATACTACCTTTAATAAAATGAATCTACATATTTTTTTAATAAATTTTAATATTTTATACCCTATTTGATTTATATTCTAATTATATTCAAAAAGTATTTTTTTATGTTACATTAAGTAATTTAAATTTTAAATCTAAAGCAATGTACAATAAATACAATAATAAATAAATATGAAAGATTATTGGAAAAATAAAATCAACTATTTAATTTAAAATAATACTTTTAATGAATATTGCAAAAACTCCCCTGAGGTTTGGGCTAATTACCAACAAATCCAGAGATGTTTCAAAATTACAAAAAAAAAAAAAAAAAAAACTCAGGTTTAATTATGTAATTATTTTAAATTTGGGATTCACAATCTTAAAATCTCATTATATTGGGTCAATCCGGTGTTTAGGGCCTAATGGCCCGGTCCAAATAGGCCCGACTCTTTTTGGACTTGTAAAATCGTAGTCTAGCCCGACCCTATTACCGGGAGGGGCTTTTTTTTGACAACTCTAACTACAACTATCAGGCCTTGATTTCAATACAACTCTGAATATTTACCAATTAAGGCTCCACAGGAGCACTGTAATATAATTCAGAGTAATTAAATTTACTTACAAATGAATATAGGTGGACCTTTTTACACCTAAGATGATGGGCCGTTTGAGCTGTATTAGGCCTTGTGAGCCATAAATAGTGAAATGAATATGCTGCTCAATAATAGTTTGGGCCTTACAGGTCAATTGATAATGTTCAAATTGTTTAACAATTAAATAAAAATAAATATAAATTACAATTTTACCCCAAAACTAACGGAATTCCAAACATTTACTTAGAAAGAATAATAAATATAGCAAAATGAACAATCATATAATACGATGAAAACATCTTCTTTAGGTCGTGCCATTATGATCGAAAAACCAAATAAGAACATTTGGATGTTAACATGGGGTATCGTCCTCTCCAACTCTCAAAGTATGCATATAACCAAACATATGATTTAAATGTCTTTTCGTTCTTTTCGTTTCATTTTCTCTTACAAGTTCATTACTTCATTATTAATTTATTTATATTTGTCAAACCATTGGTACCAGGTTTTATGTACCAGAGTGCTGCAATATAAGCAGACTCCACGCCATACAAATGGAAGTCGAGACCATAACGATTCAATTAAACGAATAAAGAACATAAAAGTGAAATCATAGAAACAAAAAAGAGAATTTTCATCTAAAACTGAATCAAACTCATAATACCCTACGCCAAGATTTTTTTCATAGTCCAAAATTCTACAAAAACAATAAACTCAACAGAGAGAAAAATACAACAAAAAAGTCAGGAGATAATACAATAATAGTAACAATATCGACAATCAATACTTACAAAATAAATAAAGCACCCAAAATTACATACCCAAGAAGGATTTACTCAAATCAGAAACTCTTAACATAAACTAATTATTTACACTTTTGGGTCTAATCTCAATCCCTTGAATAATAATACCACTTTTCCAGTTACCACCATTCACCTCCATCAGACTCAACTCCAAATCACCATCTTCTCCTTCCTTAACAAAATACTCTCCCAACTCAACTTCCATCCACCCATCACTCCTCTGCTTTGGGTACTCGGTGTTGCCCTCCGTTGGCACGTCTAGCTGTCTTTGTACACGAGCTAACCGTTGGTAAAACAACCCTAGTCGCCTTGGTACAATCTGATACCTTTGCCTCTGTGCTCCCTCTGGATCCAAACAAATCGTACGTTTTTCACTTTCATGCCCACCAACTGATACAAAAGCCTCCGCAGGTTGGTACTCAAATCCAGAGACTCTTGACTTGCAAGTGAACACAAGGTATGCTGCATAATTCGTGCCAGGAGATAGCTCCTTGGTATTAATTTTTCCCCGTATTTCGAACCAGCATACATTAAGAAGCTCTGCCACCTCGGGGAATCTGAAACAAATGACAAGGTAGCATTACATTACTATTGCAAAACATCACGAAAAAGGGAAGGGTTAATTGTTGCTATTTTATTACCTGGACTCGGGAAGAGAGATCCATTGCCAGTACTGAGGAGTATCACCCCATACAATAGAGAGCTCTCTTGCAGCTAGCATGTAGCATTTCTTTCCGCTCCATTTCTCCAATGAAAAGCTCTGTTTAGCAATTGAGAAAGCCAATCAGATGAATAGACCAAACTATTATAACTAACACCATTGTCATGCCAAGATTTTAGAATGCTCTATGCTAGGAATTACATTAGGATTTAATGGAGAAAAATTGCATGCAAGGTCAATCATGCCCAAGGACAGTTCAGTGGACAACAATGGTCAAAGAATATCAAGGAAAACAATTGCATTTAGGTTCCAAGTGAAAAGAACAAAAAATTAAAAGTAAAAGAACTTATCGCATATTTGATTAATTATATTCTGTTTTCTTTTATGATGTTAAAATAATGCATCTCAACACAAAAGTAAGAGAAGGGCCCATCCTGTTCACATACTTCTCTCAATCATTTTTTTTCAGTTTTAATCTATTGTTCAATTTGTTGCAAAATAAACCTGAAATGGGAACAGTAAGATCTGTTTACTCAGAAGTTGAGAACCAAACAAATGTGACTCGGCTTCACAATCAACAAAACTGGTTCCTGGTTTCTTAAAGACCAGGTTCTCCATGCTTTTCTGAAATATTTTCTCCAACAAGCAAAAATAGAATGATTTTCAAATTTCAGAAATATGAATACCGAAAATGAAGATGGAGATAGACAGATGTGCTTATTCTTTCAACGACACACTTACAAGCAACCAACACCAAACACGCCGCATGGGTCAAAAGGTCGGTAAACATTTCATCTTCATATTATTAAGCACAATTTCAAAACTTGATCATCATCGTAGAAAAATAAAACGTTGCGAAACTAAATCCGATTCAATTACATGAAAAGGGCACAACAAAAAACAAATTGAATAGCACATATCAGAATTTATTTAGCAAATAATCCTGAAAATCATCGTCACCAACTCCAATGAAATGAACTCAAATTACTGTTATATCATAAAAATCAATTTCATTCCAAGTGAGCCCGGAAATAAAAATAAAAATCGCAAAATTGAAGACAGAAAAAAATATAAACCTTGGTGCCACCGTCGATGAGAATTGGATGATCACAAAGGTGGAGATAGAGGTCCTTCTTCGAGTGGAATTTAGCGAGCAAGGATTCGGAAGCGTTGACTGCGCGGGAAAGGATGTGGGGATAATCGGAGGGCAAGAAGCGATCCCAAACGGTGTCGGATTGGGAGGCGGAGCGGAATGTGGAGGCGACTGCCGACAACCGGCAAGCATCCTTAGGGCTGGTGAGTGACAGCGCGTTGGCTATGCAATCTTCGGGAAGCGCGTGGATATCACCGCAACTCTCCACCGCCATTTCTATTTTTCTCTCTCTCTGTGCTTGTCAAAACGATTACAAATATCTTTCGCACTTAAGTGAGTGCCAGCAGTATATATAGGGTCTAGGGCCCGAGCCTTTTGGCAGTTGTGTGGATTAGTCGGTAAGGAACTTTAAATAGAAGTCGGTAAGGGTTCGTTTGATTCAATAAGGTTGGTTAAAATAAATAAAAAAAAGCTTGGAGATATTCGGTTTGTTAACTCGTGAGCAAACTCGTTAGTAAAATCGTATAAATTAAATTAATAATTTAGTTTTAATTTTAAATTTTATAGATTTGCTTATAATAAATATAAAAAATTAAATAAACTTATTTATTTGAATAAACTATACATTTTAATAGATAATTATGCATTTTAAATATATATAATTTTATTTTTGTAATAAATTGAAGAATAATTAATTTATAATTGATATTTACTAAGTTTGTTTAGTCTTGATTAAGCTCAAAAGAATTCGTGAGCCATCAATATATTCGATAAATTCAGGCTCGATTCGACTCGATATTTAACGAGTCAAACTCAAATTCTCAAAAGTTCGGCTCGGTTTGATTGCAGCGCTAGATAAAGTCATCAAATTTTGCCAGTTCAACTAACGTCAGGTTTTATTGTAATTACCCGAAACTTGGGTAATTATCCCTATTTTATAATGTGATCAACTTTATGCTCTAGTGGTTGAGACATGTGTTGTAAGGGTGAATGACCCGGGTTCAGTCCCATACAAGTGTGTGTGTCCCCTCCCCAAATTCCCTCCATTGTATTCAAAAAAATCTCTATTTTATAATTTATCCAATTGAATTGGAGAGTTTGACAAGTCATTGTAGAATTTGGAAGAGATAATTAAGTTGGTGGTGTTAGTGTACATGCATGTGAATGAAAGCTTAGCGATGAAGGCTGTGCTTTAATGCACATTGGCATATATCAAATGAAAAAAATTCCTTGATAAAGATATTGACAGAATAAATCAAAAGCTCCAACTTTTTGTGGATAAAGTTTTAAAAAGAGTTACAAGATAAAGAACCATGTTCCCCAATTCACACACACGTATACATATATTTTATTGAATAATATATGAAGGCCAAATTACCTGACTTTCAATCTCATCGAATTTGTACATATTTGTTTTAACATTATAATTAGTTGATTGTCGAATCATTCTTACTGGATATTGACATGTTGCATGTGTTTAATTGAATTGTCAAAATATAAAATAAAAATAAATTCTTAGATTCAGAACTCAAATATTTATTATAAATGTGTTGAAAAAAGAAAAGGCTTAAGAGGGTCAGAATAAGCTGTAAATATTGGTGAAAACTTAACAATTAAGGCTTTAATTTATCTTATGCGCTGAAAAAAGAAAAGGCTTTTATCTTATGAGGTTTATTTAATCGCTTTCTCAGATACTGCAAAAGAAAAGAGGTCAACACATGTAAAAAAACAAAAAATCCGAGTAAGTAAACCAGATAAAGAAATGTTAAATTAAGCGGAAAGCCAAATTAAGGAAAAGCAGAAGCTGCTGCGATCGGAGACGTGCTTGGAAAAGCTAAAAATACAAACTTTTGGATGCCCCAAAAGTTGATTTTGTATGCGAGACACGTCAGTCCCAGATGGATTTGGCCAGTATATCCCTTCCAATGAGGATTAACAGAAATATAGGAGTAGCTTCAAACAATATAATCCCAAAAGTGGTACTTGTAATAGTTCTTAAAGATTGACCCTAATTTGGGCAACGATCATACCCTAAATTATGTATGAACGCAATCATGCCTACATATATGAAGGTACATAAATGAATATTCTTACATACGATTGGGCGTCCATATTATAATGATATTGTTCTTTTTTGCACGAATGATATATAGTGTTTGTTGTTGATGTATTTTTATTATTGTTAATATGAATCAAATGAGATTGTGTTTGCGTCTACCTAGTTTTGAAATATTATTTTAGTATATATAGTGTTGTTAGTCCTTTAATATTTTAATTTGAATATATAATATTAATGATGATGATCGTTATAATTTCATGTTCAAGATATTGTTACGCACTACACATGTGTTCATTGATACGGATATTTTTCATCTCGAGAGATATTATATGATTGGCTACGTGAAAAAGAACACTTGATAAATGTTGAACACTTTTGTTTGATCTCAAACAAGGCCATAGTGTTTGTTGTTGATGTATTTTTATTATTGTTAATATGAATCAAATACGACGCCTCACGAGTTGGTATAGTGTTGTTGGTCCTCATTACACGGCATACCACATAAATAATGTTGGTCCCAAGTAGAAGTGGCAAAATCAATGAAAAAGAACACTTGATAAATGTTGGTTTGATCTCCTCATTACACGGCATACCACATAAATAATGTTGGTCCCAAGTAGAAGTGGCAAAATCAATCCGGTCCGGGCCAGCCAAGCCGAGGTTTGGGTTGGGCAGTATTTTTTAGGCATGACGGGGCCGAGATAGTCCGATTTGTTCAGACCCGACCGGTTTCTTTGTGCATGATGTATATGTATGGACTGGGCTGGGCCAGCCATTTCCGCAGCCCGACCAAGGTTGGGCTGGCCCAATTTTTTGCAAAAGCCCAATGGAACCCAGCCTGGCCCATTGCCAGTTCTGGTCCCGAGTGATGGTCTAGGAGTGTAGTGTACATATTACCTTCAATCAAGAGACTATCGAAACCCAATGTATTTCATCTAATAACTTTAACAAATTTTCCCATGTTGCATACATGTGTTACATAAAGACTTGGAACTGATACAAATACTATAGGAAACCCTGTTTGAAAGAAAAAAAACAAGAATGCTCTAACAACATCCCAAATACAAAAAAGCGTGGTCGTAATTACTGAAGTTGAATCAACCATGTCTCTGTACATAAATATATAAGATCATTCCATATAAAAAATTGACACAATAACAGATTACTCAAAATGGTAAAAACTTCATTAAGAAAGAATGATGAAGTAGTGGGAAAAAATGGAAAGTATGACCATCAAAAGTCCAGCTGTCACGGAATTGAAGCGAGCAGCGTCGTTTCCCAAAAGCGGGTTGGACGGTGGCGGTGGTGGTGTAAGAGATGAAACAGGAGTCCGAGTTCTATTCCCAGGCGTGGCTTCTGGCTCCAAAACGGAAGGTGGAGGAGCATTAGTGGAGTTGCCCTTGTTTACCGGTAGAGTGTTTGATGAGACGTCATCGTAGCCTGAGATCAAAGTGGAATGCATTTCAAACTAAGTGTATGAATAGATGCAAGCTAGTCACGCCATATACTCGCAAGAATGAAAGCGAAAGATAAGTAAAAAAACAACTCACAGTCGGATGCTTTCCAACCCAAAACCATTTCGTCACGATCAAAGACTATGCGGTAGCCAGTCATGAAATTTTCTGGGAACAAATTAACATTTAATATGGTAAGTTGTGACAAATCAGCATTGATGCTAAAATAAAACAGAGAGAAAACAGAGAAGCTAATTATGCTTCGATTTGGTGCAGTAATAAGGAGTGTTGGACCTCATCAACAAAGATATCGCGCATTATTTTGCTTAGAAATTGAAAATGGAAAGTGAAAGAAGGAACAAGATAAGCAAATTTAACACTGTAATCCAAAATTGAACTTTTAATTGAATTCTTTTGTTAACACACTAACTCTTAGTTGATTATTTTGAAGTCTAATATAGGATGCCCATGTTTTACTGTTTTAAAATAACTCGAATGGATTTCGCTAGTGAAAATGACACAAGGATATGAAATGCAAATAAGGGAAACAATTGAAGAAAAAGCAAGCAACTTTATTCATAATTTCGATACTCACGTCCAATGATGTTAATATCTTCACTTTTCACAATAGCCAAACAATATGCATATCCACCCTGCAGATGAACATAACTTTAGCATATTTTCAGATGGATTTCTCATACATGGATCTACTGAAAAAAATTATCACCTGCCGGGGAATAACAATAGTTGGTGCAGTAACAAAAAATTGGCTTCCACCTTTCATTGTCAAGTTCAAGTTCGAACGGTATAGCTATCTTGAGTTGCACTGTAGGGAATTGAAAATAAAAATTTGGCAACAATGATATACAATCAAACATACAAGCTAAAGAAAGTTTGCTGCCAAATTAAACTGACCTCAGTGCATAACAATAGTCGAAAATAATCCTGGTCGTAGGTTGATAGCGTGGCTCATTAGTTATTTGAGAATGAAACTGCAAAAAGAGAAAGTACTTCAGAATGCAGACTTTCACAGGTTAAAAATAAGATAGATGGTAATATTATCTAACTTACACTCTCCACAATAACTGAGTAAGCGGGGTCGTTCAAGTATGTAAATGAAGTGCCAGAGTCAAAAATTGCTGTGAACTCAATATCAGTGACATTATTCTCCACAGCTACTTGTGTCACGGTGATATTGTAGGTTGGGCTGCAGAAAGCTCGGAAATGATTAATGATGAAAAAAAAAAAAGGAGTGGAATATAATCAAGCTGAACTCGGGGAATATGGAAAATGATTTCTTACTGTAGTGTTTCGAGATTAAATGGAGTTACTTTTTGGCCCGAACTCCCTTTGTCACCAAAAACGATCCGTCCAAGTCCATCAGGCCCAAAACACATGGAGAAAGAATTTGCTGCAAGTCCTTTGTTAGCTAAAATGCTCGGGACAGATATATTGTCCATACCGAGTCCAAATAGACCATTAATAGCAGCACCGTCCAAGAAATCACCAGTTTGAATTATTCCACATCTGAAATGAAAAATATGCATTAAAGCTTTAATATGTAACAAATAATGAGGCAGTGACAAATAAGAATTTTCCAGGCACAACTACATGATCAATGTGAAAAGACCAAGGCAATTTGAGATGCGAACTTATTCTGAAGGGATAATTACAAAAGCTACCCCTGAGGTTTGGGGTAATTACAAAAAGAAAAACCAGAGTATTTTCAAAATTACCAAAAAAAACCTTGTGGTTTGATTCCTTCTTACATTTTCCTTCTTCATAAGTTTTGTTTTCAAAAGCCCCCCCCCCCCACCAAAGGCATTTTATAGAAATATTCCAGTTAACTCCTTAAAATTAAGACGGAATCAAACCTCACGAATAGTTTTTGTCATCATCATCATCAACTGCACCTTATCCCACTATGTGGGGTCGGTGGTGTGAAGTTTATAGTGTCAATTAATTGTCTAAAATTAGTTAACACTACAAATTGTGGCAAAGTTTTGAAACCTTCATACGAAGGAGATCACGAATAGTTTTTGTAGTTTAGAAAATTCTCTGGGTTTTTTTTGTAATTATCCCAAATCTCAGGGTAGTTTTGTAATTATCCCTTAATCCTGAAAGAATCTGAGCGTATAATTCTCAAATGTTTGGAAATATCACAAATTACTAGTGAGTTTTTCTCGAGAAAAGGAAGCACCAACCCTAATGTAATTGGGGCTTCAACGATGTCTTGAGGACTGGCATTCGTACCCAAGTGCAAAACATCATCTACCAATATTCCCGTAGTCGAAGTGTTGCTGGAAAGGTATACTTCTTGGTAAGCACAAGCATTACGCCTGAGCGCGCATCCTCTTCTCCGTCCACACATAGTGCTATTGCATGGAACTGGATTGCTAGTTGTCGATGTGCTAGGGCTGTATATGTTTAGATCCAGTCTCTGTTTCAACGGAATTTAATAAGAATAATTGGAAATACAAATGCCGGCCAACAAAACTATATAGATCATACCCACAAATTGAAAGACTTATCAAAATGTTCAAATAATGATTGTCTCATCAAATAGCAATTGTGACGGAGTTATTACTATTAAGCATACCCTTCCTGAAGTCGAGTTCAAACTACGCACACAGCTTGTGCAATCACATGGTAACCAGAATAGGTCACTGCCCGTGTCAAGCGCCACAAGAAATGATAAAGCTGGGGTACCCACAGTAACAATTGAATAGTGCAAGCTGCAAACAAACAAAACAAATATGATATTTTGAAAAATAAAAGACTAGCAACTAGTTTCCGAGTCAAACAAAATAGTTTCAACAAACATGACTAAAAACTAAGAATCAACAAGGACTTGGGAGTAACTGTCTGTAAGAGAGAGCTATAGCCACTTAAGAGAAAAGTGTCAATCTCTCTCTAGCTTGCAAACAGAACCTCAACGAACTATGCATCCGACTCCTCTCAGTTGACCATTTTAGAACTCTAGCAATATTTAAGAATAAAGTCCAACAGCTCAATTACTTGAGCATGTAAAGAATAAAATGGTTTATTTTGCAGCAATTTCCGAATAAGCTCAATCATGCCTCGTGTTCTTCCTATTCCCTACCAAAAACAAAGACAAACAAAAAACAAACACAGAAACTTGTTTTTCTCTACTGATATCACCATTATGTACTGATTAAAAGTTAAGCATTCATTTCAAACTATCGTGGTGCTACAGGTCATGAACCACTCAGAAAATTGTGTGAGAAAATAGTTTCGTAAGTTTATACAGCTACTTATCCCATATCTTAAAAGTCGATTCAGGCAAATATGCCATCTTCGGCAAATGGACTTCTAAGTTCATAAGCATATTTAGGAGGGGCTACCGTTAATAATAAGCTTTATTATCTTCTAAACAACAGCTTTTCTCCTTCCCATTTCCTATCTAAACACTTAATCCTTTTATAATCCTTCCTTTATTCTCTACATGAACATGAACTAAACATTATTGTGAGTCTCCCACCATCAACATTACGTGACACTTAAAACCACATGCACCGTCCACTCTCCATTAGAGACAGAGAGACACTACATCAAATTCTATATGACGAAGAACAGATGGGAACCAAGATCAGCTCCTACAGCATCTGAACTAATAAATTAAGCAACACTACATCAAATTCTAAACTACTACTAATTAGAACAAAGGAAAAACCAAAGTAAGCTCAAAATTGATGATAATATATTTCGAAGAGTAGGAGATCTAAAGCTAATAAAGAAAGAGGGAAAGAACATACAATCCAAGAGAGCTGAGACGGAAAGTATCATTGCCACCGAAGAAAGTGAGGAGGGGAGTGGTGGCCGGAGTGGTGGCGAGGCGTCGGGCCTTAAAGAGCTGATCACGGTGTGCCATGGCGGCGTAGTAGTCGATCGTACCCTTTTCCGGCAACCCATCGACGTCCAAGAAATCCTTAACAGTGTCCGAATATCTGTGGTGGATATCGAACCCGAAAGTCCCAAAAGCTTCGCCGCTATTCGCATTAAACCAACAGGTAAATACAAATAGCATCACAACACTCCCAACAACTGAATAATTCTTAATAAAATACATCATTAATTGCTCAATATCGTTGAGACAAAAATAGAATTAAAACAGGAGAAATAAACCCCTCCTTTTTCCCTCTGGCCCAATCAATCAGTGAACAGGGAAGTGGGTCAGTGGTGATGAGAATGCAAAAATCCTGTCCGTATATATATAAACATGGAGATATTGCGAGAGATGTGAAAACAAAAGAAATAAGAAAATAGAGAATAAAGGGAGTTGTACCTGTCGATTAAAGAAAAGGAAGAGTTGGTCAAGTCAAAATACAGGGTAGAGAGAAGAAGGAGACGCAATCATCATCATCATCATCATCATCAACGCAGTCATCACAATATGAAATTGGAAGGCCCAAAAGTCGTCGGATGTGTAGGGTGTCTCTTTCCTTTGTTTAAACTGTTTGTATACAAATGTAGACTTGCGAGTGCGTGTGGGATTTGGGCAGTTGTTTGTGGGGTCAATGCGAAGTTTCTACCTTGCCATTTTTCTACTGAAGAAGAAGAAGAAATATCCATTACTTTTTTTGTTGAAATGGGTAAATACAGATATACAGTGCGGTAGTAAATGCGAGTCGCTCGCTGGGCTACAGGAAAGGAAATATAAAAGCCTTTATTAAATTGTATTTTTTTTTTGTTGAGTACCTTTAAATTGTAATTTTAGTCATGTGGTGGTAGGGATTGTAATTTCTGACACAAAACACGACATCAACCTAATATGTTGTAAGCCGATTAGGATTGAAGCATGATAGGTTATGGTCAAATCAGGTTGGATCAGAATAATACGAATATTATATAGGTTGGGTTAGAATTAACTTTAAAATGATGTGACTATTTATTTTTGACCCGATTGTGATATATATTGTTATTTGTTTTTTACAATATTTTTAATTGATTGAATATGTTGCTAATATAATGATTGAATTTTAAAAATTATCAATATATGCAAATAATCATTGGGAAAATTATAAAATCAGTCAGATAAGACTAAGTTTCCAAAGTTCAGTCCTAATTAAGTAACTTTAAAATTACAGTTGGTCGAATTTTTGCCGAAAAATTATAATTTCACTAGAAATTGCTTATTTAGACTCGAATATAGATGACATGGACAACAAAATGGACATTTTCTTTAATTTGAAGGGTACCAATTCGGGAAATGAAATGATACCCAAATGATTAGTACACAACTTTTCTTTGATTGTGATATATATCCCGCTATGACATATGCATGTAATTAACCGGCTCGGACATGTTTGCTGATTTGTTTATATAAGTTTGACAAAAAAAAATTGTCATCTATATGAAAAATATCATAGTAATTTTCAATCATAAATTGATGGATTTTATAAGAAAGGTGATATAGTAATTTTTGTACACGTGACAATCATCGGTGCGGTAGAGTAAGAGATGCAATACTCATGTTTTAAAATATTCAATGAAAAAACAAGGCTATGGAAGGAGGAAAATTAAATGACATATCCTAACATTTATTAGTAAATAAATGTATTTCGTTTTATTTTTAGACATCGCAAATAAAATTTCATGTTATTTACATTTGCAGTGCTCATGATATTCATTTCCAGCATGTTAGTATACTGGTGCGAGGTAAAAGAAAAATAAAAAATATACAAAAATAGGTATTTTAGGTTTCTTATTATGGTTCGTTTCATGCCACTTACTCAATACTATCAATGTAGGTGGCATGAAATTTACAGATAATCATTAATAATATAGGTTACCAGTCCTATCATATCTTATTATAACCAAACATCCCTTAAGTTGCTCATATAGACTAATATAATTAGGGTTCATTCCTCCTAGTGATTGTTCTCTGCTCTACAAATAAACATTTATTATTCTTTCCTCAAAAAAAAACATTTATTATTACTCACAAGGTCGTAGTACTTCCTAATTATTGACTGGACAACAGCTATCGAAATCTTAGAGAAAAACAATTATCACAAAGCGAAAATTTGTATCATTGGACATATACATCCGTTGACCTCTATATTTACTAATTTGATTTTAATTACTAAATTTACAGAGACGAAATAAACTACTGAATTTAATGATAGAATTATACTTATACCTGCCATAATATATTAAAGGGATAACTACAAAAAGAAAACCTGAGCTTTGAGCTAATTACAAAAAAACTCAAAGATATTTCAAAATTACAAAAAATCCCCTCAAGTTTAACTATGTTTTAAATTTGAGAGGGTAACTATAATATTTCTATAAATATCATAATGGTTTTGAAATATATTTTTGATTATGAAGAGAAAAATATAAAATAGAATCAAACCTCAAGGAGTTTTTGTAATTTTTAAAAATCTCAGGAGTTTTTTGTAATTAACCCGAGTTTTTTTTTTTTTTTTGTAAGTGTCCCAAAATTAAACTTTTGAAGATCAATTATTTCATCAAAGTCAGCTACCAATACGAATTAGTCTTGCTTTTCCAATTTCCCCCTTTTTTAGTTTTAGTGGATTGATAATGCATCGATAAGTAAAATTAAATATAATATATGACCACATCAACTAATACAAAAAAAAAAAAAAGAACTGATCTTAAAGTATATAATCAAGCCAATGCAAACTTTGCTTAAAATGTCGAAGTTTTATTTTACGAGCCAGTCTTGCATGCATTTAAGATATACGTGTCCTTTCCATTTAAAATCAACAACTAAATTTGAATTAAAGAATATATTATTAGAGCCTAGAGGAAACAATTTCCGTTTTTTTTTTTCACTTCTTGAATTAGTAATCAGTTCTTCTTCTTATATACATATGAAAAGATTTTTGTTTTTATTATTATTATTATTATTATTATTATATTATTCATTCTTTGTAATGAAACTAATTAATAACCATAAAAAAAAATGATCCTACAATTTAGCATTAAAAATTTAAAATACATAGTTTTCATGGATTAATTAGTTGGGCCCACTCAAGTTATTAAAGTTCTGACTTCTGGTAGAAAGAATACCAGTTTACTTTGTCTTCGTCAATGGTTGTAATGCTAAATATAGTGAATACATAATAACAATTTGGCACTTCTAAATTTTAAAAAACAAAATTGAAAACAGTTTGGTGGCCCGAACATCCGCCGGAAACGTATGGCACTTTAGGCCAACTTTTATTCCACGAATTAAGTCAAATGATATATTCCTTATTCCTAATTAATATCTATTTCCGTACATAGTTATATTTTTATTATTAATATACTATGCTCATAATATTGGTTTATAACTGTTATTATAGTAATAATTAAGTTCAGGTTTGTCAGCGAACGTGCCCCCCTCAAAATTGCTTCTAGCTTGGACTTTTTATGAAGAGAAAAATAAAATTGATTAAAAAATAGACATATAAAATATATAGCACCGCATAAATTTTAATTTATCAATTAAAATGAATAAAATTCTCCAAATATTGTCTAAAATTCAATCATGATAAATGTATACGGAGCTCGGGATGGCCTAATGGTATAAGATAGGTTCTTGAGGCAGAAGATTTAGTTTGAATCCATACTTCTGCACTATTTGACCGAGTCTGCCGCACAATGTTTGTTTAGTACAGTTTATCTGATTGATGTAGTTTGCAAGCTATTGTTGTCTTGCTTAGTATAATTTACCTGATTGTATTTCATTGAGCCCGAAAATTTACATGCAAATTCCCCGACCCAAAAGGAATTGATAAATAAATATCGTAAGTATTAATTAATATAGAATGAAGAAGTACAAAAGTCATGGGTTGGTATATTATGATAGTGTTTGATATAAAGCATAAACTTCATCACAGCACCAAAATTGTAAGCCGGTTCTCCTCAATTAATTATAATAATACAAGTGGATTTATATTTATTATATTAGTCGTATACAATTCAAGAAATTAGAAAAATAATATAGTTACACATTACGTAAATAGTTAATTACGTACAATCCAAGCAAAATATTTTCCAGAATAGGATTTTCTAATAGCATCCACATATTATTGCATTTCAGTTATTATAGCCACGTATACGTTTTGGTGAGAAAATTTTATACAAATTAATTAGATAAAACAAAATTTGATAATAAAAATTCATATGTAGATCGAATTTTTCCATGATAACCAACTCCCAAGAAGGAACAAACTAACTCTCAATGGATATATATAGAGAATACTTTATTGCAGTTTTGAGCAGAAGAATGTAAATAAGATATAATAATTAATTAAAGGATCTACTAATTAATTTTTTTTTCTTCCAAAAAAGATCTACTAATTAATTAGTTCTAGCATAATGTTCGGTTTTCACAAAGTAGTACATGAGTAAATATCGACAAATAATTTTTCAGACATTGAGTTGACTATATCCTTTGTCTAGGGTTGGGTCTGTCCAAAGCTTAATGAAATAACAATAATAATAACAATAACAAATAGATTATTTGTGTTAGCAATAACGTAGAAAATTTCGTGGTTTACTTTGAAAAGATCTTGGTCATTTACTAATAATGATTGACTTAAGTAAATGAAAATTAAGATTAATGGTGTCTATTCCTTGTTCGAATCTTAAAAAACGCGTCTCAATGCTCAACCATTTGCACATAATTAATTGAGCTTCATCTATTAATAAAACTAATATTAATAATGAAAAGATATGGTTTATCAAAGTTCAGTCCTGTAATTTGTGAAATATATTAGTAAATGAAAAGATCTAGTGAAATATATTAATAATGAAAAGATATGAAAAGATTAATGTTGTCTATTCCTTGTTCGAATCTTAATGTTGTCTAATATCCTTTGTCTCTTCATCAAATATATTAGTAAATGAAAAGATCTAGTGAAATATATGGTTTCATTTTCAAACAAATATGTAATTTGTGGTGTATTATGATAAACCAACATATATTTTTAATATTTTGGATAAATAATGTTTCACAATTGAGCAATTCAAACCCTCACATTATTCTTTAAAGGAAATTTAGTCACTAGATCTTTTAAATTTAATAATCACATTATTATTATTATAAATATAGATTTTAAGTAATTTGTCCTCTCGATTGGCATGTACTATTATATCGCTTTCCGCCTCAATTTCATTTTCAGGCCAAATTTTTATTTGAATGTTCTTTGTCAGCCGTCACAACACACTTTTTTCTCTCTTTCCGTGCAAAAGTTTGAAAAATAAATATAATAATTCGATCTAAAATTGACATTCGAGAATGGTAAAGTACTATAAAATTTACTTGTTTTGGGTGAAATGACATTTACCCACTCATGTTGAATCATTTATTATCTTTGGATCAGGGTCTCTTTAGTATGATCGTTGTTTTTTTTATAGTTTTTTTCAATTGGGTTCGGAAAAGTGGATCTAAAAAAAGTCATTAATACATGTGGATTACAATCTGTTTTCCTTGTTTTATTTTATAGTTTAAAAAAATTGTTAAAAATTTGTCAATTCATCAAAGATTGGAAAAGAAATCAACAATAATTAATTTCAATTCTAAAGTCATTTATTTTTTTAACTAGAATGACTTTATCAAAAATTTATAATTATTTTAATACTTATCTACACATTTATATATATACATTGATTTTTTTCTTGTAGTGTAGGAAAAAAATTTAAAAAAAAAAAGAAAAAAGAAAATGGACCATTTTTTCCAAATCGAATTAGACTGACTAGTTCGATAGTTTAATCATGAGCCGGTATCGGCCCAATCTAAAAGTTCTATATTTAAATTATATGTATTTCCTCCTTATTTTGAAATTATGTTTGTTATATATTTTTTTATTTTACTTAAATTTAAGTATTTGTTAATTTTATTATTGTAATACTTTTTTTCTAGTTATGATATCTATGTGTATATATTTATATTTACGGGTCAAGTGATTTGTAATAAAAAAAAATGATTAAACCAATCGGAAAGTCAAAAAGTCTTCAAAATTTTGCGCCTTATAAATTGGAAAAACATGGCTTGGGCTGCCATTTTCTCATTAATTAAAGCCAGAGTCACACAATACTTTCTGAGTAGTTTCCTCGCAATGATCAAGGTCTAAGAGGTTTGATTGCTTATTGCCCAAAAAGGGAAAAATCCTATTATGCAATTATTTGTTACGTTTTTCAAAAATATTATGTGCTTATTCTTACTCGCCAATCAACAATCTCATCAAAACACAATACATTAATTACCATCACACTTTCATTTCATAAAACATATTATTCATTTTCAATCACAAGTGACATTCAATTACTATTTCATTGAAGAACATCACCTCATCATCTTCATAATATTTATCTAAGCACTATATCTCCAAATTTTATCCACATAAGTATTAATTTTGACACTTCAGCATTCTAGATATAAGATATTCCCAAAATTAAAAAATAGGACCAAATGCACAATTTTTTTAAAAGCTAGTAGTGTCAATTGTCACTCTTAAAATACAGAGGAGTAAAAGTGTACTTGGCCCAACTTAAAACATAATAAAATTTTGCCCTTTGCCACCAATTTTCAAAATAAATAATAAATAATATATTAATATACATGGATTTATCTCTTTTTATTATATATATACATAATAGTAGCAATTAATATAAATATAAATATATTCTTAAGTCATTTTATTAAGATAAATTATGATTTTTTAGATAATTATACGATAATTTTAAGTTGCCTAAAACTTAAATTGTATAAAAATAAAATTTATAAATTTGCATTTGAAAAAATACTCATTTTATAACATTTATTTATAGAGTTTTGAAAAACAAATAAGTAGAAAGTAAAAGGGGAGAAAAATTTATTTATATGTAAATTTTATGTATAATAAAATTTAAAATATGTGGTAAGAAATCTTTAACATGTTATAATAAATTTTGAAACATATTTCGTTTTGTTAAATTAGGAATTCTATTAAATAAGTTATAAATTTGAAAAACAAAATTTTAAATAAAAATAACAAAATAAATAACTATAAAAAATTTAAATTTGAAAATATTAAAAATATTTAATAATATTTTTTTGCACATAAAATGGCTGTATATTATTTAATTTCACTAATTTAACTAATTAATATATTCATATTAATTATTACTATTAAATATATATTTTGTGAACAAAAATAGATAAAACATATAAATTAATATTTATTATTGTTATTTTTGAAGTGTGGTGACACATTTGGAATTGTTAAAAGTTTAGGTGACAAAGTTACAAATTATGTAACATTTGTGTTGGAAAGTGCAATAATTTTTATCACTATTTGGATATCAACCCCAAAATGGTCATATAATAAAGGTTGCAAAAAATAAATTTTCAAAAAAATAAAAATAAAAAAACTCAAATCTTTATATTTTATATCATGAACTTAAGTCATAAGAGATGTTATCTAAGAGTACCGACTACCTCCAAACAATTTCCCCATATTTTATGTGAGAAGTTAGGTGAAACCATAAAAGCCAACAGAATTTAGTTAATTAAATGAAATTTAAGGCCTTGGACATTTAGATCCAACGTAAATGGGCTGCTACATCAGTCCAAATAAACTTTTTTGAACTTTAGCCCACATTCATCCCATTCTTCCACGCGCTTAGAAGAGTGTCCAACCCATTTAAGCTTATTTAGTGTCTGTTTATTTTCTTTTCCAGATATTACCTTTCTAGTTTTTACCATTTGAAACCCAAAATTATATTTGTCTTACAGATTAATCATAAATACAACGTAGATTTATTTTAAGATTCTATTTTCAAACTTATTAATTTATTATGTCTTTCCTTCCACATAACAAAACTTATTTTCAAACAGAAAATAATGTATCATCATCGTCAACAAAACAAAAATTTGTATAAAACGAATTATATATGTAAATAGAGCTATAACCCAAACTCAAACTTCATAAAATGGCCTATACCTTTTGTATTGTGTATGAGAAGGCCACCTCCATCATCAAATGCGCCTTAATCCCAACTAAATTGGGATCGATGACATAAAGTTTATAATGTCAATTATTAATCTAAAGTTAGCTAACAATATAAATTCATGCAAAAAACAAAGTAACAAAGTTTTACGACCGATGCTTTTCGTACCGCAACGAAGGAAAAATGAAATAAAATTCCAAAACTATAATCATCATATGTTTTTCCACTTACATGAAAAATATCACGAGACGGTGACGAGTCTAGCCATGTCCCATACCCGATTAATACCATAAAATAAATAAATTTTAAATTTCAAAATATATTAATCTCAAGTATTTTTCAGTTTTACATAAAATCCAATAAGTGTGTGTGTGTGGTCACGAGAGAATGATGCGCGTATAAGCGAGCAAATATATTAGAAAGCAAAACCCAAAAGCCAAAAAGAGGCATCATTCAAAGTTTGACACCCGTGCTGCTCATGAATTTCTCCGCCATTACCAGCACGCCATTCACACACACACAGAGAAAAACGCATAAATAAACGTACATTTCTCCTAAATTGATCGGCAAAGGGATCTAACCTAAAGGAAATACAAACAGTATGGAGGTCAGAGCCAGAGCCCCCGGAAAAATCATACTCGCCGGCGAACATGCAGTGGTTCATGGATCCACCGCCGTCGCCGCAGCTATCGATCTATATACCTACGTCTCTCTTCGCTTCCCTACTCCCGCTGGTACATTACCAATAACCCTTCCTCCCTGGCCCCCGTCATTTTCTATTTTCAAAATATTTAGCTCAATGGTTTATGGTTGATTAGAATATTGATTCTCAGGAATTGGGTTTCGTACGTTTTGGTTTAATTAGGTTTCTGGCCTGACACTTGTGTTGGTTTAATTGGGGAAAAAGATACAATGTATCTCTATGTCAAGCTTGCTTGCAGCTTGTTCATTTCCACGGGTTTAGACTCTTATCAAGAACCAATCGAGACGAACATTGATTTTCTCGTTGTTAGGTGTCAGATGAACACAATTCTTGTAAAAAAAGTGAGATATAAGTTAATCTTGCTTTCGATCATTAAAATTGCAGAACTCATAACGATTGGATGATCATAAGATATAATTATTATATGCTGCGAGTCTTAGCTGAAATGATACGTGAACATTTAGTTTTATTGCTGGCAATTAATGAAAAGGAACAAACACAAGTGTTGGACATGTTTAATAAATGAGAAAGGTTTGAACAGTTTGTTTCATTTCAACTTTTTGAAGCCTAGTTTTGGAGCTGAGGTGATTTATGATTAGGCTTGATTTGAGTTTGGAAGATGTTATGACTCTTGGGTTAAAAAGTTTACTAAAGAAGCTATGTGGAATTCTTGATAGCTTAATGGCTGAAGGAGAACACTGAGTGTTTGTTGTAGATGTATTATCAACATGGAAATTTTTGGTTTGTTACATGGCACATGGTGGATGAAACATAGTGTTTTTGTAATCCTAATTTCTTTTTTCAGTTTTTGCAATTTGTTTACATTAAGCAACTGCAAGGCTATGCTTGGCCACACATAAATGGTCGCTTGGAATTGGAAATGCTGATAATATATGAATCATGAATGCTAGTTTTAATCCTGATAAAGGCATAGGATTTACCTGTTGAACTATAAATTCATCTGATTAACTATTTAGAATTTCGCAAAGTAATACGTATGTTGTCTATATTAAGCGGCTGAACTTTTTGTTGAAGTAAGTATCATATTTAATTTTTCTTCTTATTGAGAATTATAGACAAAATAAATGAGGTTAGCCACTCCTGTAGAAATACACCTTTATTTAACTCTATTGATGTAAAATAAAATACTAATTTCACTCAAAAGTTCTATGTTGTCAATTGGTATCTCGATAAGAGGGCAATGGTCCTTGAATCTATTTTTTATGCGTAGTATTATATATTTAAAATGGAACTATTTATGATTCAAATTCCAACACCTGATTCTATTCCACTAAAACAAGTTTTCTATTCAAGTTGATGAACTTTGGATTAAATTGGTGGATCTGAAGGATTTGACTTAAATCTGTTCATAAAGTTACTGTTAGCATTGCATTGCTTTAGACAAAAAGTATCACTTCGTGCCCTTCCCATTTCTTTTTTTTTTTTTTTTTTTTTTTGGGGGGGGTGGGGGTGGGGGGTTCGGGAGCACCTGAGGAGTGGTTGTTTTGGTCAATGAATTTGAATCGAGGATAAAGAACCAGGTTGAGATAGACTATAGTTTCTTATGAGATTACTATCATTGGCAATGCATGGTTTTCTGTATATCAAACTTAACTGTCTATCTCTTCATCTTACTTGATGATGCCAAATTAGCACTTGTGCGCATTATTACTTGACCCAATACTTTTATGCTGGTATTTGCTGCTAGTTAGATGTCAATATTTTTCTCACTTATTTTCGGAATACTCCTCTGCGCAATAGATAATGATGATGCGCTGAAACTCCACCTCAAGGATATGGCCTTAGAATTTTCTTGGCCAGTTGGTAAACTTAAGGAAGTTATGCCTGAACTGGGCAGCCATGCTGCTTCCTCTCCTTCATCGTGTTCACTGGAGACTATTAAAGCAATTGCTTCTCTAGTCGAAGAACAAAGTATTCCTGAGGCTAATATTGGACTTGCTTCGGGTATTTCAGCTTTTCTTTGGCTGTATACTTCCATTCATGGGTATGTACTTATTCATGTTTTGTGATTTCTAATTTAAGCACAATCTTTTCTGCATCTGATTGAGTTGCATTTTATACTTTATCAGTAATAAGCCAGCTAAAGTTATTGTGACCTCTGAGCTGCCATTAGGCTCGGGCTTGGGTTCATCTGCTGCCTTCTGTGTTGCCCTCTCTGCTGCCCTCCTTGCTCTATCTGATTCTGCGAAATTGGATTTTAGCCATCAAGGTTGGCAAATGTTTGGCGACAATGAGCTGGAACTGGTAAATAAATGGGCTTTTGAAGGTGAAAAGATAATCCACGGGAAGCCATCTGGGATAGACAATACAGTAAGCACATATGGTACGTAAACATTCTCATTTAATTATATTCTTCAGCCTGCTACCATGCTTAGAACGAGAGAAAGAAGGAACTCCTATATGGTCTGAATTTGCAGGGGTTGAGAATCTTTAATTCTGGAAACACATTAATTTTGTTGCTCATAGGTTGTAGAACCTTACGAATGACCACAAATTTAGTAACATCAAATTGCTTATAATGGTATTCCAGAAAATTTAATATAGTTCATAGTAAATAGTTAAACAACCATATGATGCTTATGTTAAGGATGGGCGTATTATGACAAATATTTTGAATAGTTAATTCCAAAGGAACCTAAATTGGTGTATTAAAATTTAAAGAACAACTGAATAGGTCGATCTATGTGTCACATGTTATAATAACAAGAGAATAATCTCAGAACATTCATTAATCAGTGGTGCCAACCTCACAACATCTTGGACTGTGTTTGAGAAGTCCTTCAATATGTTGCCAGTTTATTGATATGGCTATTCAGGCATTCAGCTAATGAATTTTATTTGTCAGGAAACATGATAAAATTTAGGTCGGGTGAACTGACACGCATCAAGACAAATATGCCTCTTAAAATGCTCATAACTAATACAAAAGTTGGAAGAAATACGAAAGCGTTGGTAGCTAGTGTGTCAGAAAGGACATTGAGACATTCTACTGCTATGGCTTCTGTATTTAATGCTGTCGATTCCATCAGCAATGAGTTGGCTGCTATCATCCAATCACCGGTTTCAGATGATCTCGCTATCACTGAGAAAGAGGAAAAAATAGGAGAACTCATGGAGATGAACCAAGGGTTACTCCAATGCATGGGGGTCAGCCACGCTTCTATCGAAACTGTGATTCGAACTACATTAAAATATAAGCTATATACCAAACTAACCGGAGCTGGTGGAGGAGGCTGCGTTTTGACGCTACTGCCAACCCGTATCCTTTTTTTACTTTTTTATGCTTCTATTATTTTTATTTCATATCCTGCTATCTTATTCGACGTCTATATCCTTTTTCAGTTTATATTTTACTTTGAAAAAAGTATATTCCTTGACTGCATGACTCAGTATTATCAGGAACAGTTGTGGATAAACTTATTGCGGAGCTAGAATCATGTGGGTTCCAATGTTTGATCGCAGGAATTGGTGGAAGAGGCATGGAAATTAGTTTTAGCGGTTCTTCCTAACATATTATAGCTCAGGAGTAACGTCTCAAAAGTGTAAGATTCGGACTTCTTGATGTTTGTACGATTATTTTGTCATGCTATTTATTTTCAGTTGTATGAAAAAGCAAAATGCCTTTGAAGACATTGGTGTTATAACATTCGTGCACTGTGTGGAGTCGTAAATCAGCCATGTTCACCATGATTTGTAAACAATGGTGACGTCCATACGTTCTCAATATAATTGTGTTTACCTGGTTTCTGGGCGGCTATTTAATAGTTGGAGAACACCAAGGTATAATTGAAGAACACCAAGAAAGAAAAGGGAAAAGTATGGAAAGGAGAAAGGTCAAAAGAATGATTTTGTTCACAAAAATGTATTTTGCTGCTTCTAGTTTTCAAGTGTGGGTCTTTCAATTAACATAGAGCAACTTCTTTTGACAAATTTGTTCTTATTTTAGCCGCAAAAGTCAAATATGAGAATTTGGCTTTTGAAAGAAGAACTGGACACTTTTGGAGTGAATTTGCCATGTTTAGAGCTGGCAAAATGTAGCCCAGACCCATGGGCTGGCCCGGCCGGCACGAGGTTTGGATAGAGTTGGCCATGATTGATTATATAGATGCGGCCCGATTGGCCTATAGGCCGCGGTTGGCCTCACTTTTAGCTTGGCCGGTAGTTTTTGTGTATAAAATGCACACACAGGTTGGGTTGGGCCAAACATTTTCGTGGCCCGAGCAAAATTGGCCAGGCCGAATTTTTTTAAAAGCCCGATGAGGCCCAGCCCATTACCAGCTCTAAGGCCCATGTTTAATCGAATATAATGAGATATATGTATATATATTTGTATTTGCATAAGATATGAATCTGAAATAAATATTCTTATTTGAATTCGTATTCAAATTTTTCAAATTTGAATGTTAATATACCAATTTGAATACCGAATCAAAAGAAAAAAAAACCCAATTCTTTTACACCCCTATGCGGTCTGCCTCTACACTCGCCATCGAGCATCGATGCTACTATGACTTTCACAATGAAGCTTCATAAAATTAACACTTTTGCACTACCCTAGAACCAAAAGAAATTTAGCCACGATTCATAGGCGGGGGAAAGAAGGAAAAACACACAAAGAGGAGGAAACAAAATATAATGATTATTGCGCTTGATGAGGTGTTCTCATTTTTTATTTTATCGATGCATGAAATAGTAAAGAATTGTGTTCATTTCTAATGATAATTGAATTTTTTTCAATGGACTGGGAGGAGTGGAGCAGAGAGAATAAATCTCACAGATACTAAAAGATTGGGGATTCAAACTCTAATCAACACCTTGCAAAGAGTAAACGATACTACTTAAACTAAAAGTCTTTTTTTTCTATTTTTGGTTGGGGTGGGGGTGGGTGCACCGGCGACAATGAAACTTGTCTAATGGTGTTACGCCGTGATATCCAAGTTATACTCACAATATGATTTGATGATTTAATACCTTATTTCATAAGAAACAGATTCTCGTCTACCATCTATGCCCATGTCATTCCTCATTTCTTTAGACAACCAAACAGACCTGAGATTGTATATTCCTTCAATTTTGTTTTCAATTGTCCTAACATTTGTCTTCCTCATCAAAATCCTTAAAGTGATAATGTCACTAGATTTCAAATGCATGTAGGGACGAAACGGCCCAGATCATGAACAATCAACAGTTCCAACAAAGGGAATGCGAAATTCAACTAATACAGATCAAATACTCAATTTCCATCAGAATCTTCATCGAGGAAGTACAAACACGAAACAACAGGAATATGCTCAAGAGGCTCCTCATCGTCGTTCTCACTTATCTCATCAACTTTCCAACCTAAATGCTTAATGTACACTCTATCAAAGGCATCAATATTCAGGCCCGATGCCAGAAACAGTTCTAACTCATTCACAAACCTTTCTGTTCTACCTGTTAAAAAAGGTCTGACTGCTTCAGACACCGACACTCTGAACTCATTTTGCACCATCTCAGTTGAAATTCTTGAATTATTTAACCAATCACTGCAGCATTGAAGAACGGTTTTAACCGAAAAATCCAAAAACTATGACAGTCATCCAGTTTCGTTAGTTGGCATCAAATGAAATCATTTTGCATAGATAAAGCAAAATAAATGAGCCCTTGCTTCAAACTGCCGTGCAACTCGCATTCAAACAAATTTATACTTAGATATAAAAATGCATAATACCTTCTCAACGACTCAATTACACCAAGTATGTGATGCACGATAATGTCTACATCCTCCTCCTGCATATGAAGTGAACCATTGTTAAGCTATAATATTATATGTTGAAAAACAATGGACAGCAGCAACTGGAATATGCTGAATTGCAAAGAAATATCTTCCTTGTTTCAGTATGGTTATTACACGCAACAAATCTGATCTAAAGGAGACGGGAATCCGTCGTTTTTCTAATGCAACATCCAGCCACTTAGTCCACTTTTTGTTCATGAAATGAGGTGAAAAAAGGAAGCCCATTTCATCCTGGGATTCTATCAACAACACAGGAACTAAGATCGGGGATTAATGTAGGCGAGAACATAATTGTTCGCAACGTAATAGATTTTCGAGGAAAATGCTCAAGTTAACTAAATTATTCATATGTAACCATTCATTTATATTCAGTGGCCAGAGATTGTCCTTGAGTAATTATATAGAAATTCAATCGCTCCCCACCAACAGAGAGTGGTAAATTGTTCCCAGTTGGGTTATCATGAAGAAAACGTAACATGCAAGAAATGGAGCAGAACAATTAAGAAACCTGCATTAGAGCTTGAATTTCTCTTCTCAACCAGTCCAGCAAAAAATGATTCTGCTGCAGATACTTGCGACACTTCCAATGACGTGACACATGTAGTTTATCAGCTAGGTCACCTGCCCCACAACCACAAAAAAGGTGTGAATATCTTAGTTCATTAGTGGTAGTTCACCATAATAGTAGAGCAGTTTTTTGAATCAAAAGAAACAAAATACCTGGTTCAGTGTAATAGCATTTTAATCGGTACCTGTGAGCTCCTGAAAAGAATTCACTGCAGGAACCAGAAATAATAAAATGCTTTGATATATTTGCAATTCAAGATTTGAAGAAGAAATTTAAGAGAAAAATCTCCCAGATATAGCCTCAAATCAAAGCAACTGGAGTACCTATTCCCTAAACTCTTACCAACATAATGCTGTTGAAAAGAAGTCCCATCATATCCATAAATAATGGAAAAGTTTTCTGTCTGAAGTACGATAAGAAAGAATGTTACTACGAGAGAGAAAAAATACTCAAAAAAGGAGTATAGATACTATAAATTAGTCATTCATAAACACAAATTAAAGCTCATTGTGATAGTTAAAGTTCAAGAAGTCCAACGAAAGAGCCAGACTTTTATATCTAATTCAAATATTGGAGCAATGACGAACATTGGGTCTCACACGTTAGAAGTTAGGAATAATTTAGCTGTCAAAATATTATCACTGAAAAACCACAAGTAAAAACCTCATACCCATAAAATATTTTGCCAACCATAATTGCATGGACAAGGATTATTCTTTACAAAGAGAGAAATCACAGTCAATGTTATGGAAATGAAACAAGTGCCAAGGGCGGTATGATTTCTTCAAAAAATAAAATTATCGAGAAAGACTGACCAAAATACTTTCATGAACAAACTTACAAAGTCAGGTAAAATATAAATGAATATCCTTGATCAACTAAGATTAATATACATTATTTTGTAAAAAAAAAAACAAAAGATAAAGCTAACCTTGCACATAGGGCACTTCAGTGATGAAGATGCACAAGACTGCTTGCTTGCAACTACATCGATCCATCTTATGATGCAGTTATAGCAAAATTTATCTGCAGAATTGTAGCTTAAGCATCAACGGTTTTAAACACCATAACCCATCTTTTTTATTGGAGGCCAAGTGTCAATCACCATATTTATGATGACAGCTAAGATTAAGGCCTATATAGCAGTCAAGTAAGAAGCATAGTCAATCTCCTTATTGTAATTATTGCAACTTCTAAGTACAATAATGTGATACGACCGCCTGCCTAATGCCGGAATAGAATTGAAGGAATCGGCGAGTAAATTTGACAAAAGAGAAAGCATCTAACATGTAAAGATTGAGTCGAAAAATCTGCAAATAAACCAAATTGACCTAAAAACAGAGCATAATTGAACAGAAAACGGCATAAATAAACTCAAATCAAAAAGTATGCGCATGTGTGTAGAGATAGAGACGTACGGAAACATCGGTCCAAATAGGAATCTTGAGTGACTGGTGCAAGACAAATGGGACAGGGGTTAGGGTTCGGGTCGGAAGAGGAATCCGTCAAGCTTTCATCTTCAGCCATTTGATCGACGGATTTTATTGTTAAAGCTTTCGAAGGTAGAGGAAGGAGCAACCTTTGTGTATTTTTTTTTTTTTTTTTTTTTTTGAGAGAGAACAACCTTTGTGTTGATATTTAATAAGCTCAAATTTTATTGTTATTATCTCTTTTTTTCTTTTTTTTAAGTATTGTTATTATCTCTTTTGAAGTATCTATTGGTTTTTCTTATTGCTATTAGGATTTTTGGTTTTTACAAAGAATAAGTTGTAGTCAATAAAAGCAGAAAAAAATGAAACATAATATACCTATTTTCTTTAACATAAAAACATCCTTCCAAACAAATAGAAAAAAGAGGATGAAAACAAAAGAAAAAAACTCTGATAGAACATTAAAAGTTCAAGATCCGGCTCAAATAGCAACAACTTCATGGATTAACCGTTGGCACAACAAATAGAAAAGTGGATGTAAGAATGTAGACTCTCCCCAAATTTGCAGACGACACCAAATAATCTTATTAATGATCGGATAAAAACACTCTCACACATAAGAGGAGACAAATAAAACTTTTACTCCCAGAGAGGAAAAAGTTTATTCCACGAAAAAAAGGAACACTAGTACACACTACTCCCACAAGAGGGAGAAAAATATAAGAACACACTATTAGGACTTTTTATTTATCAAATTTATGATTCTTGTCTTAATAAAATTAATCATATGATTATGGATGTACATGCATCTTCATCTTCCTCATGGGAAAACTGAAAATAGCCCATTCATCTGGTCATATTCCCTCACAATGAAAATTGACATTAACTTCCCTCATGCATTCGTTAAATGCACGGAAAATTGACGCATGTACAAAAACTATCATATTAAAAACCAATAATGTAAGCTTGTTTTGTGATCACAATTAATATATTAGTTCTTGTACACGTGTTAATTATCCGTGCAATGATATAGAAAATGAATATTCATTTGGAATAGAAAATCTCATCTGTATTTTTAGTTAGTCTAAAACTCATTGTATTTTTTAATTATCCCAAATCTGTGTTAAACGAAGAAGGTATCTCTCAAATCATTCCCACTTTCAAATCTTACTCTGCACCACCTTTATCTGTAACTTTGAGCACACACAAACAATAGAGTTTTTCATTATCCCCAAACAACACAGTTTTCATTCAACATAAAGTTTTTCATTATCCCCAAACAACACACCTTTACCTGATTCTTTATTTCTCACCCCTATATTTTGATTTTTCTAGTGTTAATATACAAGAGAAATGATATCGCAAATGACGCAGTTAGTTGCAGCGAGCTAGATACTCTAACATCATCCACATGACATTTGTTTAGTAAATTTGAGCTTTAATGCTCCAAGAATTCTTTTAAGTTAATAATATATAAAGGAAACAGTAGACTCAACACCATCATCACGAGAATTCACAGTCAAACTACAGTAGCAAGTAACTGGATTCGGCTCCCAATTTGACATACAAGAGAAACTTTGAGCTTTAACACTAATGGGGTAAGTAAATTTAGTTATCATTTAAGAGAACTAAGAGTTTCAGCAAGGCCATAAAATGTATTGCCAGCGCCAAATGCTGTGATCCGTCGCTGCAGCTTTGCCTCTTTTCTCTGCGTGAGGGCATAAAGCAGTTCATATTATTAAAGTTTAAAGCAGGGGAGATACTAAAGGCTACAAAGAAGAAAAATGAGATGGTGATTTCATTAATTGGATGCTCTAAGTTATTTGAGACTTGTTAAACAATCTAACCTACTATGATAAGCAATGAGGTTTTAAATAATTTAGATTTGTAAATTGACCCATATAATCAAATTATGATAAGCAATGAGGTTTTAAATAATTTAGATTTGTAAATTGACCCATATAATCAAATTTAGTTCTGATTATCTCCAAGAAATCTGTATACATCTTTCAGGAGACTGAACATAAATATAAGCAACGACATTAATGAAGACAAAACTGACTGATGGTTACCTGTATTTCTGAAAATAGTTGGCCCTCATACTTTTTACTCGAAATATTGACATTGTTGTAATCCTTTTGCTTTGCTTTTATTTTATCTAATTTCTTTGCTATAATTAGAAGCCTGAAAACTTTCCTACCAGTTTAGATTTCAGCTGTTCCAATTTCTATTACAATGAAGTACCAAGCAAATGCATTATTAGCATACAAGGACTGCCTAGAGTGGGGTTCGCTGCTTGTTTTCCTTTAAAGTAGCAGCAAATGTCACTAGATAAACGTTATGTTAATTAAATGTATGTAAGTAACCATCTTCCAAACATAGTACAACCTGGAGTTTTCATAATTTTAGAATAAATTTAAAACAGGAATCTATATTAAAACAATAGTAAAGTATGCATAGAAACTGAGCTGATGAATTTCACCTTATGCAAGTCAAAGCTCTTCAGTCTTCACTTCAATTTGTATAATGGTGGAGAATTTTAGCCTGGATAAGCCTACATGAAATGGTTATAACTTATAACATAAGGATATGAATCCAGAAAGTATAAACGAAAGAATTAAGCTGAAATCAAACAATTACCAGATTTTGATTTCCTCCTTTTTGTAGAATTAGCCACCATATCCATCAGAATTTACTGGTCCATTAGTTGGTCTTACCCATTACAAAATGCAGATCAGAGTTTTTTATCATATAAAAGTGCAAAATACTTTCTAATTGTTCTTTTCAATTACTAGATACACAGGAACATAAATCTCTGGGTGTATTTTTAGTATACACAAAATAGTTCACTATCAGGACTTAATACTTATCATGCTCTGATCTTAATTTTGCATAATGCAAAAGAATGTACAAATTGTAAATGGACTTCCCGCTAATTTCTGCGCAGTTTCCTCAAGGACTATTATCTACAGCAAGCTGAACATAAACATATATGGAACTTTCAGCATATAGTGAGATCATGCGGTCAATACAACTTGATATATATCAGAACGTGGAACAATGCTCATGACATAGAAAACATCTGGTAACAGCCCAATGAATATCAAATGTAGAAATAATTGTTGGGATAAACTCACAAACACAGCAGAAAAATAAATTATCCCTCTCCTGTGTGAACCTAGCAGGAATAATAACAAGTAATCTAAACTACAAGTGCAGCAAAAATTCAACGCAAACACAAAAACGACACGAGCAACTTTTACGTGGAAAACCTCCCCGGTGTGAGGAGTAAAACCACAGGACCTAGTCCACCCAAATCTCCACTATAATCAAAATAAGGGTACAACAAGTTCAACAACAATCTGCCACAAGTGATACAATCACAAACACAAGATATAAACAATCTTGTTAATGAAAGAATTGAAAGACCTCACCCAACACCCTGTTGTCCGAAATTAATATCTGATAGTAGAAACTACCAATCACGATCTCCACCGTTCAAAATCTACCCCAGGTTGTCCCAAACAACATATCCAAATTTCAGCCCGATCCAACGGTTAGAACGCCTTGTACAGCTTCAATACACATAAACTGCTACAGTTAGATCCGAAAAACAGACACCTCTGTGTTCTTCGTCTATTACTCACAATAGAAGGCTCAAAACCCGATCTCCACCGTTCAAACTAAAGTTCAATATGTTAGGAATAATACCTCAAAGTTTCACTGTGATCCAACGGTCCCATTTCTGGCGATCACCACTGGAAGTTGATTGCACATGTGACTTGCGGGATTTCCTTTCTTTTTCTTTCTCTCAAAAATTGGCAACTCACTTTTCTTCTCTCTCTTGATCTGAAAATGACCAGCTACAACTCAAGTTTACAAAGGCATAAAAGACTAGGACAATGTCAAAAATGCCCACTCAAGTACATTGACAAAAATACCTTCAATGTGGTATTTATCCCACATCCTTATGTTGGGTATTTTGGGACATCTCCACAAATAAGGAAACCAACCCAACACGACCATGGTTCAAAGCTTGATTAGTTGTCGAGGTTTGATCGGAAGAAAGGTATTGATTTCGATGAGATCTTTCTCATGTTGTTAAGATGCCATCAACTCGTGTTGTACTTGGTTTACAAGTCTTGATGATGTTGTACTTGGTTTATGATTGAGCAATTGAGCAAATGGACGCCAAGACAACCTTTCTTCATGGTGAATTGGATAGAGAAATCTATGTGGATAAGCCAAAAGGTTTTAAAGTAAAGGAAAAGAGAACTATGTGTGCAAATCGAAGAAAAGTCTTTATGGCCTCAAGCAAGCAGAGACTATGGTATCGAGAAGTTTGAGTCGATTATGGGGAGCAAGGCTACCGAAAAACTACTTACGATCATTGTGTATTTGTACAAAAATTCTCGATGATGATTTTATCATATTATTGCTCTACGTAGATGACATGTTGATTGTTGGCGAAATACTTGAGAATTGATAGATTGAAGAAGCGATTGAGCAAATCCTTTGCCATGAAGGATTTGGGGGCCAAAGAAAGCAAATTCTTGGCATTAAAATTTCTAGGATAGAGGAAATAAACGGTTATACATGTCTCGGGAGCAATACATTGTGAAAGTGCTTGAAAGATTCAATATGAGCAAAGCTAAAGCGGTTAGTTCTCCTCTTGCTACACACACTTTAAGCTTGGTGCTCATCAAAGCCCTTCTCTGAGAAGAGAAGAGAAAGAAGAGAAAGAAGATATAGCAAGAGTTTCGTATGCTTGATGAGGAAGTGGAGATGTCCCAAAATACCCAACATAAGGATATGGGATAAATACCACATTGAAAGGCATTTTTGTCGATGTACTTGAGTGGACATTTTTGACATTGTTTAGTCTTTTATGCCCTTGTAAACTTGAGTTGTAGCTGGTCATTTTTAGACCAAGAGAGAGAAGAAAAGTGAGCTGCCAATTTTTGAGAGAAAGAAAAAGAAAGGAAATCCCGCAAGTCACCTGTACAGTCAACTTCCAGTGGTGATCGCCAAAAATCGGACCGTTGGATCACAGGAAACTTTGGGGTATTGTTCCTAACACATTGAACTTCAGTTTGAACTGTGGAGATCGAGTTTTGAGTCTTCTATTGTGAGTAATAGACGAAGAACACAGAGGTGTTTGTTTTTCGGATCTAACTATAGCAGGTTCAGTGTTGAAGTTGTACCGGGCGTTCTAACCGTTGGATCGGGCTGAAATTTGGATATAGTGTTCGGGACAACCTGGGGTAGATTCTGAACGGTGGAGATCATGATTGGTATTTTCTACTATAAGATATTAATTTCGGACAACAAGGTGTTGGGTGAGGTCTTTCAATTCTTTCATTAACAAGATTGTGTATATCTTGTGTTTGTGATTGTATCACTTGTGGCAGATTGTTGTTGAACTTGTTATACCCCTATTTTGGTTATAGTGCAGATTTGGGTGGACTATGGTCCCATGGTTTTTACTCCTCACATCGAGGAGGTTTTCCACGTAAAAATTGCTCGTGGCGTTTTGCGTTGAATTTTTGTTGCACTTGTGGTTTAGATTACTTGTTACTATTTCTAGCTAGGTTCACACGAGAGGGGTAATTTATTTTTCCGCTACGTTTGTGAATTTATCCCAACAAAGTGGTTCAGAGCCACACGTAGTGTGCTTTGTGCCTTGTGGTGAACATGGAAACTAATACAAGTCGAATGGTGAACCTTAATGGTTCTAATTATCAAATATGGAAAGGAAAAATGGAAGATCTTTTGCATGTGAAGGATTATTATGCGGTTTGTGGTTGAAACTTCAAAGCCCGATAATAAAACTAAGGTCGAATGGAAGATATTGCATAGACCAGTATGCGGGTATATTAGGCAGTGGGTGGATGATAATGTTTTGAACCACATTAGTGATGAAACACATGCACAATCTTTGTGGCAAAAACTTGAGCAATTATATGCTAGAAAAACAGGAAACAACAAGTTATTTTTTATTAAACAAATGATGAGTTTGAAGGACAAAGATGGAACTCCTATGACAGATCACTTGAATGCATTCCAAGGTATTATAATCACTAGAGGAACTTTGGTTGTGGCTAGAGGCCAGGAGTATTCTTCATTGTATTTAATGTACGCAAAACAATTTGATCGCTCTATAAATGCAATGAATGATGAAAACAAAATTAGATTGTGGCAAAGCAGACTTAGTCACATTAGTGAGAAGTGGTTGCAGGTTTTGGCCAAGGAAAATCTCATTCCATATATAAAAAATGAAACATTGGAAAAATGTGGTCATTCTTGGCAGGAAAACATACCAGAGTTGCCTTCAGGACATCATCTCCTTCAAGAATGCCAGGTATACTTGATTTGGTATATTCTCATGTTTGCGGTCCTATGAAAACAAAAACCCTTGGTGGTGCTCTCTATTTTGTGACTTTTAATGATGATCATTCAAGGAAGACATGGGTTTATACCTTGAAGACAAAAGACGAAGTGTTCGATGTGTTCAAACAGTTTCATCATTGGTTGAGAGACAAAGCGGAAAGAAATTGAAGTGCATCGAAGCGACAATGGGGTGAGTATTTAGGTCCTTTTGATGAGTATTGCAGACAACAGGGTATTCGACATCAAAAGACACCTCCTAAGACTCCTCAGTTGAATGGGCTGACAGAAAGGACGAACATGACATTGGTTGAAAGGGTGAGATGTTTACTTTCAGAAGCATGTTTGCCTAAATCATTCTGTGATGAGGCTTTGAGTATAGTTGTACATGTTTTGAATCGCACACCTTGTGTTCCTTTAGATTTTGATGTTCCGCAGGGTGGTATGGTGGGGAAGGACATTTCATATAACCTCTGCGTGTTTTTGGATGTAAAGCGTTTGTTCATATTCCAAAAGATGAAAGGTCTAAACTTGATGGCAAGACTCGGCACAGTGTGTATTTCTTGGTTATGGACAAGATGAGTTTGGTTACGAGGTTTTATGACCGGTGGAAAAAGAAACTCATCAAGTCGAGATGTTGTATTTGTTGAAGACCAGGACATTGACAAACCGGATAAAACAACAACTTAATCTAATGATGATTTGGTTGAATTGGAAGTGACTCCTCCACAACATGTTCGGTGCAGGTTGATGATGATGACATTGATGCTCCTACATAAGTTGAAGAAGATAATGAAGATGAAACAATGCCACCGCTGAGAGGATCCAACAAAGAGAGGTTGAGGCTCCAATCGGAAGGTCTACCGAGTTCCAAAGCAGCCCTTGACGATATATCTTGCTAGTGAGTACGCATTATTAACACATGGGG
Source organism: Rehmannia glutinosa (assembly GCA_016081115.2). Taxonomy (NCBI): domain Eukaryota; kingdom Viridiplantae; phylum Streptophyta; class Magnoliopsida; order Lamiales; family Orobanchaceae; genus Rehmannia; species Rehmannia glutinosa. Next base: position 362,922 of record JABTTQ020003318.1, read on the forward strand.
AGAGCGTAAACCTATGAGTGGCTTAATGCGATGAATTATGAGATAAAGTCCTTGCATGAGAATGACACTTATGAATTGGCAAAGTTGCCTGAAGGAAAAAGAGCTTTGAAAAATAAATGGGTGTACAGGGTGAAGCAAGACGAACACAAACATATATGGAACTTTCAGCATATAGTGAGATCATGCGATCAATACAACTTGATATATATCAGAACGTGGAACAATGCTCGTGACATAGATAACATCTGGTAACAGCCCAATGAATATCAAATGTAGACATAACAACACTTTCAATGTGATGGGTGACAAACAAGGAAATAGGAGTTTGGTGTCTAAGAGAGTGTTTGCAAACTCTAATAAAAAGTGATTGTCAGCTTCTAGATTCAGAAAACAACTATCTTTTTCCATTTAGAAGCCGAGAATCACTTTTTTTTCGAGTTTGCAAACACTCCCTAAGTTGAAGCAGAAGCCCGCAGGGCAGACACTATACATCCAATTGTTGACTCATCCTCGATGTATATGTTTAGAATTACAGGAGAAAGAACAAAACAAACAGACCCTTCACCTGCTATTTGTTTACAGTAACTAATGTCCACGGATTATAACAGCATCTAAAGTCGTTGATAAATGAAGGTGAGTTAAACACGAAAGAAAACACGTGCCTGAGTTGCAATTTTCTTACAGTAAAATCAGAAAAAATGTCAGGTATCAACAGTTTAATTGTTGAGTGTTTTATCACTAAGAAATTTTACAGCAGATATTTTCAAGAAGAGTAGTACATGGTCTCAATATTCAAAGCACTAAAAGAAGATTTTCACCGCATTTGCTCAAATTAAAGAAATCATTGATCAACTTTCACAGCACTTCAATCAAAAACGTCCTCTTAGGAAACAAACTCTTGAAAACAAACACAAACAGATCAAAATTTCAACCAAAAAAGAAAAAGAAAAAAACAGAAATGAACTTGCTTATTGAACCAGACCCGGGTAAGTTTGTGAGTAATCCTCAAAATGCTCTTCTTTTTCCTCTTACGTTCTTCCTTGTGGTCCGAAAACACCTAACCCATGTCCGAAAATCTTCCTTCTTCATAACCAAACCCACCAAAAAAGCACAGCAACAGAACCCTAGAATCCAATCTCTAGCCCCTCTTCTCCACCCTTCCACCGAAAGCCCAAATAGAAGTAACCCTAAACCCCCAAACAAAACATCACCCTCCAATACCAATTCTTTACCCACAACCAACCACAAACCCAACACGCCACAAATTACTAAAAATCCCACCATTCCAAATTTCGCTCTTCTTCTCCTTTTCCAACCATCGAACCCACCCCACCCAAACCCATTCCAGAAGCCATTCCCACCTCCATTTCCGGCTCCAAATTCCCTCAAAACTAACTCTAAAGGCTCGGGTAGAACCCTGAGTTTTGAAGCAATGATGTAAGCTGATTCGAGTATAAGCTTTCCAGATCTTCCAATCCCGTATCGCTTTCTCCTGTTTGCCGCACAGATAATTGTGCTCTGTACAGGTATTTGAGAAACTCGATGATGGATCGGGAAGATCAATCTTGTGGGGTTGGAAGGAATTTCCATGTTGCCATTTGAAGTAAGGAGAAAAGAGGGATCTGAAACAAGATGAAGAAACTTCTGCATTTGCTCTGGAAACTCAGAAAAGCTCTGCCCAAGAACAGCAGACCGTTGTGCTGTAACTGCTGTGCTCTGAATTTTTGAAATTTAGTGAGCTTTTTAAACTTTTATTATGTGGACTACTTTTAACGCCTGTTATGGGCCGCGTAAAATGGAAATTGGTCCGTATTGTTATTGGGTCCCAGTCCTTTTTTTCTCCATATCTTGGTAACTGGATCATATTTGAATCACACAAATATTAGAATTCATTTTAATTAAAATGATGGATTTGGAGCTAAAAATTTTCAAAATCATAATAATGGATTTTGGGAGTGTTTGCAAACACTAAAAATAAGTGTTTTTCAGTTTTTCTTAAAAAAAAACAGTTTTTAGTGAAATATACCAAGCTTCTAATTTGTTTCATTTAATCGAGAATCTAAAAGTAGAAGAAGAGGGAGTCTTTTAGATTCTCGCTTCGCTTCTAGTTTGAATTTTACAAATAAATAAGTATTTTTACTACTTTTTCACCAAACACTCTCAACTTCTCATTCTCAACTTTTAATTCTATTTTCAAACATGATCTACTTCTGATTTTCAACTACTTCTACTTCTGCTATAATAAATCACTTCTTCTAAAACGTAAGTTTTTGCAAACACTCCCTTTAACTCCTTGTAAGCTAATTTGAAATTAGGGGTGACAATTTCTGACACGACGCAACAACTTAACACGAACTCGACCTGAAATTACCGAGAGAAACCCAAACCCGAATACGAAAAATCCGAACCCGGACACGACTGACACGAACATGACAAGATGTTACCAATTTGTTTAAAACTTAGTTATTTTATATTTTAATTAATTTTTGATGTAATCTAAACATAACCCGAAACCAAATACGAATCCGACCTATTGACCCGAATTGCCACCCCTATTTGAAATATTTCCCCCAATCCTCTATTCCAATGCAGCCTTAGGTTAGTTACAAAGTATTGCTAATGTTTGGCTTATTTAAAACTATGCAAACCATCAACATCTTCACCAAAAAAATTGAAACACAGAAATGAAATAAAAGGAAAAACAAGAATAATACGAGAAAATCAACCTCACACTGGATCTTAAAAATCAGGTAATAATTTCTGCTTCAAATTTCAGGATACAGATATTCAACCTAAACCAGCTAAACTTGACCTACAGGAAGTTCCATTGCTTAATCTCAACAACTTATAATAATAAATATACAAGAGGTATTCTTTCAAAATCTGAAAATCCGTAGTGGTATATATCTTTGCAGCAACAGATCCCTTTCCCAAAAATTAAAAAGAGAAAGTTGCGATGAGTAGGCTTACAGCCATGAAAATGATGTAAAGGCCAACAAGGCAAAATCCCCAGAATCTAGGAACTCTAAATCTGTTCCAAGTTACAACCAACAATGATCCCATCAGGCTTAACACCAAGAAAACAAATGCAACCACAATACTTGTGTGGAAATGAAGTTCATAAGCTTCAGGGAATACATTAGCAGTCTGTATAACTAAAGCAGTCCCAAGCCCAAAAAGCATGTTGAACATGGGCCCAGCAAAGCACCCAGCCATGGCCATGGCCGGCTGCCCCGCTTTAGCAACTGCCACGTCAGCAACGAGATCCCCGACCGAATTTCCCCATGCGAGCACCGTCAACCCAAGTAGTGAAGATGGCAACTGCAATAACACGCCAAGAGCCGCGAGACAGTTTAGCAGTTCACCGGCTACGGTGGAAATCCAGAACACACTCACTACAAATGCAATGACTACTGCAGGGATTTGCTCGGTTTTGGGTGGATCTTTTTCAACAATGTAATGAAGAATAGCCAAAGAGCAGCTTCCACAAAGTACCACCAACCAAAGAGGAAAATGGGTGTTTGGGAGAAGGAAAATAATTGGATGATCTAAAGGCATAAATGATTTGCAAGAGTATAAAAGGGCAAGTGGACAAAGCGCGATGTTGGCAGATTGATAGAATCTGCTCCATTCAGATGGTGAAGTTTCAGGGATTGTGAGTTTTAGAAGTATTGAGACTGGAACTTCCCATGTTCGTGAAATCTGCGGGTAAGGAAGAGCATATCTTAGTCAAACTTAAATGACGCGGAAAAAAATAATATAGAAACGTACATCATTTGGAATTAGGCATCATGAGAGCAATCTATTATGCATAGGCAAATTAGCTTGAAATATAATCTTTGCTTATATTTGTATGATTTGATTAATCACTCATTTCTTGAGAAAGAGGAATTTACCAACCAAATTAAAGCATAGAATTATATCCTTCCATCTGAGACGTGTTTGAGCTTATAGTCTGTGATCAGACCATTGTATATTGACGGCTACCTGGAGTTGTGGGCCTAATATATTAATTACGGGTTTACTTATTACTGGTCAGACACTGAGCGCATCCAAAGTATACTTATCTAGCCTCTTACGAAATGCTTCCATGAGCTTAATAGCAAAGACATTCCAAACAGGTCAGACACTGAGCACATCCAAAGCATGTAAGGAGAATAAAATGTGCCCTGTAGAAACTCTCACAAAGTTAATTGTTCCATGTCAACTAAGGCATCTTTGATCTCTTTTTCCTTCCCTATGAACTACAGCCCTATTAGCTAGATCGGAAATATAAAGTAAAAGACAGAAGACTGCACACTTACGCTTTCAACACAATCCAACAGTAATAAATCTGAAACTTATTAGAATGCTCTCAAAGGCAATCCATCATATTGTCAATTTCCCCCAATTACCGAAGATTAAAGTGGTATATTAAGCTTATCATTGCACACAAAATTAACTTAAAATATTACAGTTAGCTGGTATCTTCGCCATTTCATTCACGTTACATAAATTTTACAAGTTAATCATCTCTGTAACCATGAAGATCTACAGGATGAAACCTAATTCTACTTCTCGAAGTAAATAGAGATTACTTACACGTAATAAGGCTACTTATTTTAAAACAAAAATTCTTTGGAATACTAACTACTATGTGCTGCATATGCATTTAGCTATGCAATTTGTAAGTTTGTTAGTCATAATATACCTTATCAAACTTATCATATCTGGAAAGGAAGATGCAGCATCTTGTATTGTGTCAGGTATAATCACTCATTTATTGCCAAGTTCATACATTTGAATTTCCATTATGCAATGGACTATTTTAATCTTGCTCATACTTTCACTTCTAAGATACTGAACAAATTTTAGATATGAAGTGGAGATCACAAGTTTTAAAAACGAGAAAACAAAAGACAGATTAGAAAACATATGAGCTTGAATAGGCAACCATAAGCTTCTTTTAAAATCACTAATGTACATGAGAAATAAAGATCGAATCCTAAATAAGTAAATACCTTTTCAAGTGTTCTCCAAAACCCAAAACTCGGCTTCCTTTTAACTTCAAATCTGCTTGCCAATTCCCCATTTTCACAATCCATCTCCTCCAGCTCTTTATCCACCACCAATCCCAACTCACCACCAGATCTTTTATTCTTCTCTCCACCAGTAACACCACTATATCCCAAATCCATGGAAAACACAATCCCAACAAAGAAAATATAGAAAGCAACAAAACCAACAGCCTGCCACAAGTAAATCTCAGCACTCAAATACACGTAAAACAGAAACAGCGCAGCAGTCAAATAAAACAAAACATCCCTAATAAAAGGCGCTGGATCGACGGAAAATGGCGCAGCATATATGGCGACGAAACCTACAACAAAAGCAGAGACAAAAGTCCCAGCGGAAAGAATTGCACCAAACCCAGTCCTAGGCTGCCCCCCTCTAACAGCAGCAACCGAGGCAAACACATCGGGAGCTCCATTTCCCAGAGCTAAGAGCGTGACTGCGCCCATTGAAGGCGAGAGTTTCAAGTGGGTGGATAGTTTTGTAACAACCACAGAGAAGCGATCTTGGGCGGTTTTGACCAAGATGTAGAACTGCAACAGGAGAATGAGAGTGAGGAAAGGAACCGAGAGGAATGGGTTACTGCTGAAGAGGCAGAAATGGAAAGAAGAATAGTTGAAGAGGCCATCGGAGGAGGTGAGGTTGGAGGGGGAGCAATTGAGGATGGGGGAGATGAGGAGGGACCTGTGGGGAAATAGTGGGGGTGTTGAAGGGTAGTTTGGGGAAGGATAAAAAGAAGGGTGGCGGGGGAGGAGGAGAAAGAAGAGGAGGGTGGAGAGAAGGATGAGTGAGATTAGAGTGATGTTGGCGGAGACGATGAAGTTGAAGGCCATGCCATTCCAAATCTCTCTCTCGTGAAAACTGAAAACACACTGAGAGTTTGATATCCTATACGAGTGAGTGTTGACTTTTTTGGATTATGCGCTTTCTTTTGTCTCTTCTTTGACGCGTTTTTGCTTTTAAGTAAATAAAAAAGTACTCTTGTGGTTAATTACAAAAAGTAGCATGAGATATGGGTTGGTTATTAAAAAAACCCATCTAGATTTCAAAATTAAAGAGTTTGTTTAAAGTTAATAATGGTCCTGAAAAAATTTAAAAATAAAAATAAAAAGAAGTGGGCATACAAAATTGCCCCATTCTAGTTTTGAAACCCAGATATTTCAATTGATATACAACTGGCAAAATGGATCAAGCTTGATGGTCTGGTTCGCCAGCCCACATATAAGATTGGACTGGGATTTATTTTTAGTGGCCCAAAAAAACCGTTCCTACTTTAGCCCGGTCTATACGATTCCAGTTCCTATTTTGGAACCAAGTCCCAGTCAACCGTTCTAGTTCTGATTCCATTTGGCCACCGCTAGCATCAACAATTGCATATTCCACAAAATTTATATATGAAATGACAACCCAGTTAGTTATTTTCCTTTTCTGAGTGTTACTTTTTAGTCCGAAATGAAGGATTATGTGATTAAAGTTCTTTTTAAACTTTCAAATTATTTTTGAAGTGAGCTTAAGATGCTCACAATCAGCTGAATCCATCTGGAGTTCATGACCAAATGAATTTAATCCATTTTCAAGGTCAAATAGTTTAGGCAAATTTTGTCTCCCAATGTCGAAGCAAAGTTTTGGAAGTCTTAAAAATCATACCAAAACTTAAATCCGTCAAATATAAACTTCACCTTCCAGCTTCTCATTTTGTCCTCAAGTGCTTATACCTCCACGGAGGCAGGCTAAAAAGTTAAAAGCAAATGTCATAGGATTATGTTTTCATCTATATGCCTGTGGCAAACGGAAGCCGCTCATAACTATTTTGTCAGCAAACATCTTGCCGGTCTTTGGCATGACATGCCAATGCAGTGTTAAGTTAAAGTCTTTACCCCGTAGATTGCTTCCCTATGACACATAAATAAGATAAAGAAAAGGTTATTCGAAAAGTTGGCTAAAACTAAATACACCAAGTGCTTGAAAACAATCACTCACTTGATCGATAAAACGATATTTGTTAGTTGTGTGGATCCAGAACTTAGCGTGCTCTTTGGCAGGTATAATACCATCCCACAAGGATACCTACAAAATGCATTCACAAACATGTAAAGAGATCTGGCTACCATATGTTTCACTATTAAGCTATTGCTAATAAAGGATACATATATAACAGAACAAACATGTAAAGAGATCTGGCTACCATATGTTTCAACTTCATGAAACTATTCCGGCAGATTAACCATGTAGGCAAAAGCTGATTTAATATTACACCAGCAATTAATGATCAAACGATGAGCAGAAAACTAACATTAGCATTGAGAAATATAATACATCGAAAAGAAAGTTGTGAATGTCATCATAGTTATGACAACAGAGGTACTAACACATACAAAGTTACAAACTACGCGAGTGAGTAAGAATGATAATTAAATATGCATAATCTACAACACGCAACAAATATATGTTAAAAAACAGCTTAAAAATGGACTCACGAATTAGCATACCTGATTAAGCATATTTTTTGGGGTTTCATACTCAGCGGCTAAAAACACAAAGACCTGCAAATTGGAGCTCATTAGTTGTCACATCCGAATGAAATTCAATGGCAATAAATATTTGGAAATTCAGCAGGAAAAGCCAACTACATTTAGGCTTCACTTGGAAGGATGAATGAATGGATTTGAAGTAGAGGATTTCAAATCCATAAAATACAAATTCATTGTCTTTGTTTGGATACAAATGACAATGGATTTCAAATCCTTAGGCTCCTACTTTGAACTATTTGAGAGTCATTTTGGTGGATTTCAAGTCCATATCTATATGGAGTCATTTGAAATCCTTCCACCAAATCCTACCCTTAAATCCAAATCCTCCCGTCCCATCCAAGTGTAACCTTATAGATTTAGGAGCTGGCACTTGACTTTTCTCTCTCTCCCAACATGCAAATTGGGCCCCCAAAGAAGTGTAAAGAAACAGATGTAAATCATACATCATTCGAGTATGAGTTGAAGTAAAAAGAATATATGGTAGCAAATTTGGCTACCCTTAGTCTTAATAGAGTTATGTAGCCTATAATCCATCATTATTTATTAACAAGCCACAAAAAGTTTCATGAATGCCCAAGTGACTGAACTTTGCCCATGAAAACAAGATAAAGGAGTACTGATGGTGCTCTCATCTTTTAATCCTCTGCCAACAACCAAACCAGACTTCAGGGCATAAAGAGAAGTAGGATACAAAATAAAACCAATAAAAGCTCATAAGTAAATATACAGAAATCAAAAAGTTACAAAAGCAAACAGAGAGTATATTAGAAGATAGGCATGGTGTAATTTCGAGAATATTCTAAAATAGAGACAAACCTGCTTTGTATTCCATGTAAACAGTGACTCTAAGTTTGCTGATATATTCAATGTCAGGCTCACCTGCACAATGTAAAAATCCTCGTTAAATCACCATGCAAGCCACCTTCACTTTATTGTTTCTCAAAGGTGGAACAAGAAGCTAGCCACAAACTCTACATGTGTTTTCAGGGTAAGGTCAACAACCAACTTTGTATGTTGCTCACATTACCAAGGGAAATAAATCAAATATTTTGTTTATCTAAACCAGAAGGCAATAAAAATTTGCTCCCAAGTTCAATTACCAGTCCACACAACAAAAGGAGAAAGGGAAGGGGGGAAGAGGAAAGCCGAAAGAAGCCAGAACGAAAGAGAACTAAGCAGTTCTGATATATTCTTAATTTTTTCTGAATTCCCTTTGGTTGATGTAGGGGTTGTTGAAAGTAGATATAGCTTTAAGCTTAGTCTGCATCTGAAATATCAAGAATCAGTAACAAGCAAGCAAATAAGCACATTTGCCAAGCAGCAAAATTTGCATGCTTCGAAATTCATTTTTTTTTCTCAAAATTCGGTACCCTATCATTGCAGAGACTCGAACGCAGGCGTCTTCACTGAAGAGTAATACCCGTGGCCATTTGGGCTAACAAAACTTAAGAACTAGTACAGTGATCAACCCCTATCTAAAGGCTATTGGAAACATTGCATCCAGAAGAACAGAGAATTCCTATTTCAAAACCTTAAGAGCATAATTATTGACACTCAACAGCATCTATTACATAGTGATGAGCATATTGTATGATAAAATTCACCATGCATGTAAGCATGTAACACAAAAGTTGTTCCTGATCAAGAAAAAAGAAAAATATAACTGGGAAAGGTTTTTAAGATTGTCAGAATTTTAATCAGATAGCAGATGACTTCCAAGTCTCACAGAAAAAAGTAAAAGGGAAATGGTCTTAAGTGGGAGAGGCAGATATGGACAAGGAATAAAGCAGAAAGGGGAGCATCCTGTTGTTCACATGAAGTTCTTGGTTTTGAAATATCAGTGGTATTGTAGAAAGTAATATTTGAGGACTCAAAAAGACCATGATGTATCAAATTATAGTCCTGGCAATTCTCAAGCTTTTGGTGGAAGAGAGTAAAATTGAACCTTGCTGAAAGAGGCTGCATAGGTAAGATTAGGCACTTTCGCAGTAAACAATTTATTAATAAGTTAACTCAAAACAATGCCCAATTTTAGCCCAGTCTAGCCCAAACCACGGGCCGGTCGGACCAGCCCACGAGCCGGGCTGCATTTTGCCAGATCTAAATGTTGGTAGGGCACCCTCTCCCCTTGAGCTACCTTCTAGGGATGAGTTCTACCCAAGCCCATTTATCACTTAGAAATTTTTCGAAAGGTGTACTCAAACCCCTTTAAACTCTTTCATCACTTGCAACCAACAAGTGGATATCAGATTGGCCGCTTTCTGAAACCACGGTTTCCAAATCTAAACCATATTTGTTAAAAGCGACGCTTTTCCTCCCCTAAGGGTTCATCGCCTCAGGCGACCAAAGTGAGGAAGTGAAGCTTTTCCTACCCTAGGCGTCGTTTTTCATGAAGCGAAAAGTGATCCCAGGCGATCGCTTTACTGTGCTGAGGCATATTTCTTTTCTTTTTTTTTTTAATTAAGGGGTTTAAAGTAAAATAACATTTTAAAAAGTTGAAAACCCTAAAAGAGCAAAAAGCTGAACGCAAAACACTGGAGCAAAAAAGCGAAACGCTGGAGAAAAACTGAAATCGCGACCGCTGCTCGGCTCCCAGTCCACTACTGCGCCTCCTTTGACCGCCGCGCCGCCGACCGAAACTCCTCCTTCCACCGCTGCAAGTCCAGACCAGTTTTAGGCATTTCTTTTTCTATTTTCAGTAGATAGCTTTGTTTTTAAAATTTATTACCAATTAATTTCAATATTAGCTCTTATAAGTGTATTGGTAGATTTTTTTGCGTTTTGACATCAGCATGGACTTCTATTGATGAATTGCAATATTTAATTCAATGTTTTTTTTGGCTGAAATATTGTTTTATTGCCCTTTCTTAATTTTTCATGCTAAAATGGTTGATTTTATGTTGAATTTCAGCTTTTTACTTTTTATTAGTTGCTTGATTATTGATATTGGTGTTTGATTTTGATTTAGTTTATGAAACTTTGATATGATTTATTATTTTTATAGTTGATGTTTAGGAGAATATAAATATATAACATGTTTTCTAGTTGTGGTCGCCTTGCGTGGCCAGGCCATCGCCTTTTGTCGCCTAGGCCGTTGGGCGCTAGGCCATGGCTTCTCGCCTTGGCGTCGCCTATCGCTTTAACAACTAAGATCTAAACTACTTAAATTTTAATCTAAAATAACTTGCATAGTTTTCAGCATGTAGAACATAAACAACATTGCACTTATAGAGACTTCAATGTAAATATTCTAATGCAGGCACATCTAACAGCAGTAGATGATTAGATACAGTTTGTTATAAAGGATGGACCCATGAGATTACCAACAGCTAAATGGAAAGCAACTAGTTAATACATTCCCAAAGCCTAGAGCTGAGTGTACTACAACTAACAAAAAAGGGAGCCAACCTGGATAATGAGGCTAAGGGCATTCTGCTCATCATTTAGCAGAATTACGTGCAAAATGCAAAGTTCAGGACAAAATCACCATGACTGGGGAAGGCACTCACCAAATTAAGGAAAACAAACTCTCTCTAACTGTATCAAAAGTCAAGATGAAACCTATATTATACCTGGTGAGATGAATGAAAGCCATCCTTATCAACGAACTTGCATCCTTACACAGGGAATAAAACGCAGGAAAAGGTTTTCAAAGTTATCATTCTGCCAAGGAGTGGGACATCAAGACTGTTGCCCTGAGGGAATCTAAGAACCTATCTTTAATGAGCCACATGAACTGTTTAGACCGGTAAGCTTATGAATTAGAATTGGAAAGGAGTGAGGAGCGCCATCAACATCATTATAGAAGACAATCCAACTAGTGACTATGAAGTGGAGTGACAAGGCCACTAATTCGAATCAATGGCACTCTTGCTGAGCAAGTTCAAGAAGTTCACATGGAAAAACTGCAAAGAACAAATGACAATCCTCATTCTCAAATCAATAACACATGGGACTTATAGCATGTTAGGTTTCATTTTCAAGATCGCTTTCATGATTCAATCATTTCCATGGTTGAAAATATTGTCACTAAAGCTTTTTATAAAAATGAGAATATGTTTGTATTAGTTCTATTTCTATATATGCTATATAAGTTTAAAAACGAAAACAAATTTTGACAGATTGAGTATACTTTATTTGAGGATTCTCAAGCACTACATTATCAAAGGAGTGTTGAGACTTGAGACACACTTATTTGTAAGTTGACTCTTGTGTATGATGACATAGCATCAGTGAAGCTTTGCGTAAGGTATTGGGAAGAAAGGGCATAACCTGATTTGTGTAATTAAGACGCTGTAACTAGGAGCAGAACTTTGTAAAAGCCTCCGTTGATATCTGAAATTATTTGTTATTTTTCATTTGATGCCAAATTTTGCAAAATACCAAAAGAAACCTGTCATATCCGAAGTGTATAGCATAGTCCTATTTTTGTACCCAATATTGTTTCTACATTTTTATCTTTTAATTCTTGATACTCAAGAAAATGTATCTAACACATCCACCATTCCACCTTGTATCCTGTTGGTACCGATGGAGTATCTAATGCTATACAAGATCATTTATAGGAGTTTAGGACAAGTACCAAAAACTAAAGCCTAAAGGCACTAATTGGTATCATATTTGTTAAAACGGAAGCCCTTATCATGCTTTAGTGTCTGATGGAACAAAGATACCTAGTATATAAAAATTTATTTTCAATAAACCAAGTGTAACATTAGTTTATCCCACAATAAAGTATCTGTCCAGTACTCCATCTTCGATCTTGTTCAGACTTCAAATTAAATCAATATAAAGGGAAATGTAGATAACATGATCTAGAGAGTACCTTAACCAGTTCATCCCAAAATCATAATCTGAATATGGCTTAATCCAATATGTGGATCAAACACCACAAGAGTTGAGAAACTTTAAGCCAATTATTTTTCACAAAATTTCTGAAAATTGCTTATTGTACCTGATTCACATAAAAAAATCTCCTCCCTGGAGTAGCTTTGTCAATGGAAGAGTAAGAAACTGTATTATTCTTTTGGCACAAGCACTCTTGACATCGTTAACAACAAAGCACATGAAGGTCATGTGATTCTCAAACTAGAAATTGACAAGGAGAGTGCAATTGTGTGTTCCTCTTTATATTGCTAGAACAATTTGGTTTCAATCAAGGCTAGATTTCAAAGGCTGAATACTATGTATTGAACCGTCATTTTCTCATTGCAAGAAAATTCACATCTATTGGCAGGTAAAAACAGACAAGAAATGATAATCATTCCATCATTCTCTACATTACTTGCGCCAGGAGGCATACACAAATCCGTGTAAATAGGCTGAAATGAACATTACCTCATCATCACCATCCGGTTTCTTCTGGAACCAATTAATGTTCAACACCTAAACCCACAAAGAAAACCTAAACATTAAGCAATTCGGGTCTAAAGAAACACAACCCACCAAATTATCCCAAAACAAACAAACCAAAATAACGAAATGAAAATTGGGATACATATAAATTTATAAAAATTTCGAGATTACTTGGACTTGTGAGGTGGGAGACGGCGAATTGAAGTTGTCGGAGACAGAGGCCATGGCGCACATTAGCGCGAGAATGGTGATGGCGAAGGTGAGCAGAGCGTTAGCTCTGTACCCAAACGAGTGCATTGCTTTGTACTGAAAAAAATTTCCTCTCCTTTAATTAAGCAAATTGAAGTAAATCTGAAACTAAACTGTATATAAATTTCGAGTATATTAGGGACTCAATTTATGAATTCTAGGGCAAAGATTGGGGTTGTGGGGGTTACGATCTTCGCTCTGGCTCACCGCACACAGTCGCATTTATAATTTAGATCTCTGTTGACTGGTCGAAATCTGATTATCTGCATCATATTTTTCCATATTTAAGATTTGAGATTACTTCTAATTTTTAGTAAGTGAAACAAATGTCTTAAAAATTAAAATTTAGTCGGATTTATTCACACTCCCAAAATTGATAAATATATACGCTTCCACCCTTTTTGCTCGATTGAGGTTTCCTACCTAACCGAGATTCTAAAATAACTTATATTGTTAAGCCTTCTTTGCATATTTGTTTTTCTTTTGAAGAATGGAAAATGCTCAATTCTGAAGCATGTAATGGTATCTTCGTTCAACTTTGTTTGTTACCATATTATGTGGATAGTGAAAAGTGAATCTTGAAAGTGACAGTGCAAGTTAATAGTGAGCGTTCAAGTTAAGCGTATAAGAAATATTATGTGGATAGATTGTGTATATTGTTGCTACCTATTTTTTTATATTTTCTTAGTTTTTAATCATGCTTATTTTGAAAATTAATATATTCATAAAATTGTATTAATATCACATTTTTATAATTCTTGATAGCAATATTATGGGGGCAAAACATACAAATAAGTCTAAATAATATCGTAGATGAGTCTAATGGGTCTTACCCACTAAACACGGATTTGGATTGGGGCATGTCTGGATTTGGGGGAGACAAATCTTGGTCAATTGAAATCTTAATAGGACGACTCATGAGTCCAGGCGGACTCGATCCATACCCGACCATTGACGTCCTTGTGGTTAGGGGCTATGTTATTTTTGGTTTTTGGATGACACTTGTGTCATGTTTAGGGGCTATATTGTTTTTTTGTCTGTTAGATGATTAGATTTGTGTTATGGTATGGGATGTATTGTTTTAGACCACCTTCTTCAACAACACAAGGAACCAAGAATCAACAAGTAAACTAGCAAAAATTTCGTACCCTTTTCAATCTTCTAATTTCTTCTTTACCTTTGATCGTAACTCAGCACCAACTTTCAAAATGTTAAATTTTTTATTCTTCTCATTTGAACTCACCAAATTCAGCTTGCAAAGTGTTCAATTTTCTCTACAAACGTGGAATGATTGCTTTTGATCTTGCACATATAGGATCATCTACCAATCGAAGAACTCACATCTATCACCCCTAACGTCTTCTTCGGATTATCATTTGTCCACGAAATGCGCAAGCGAGCAAAATTACTACAATGACAAACACTTTGGATTGAGTTGAGGAGGAAAAACTCATCCCCTTCTCCCCCCGATTTTAGAGAAAAAAAAAATTGAAGAGACCACGTTGAATACACATAGAAATGACTGTTAGACGTCGTTTACCCAAAAACAAGAGTTTGCCCTATTGGGTTCCTCCAAATTGAATTGTTAATGGAGCTAGTAATTGTAGGAGTTAACAATCGAGTAATTTGGACTATTTTGCAAAAAGGTTGGTTCGAACGAGACCATGTTAAATGTGGGACTAAAACTATAGGGGCGAGTTTATGATGCTAAATATGCAATTTTCTCATAAATATGGTGGCACTATTCACACCACAAAACTGATAAATACACTAAAGTCTATATAATTTCAAAAATACCATTAGATTACAATACAATTACTACATAAAAAAGTTCTAATACACCCATCTTTTATTAAAGTATAACATTATTCATCACACTCACCCATATTTTTCTTCGTTTTGACCAAAAAGTTGATTTTTTTTTATTTATGTAAACCCTAGATTTTCCCACACCTTATGAAAATATGTACAAAAAAAAAAATTGTCGAATAATATAAGCATCTCCAAAGTTTACAACTTAAAGTATGTTATTTTTTTATTTTTACTCGTTTTTATAGTTTAATAATTGTGTTGTATTACAAAAGTGCGACACTTGGCACAATCGCATTGCAACCTTAGTCGTGTTATTGTGTTATGTGGAACGATCGTAATTACAACTTTGCTTGTGCTATCGTGCTACGTGGCACGATGGTGCTATTATAATTGCAACTTGATCGTATCTTATAGGACGGCCAAAGTAACTCGATCGTGTCTTACGATACGATCGAGTGTACCATCATGCCACCAAGGCCATCGTGCCATCCACCATCTTCTTCCCAAAACTCAGACAAAATCAGGAAAAAAAGCTCTGTAACTCCATACTTCAAATGAAATAAAGTTACTTATCACTCATACCCAATAATTGCCCAAAGTAATCAAACTATAGGTGGGAACTTAAAGTATAATATTACATTCAAAATTAAACTGCCGCCGCCGCTTGAGAGTGTATCATTTTGGGGGGAAACCATGGATAGGTAAAATGAAAAATTACTAGGCTTATATTTTGTAAATAAATTATGTTTTGTAAAATGAAAAATTACTAGGGTTATACTTTTATGATATTATCAAGGATTGTAGAAACTTATTAGAAGATCTACCTAATGTGTCGTGTGTATTTATCAAGAGATCAGCGAATGGTTGCTCACGTGTTAGCTAGAGCATCATATTCTGTGTTTGGTGTCGTTGAGTGGAGTTTAGAACCCCCTCTCTTTATTTGTAACGAATTGCAATTCGATCTGTTATATTAATAAAAGCTTTCCCTTTTGATTTCAGAAAAAAAAAAAGAAATAGATGAACGTGTAGGGATGGCAATTTCCTCCGAACCCGACGGAGGATCCGATACCCGACCCTAACGGATGAGGGTATGGAGGGTAGTTTCGTACCCGATTAAATAAATGGGTACGTGGGTATGAGTATTTTCGGGTATGGGTATGGAGGTGGGTCTAGGTACATCCTACCCATACCCTACCCGATACCCGATTAAATAATAATATTAGATATATATAATATATCTACACATATATTTATTTATAATATTTTACATATATTTATTTATTTATACAACTCTATTTATTTATATTTAAAGAAAATGATTTTTTCCCAAGTCTCAACCAAAATCTACTAACCCACTAACACTTTTGTTTAATCCTTTTTAATATTTTGCTATATTTTTATAATATATAGTTCGCTAATTCTTATCTATATTCTTTTTGCCTTATTGTTTCCTTAAGAATTTAGTAAATATCTACATTTTTATTTAAATAACTCAAATTTCTCTTTAAAAAAAGAAATAACTTAAATTTGAAAAAAATACAATTGTAAGTGGTAAGAGGGTATGGGTAGGGTATGAATACCCGATCCTCCGATGGGTATGGGGATGGGTATGAAAACTGAATACCCGATGGGTATGGGTATGGGTATGGGTATGAATATAATAAATGAGTATGGGGATGGAGGATATAGAATCCTACCCGAATCCTACCCATTGCCATCCCTATGAACGTGTATTTATCAATTTTTGGGCGTGAATAGCACATAAAAAGTGACTCGAGAGAAGTGCAAAACGAGCCAAGGCTGGAGATTTCCAAATTTCTAACCCTATACCGAAACACTTGTTAACATCAACGGAACAAATGCATTTAAGAGTTGCATATATCTCGACATTATACGATTAATAATGCTTCGATTACTTCTCTCGTCTCATTGCCGCCGCAACCTCACGCCATCTACTCCCCGTTGCATCTCATCGACGTCGCATCTCAGTGCATCATGGATGGACAAGATGAAAGGAATGTTAACCGGCCGGAAGACCCCTGCCGAAACAGCTGAAACCGCCAATCCTTTCACCCTTCTCCGTGAGTGATTTTCTCGCGCATAAGTATGTAATTAGCGATTTTGTTTTTTGATTTTGTAAAACATGAACAGGGTTTGCGGAGGAGATGAGCAAAGCCAGGAAGTTGAGGAGATTGAAGCAGTACGTAGTAGGGAGGGGCAGTGAGGCCACTTTCGCGGATGCTTTTGAGAAGCAAGAAGCCATAATTCGTTGCCTAGGCGGTTTTGATCCTACTGGGGAGGTTTGATCTCTTTCCTTTCTAATTAATTAATTTTATTATTTCTCCCTGTATTTATTACGTCTTTATTATTGCTAGTTCTTTCTCGTAGCTGGATGTATGAATGTCTGTTGCCTCCCCGAACCTGCAAATGAAATCTGTGTCCGTGAGTCTCTCTAGTTAATGGGGTTTAACTGAAATTGATTTTCTTAGAAAATTTATGGTTGGAGGCAGGCTTAGTTCAACTGCATTAAAAGTGATGTAGTACAAACCAGCATCACTTGGACACTTACATTAGTTCCTGTTTATGAGGATGTGGTCATGAAATTGTGCCTTACATTGGAATTTGCTATCTCAAGTCTTGCAAGAGTGGCATTACATGAAAAGAGCATTTCCGGTACAAGCTCATCTATCTTTTACAAATTAGTTGTTACTGATTAGGTATTTTCTTTTTCCCTTTTTATGCAATGACTACTGTTTAGCCCTTAGATTTGTTAGTGATACAACTTATCATAATTGGTTGGCTAGTGTAGGTAAACGATTGGGGTATGTTCCATTTTATATTTATAAATATTTTAAAATTTTAAGAAATCTAGGGAAAGCACAGTATGAAAAGTGTTAATTTGCTTATAGTTTTCTTTTGATGATGCCATGGGACATAAGGATAGGCAACAAAAGGTGCATGCATAAAACTAAGGTTTCAGTTGCATCACATTATTGAAGACAAAACACAATTTCTGCAGGTTTTTATTAAACAAGCTCCAATAATTAGTCGACTTGTTAGCTGATTCAATGACTTCAAAAAGGGCTGTTTGACTTGATAGTATCTTGACTGAGGTCCTAGACTAGATTGATCATATACCAACCTTTTACAAAATTATTATAGACATTAAGGAGAACAATTTTTTTTTTCCAGAAATAACCAAAAACTCTCGAATGAAATTCTTGAAATATTAGATTATTTAATTCATAATGATGATATATGTTTGATTTTGAACAATTGTTTTTCCTTGAAAATATCGCAGAAATCCTAAACTAGGATTCGGATTTGAAGTTCAAACTTTTTGCATGTTGCAAATGCAGCTTTTACATTGTATAAAAAGCTAGAAGATTCTATCTCTTTTCATTTAGAAGCTTTGGGAGAAATTTATGATTTTCAGTTCTTCAATTTTCTAATGATGACAAAATTGATAATTTCAGTTGGTTCAGCTATTTAGCAATTCATCCTTGTTTCGAAGAACTGCTGTCTGCAGTTGAGGCTATTTTTTTGAAAGCCTATGGTTTACATAGGAGGATTTTTCTTGTTAGATTGTATGTAGTACATTGTTGTTTATTTGGCAATCGTCTGCATTTCAACCATTCAAATTATTTGTCAGCTGAAGCCTGAACGTTGAAGTTATTAATTGGCATTCTTAGCAAGCCATTGCTCTCTTACTAAACCAGGCGATGGATGTCATGTCCTAATGCTGTTACATAAGTGGTTCTTACTTTCGATTTGCTTTCTATTTACTGCAGAACATTCAAACTAGTCATAAAAAGGATGCAGCAAAACAGTGTAATTGCACGATATTAGATGTTGAAAATGCCTTGGCAAAGTTTACATGGGCAAAAGAAGCACAGAGAAAAATGGAACAACTTAAAGCGGAAGGGAAACCATTACCGAAGAGCTTGGCCGAGGTATTCATCATACTTCACTATATTTCTCTTTTTTTTTTCCACAATACTCCTACGGGATTTTTGGTTGATGGAAATATTTTATATGGCATATAGGATGACTTTCACTTTGGCTTCCTTTTAGAGTTTGATGAATTATGTTTGTTTGTAGAGAGTATTATCCCAAGAATTTTGCTAGTAAGGATATAGGGACACATGTTTAGGATCAGTGCAGCCTATTGTCTGTCAGGTATACTGATTGTTGAGTCATCTTTCATCTTTCATAGTATTCTATGATTGATTTTGTCGGGTAAGTGAGAGTGTTTGGATCTCGTTGTTCTTTAACAAATCTGAAATGCAACTAGGGGATAGTTACATCAAAGTATAAATACAAGTAGATTCTCTGCTTTCTGAAATTGCATACACCTCCTAATATCTGATCCCATCTTACTTATAATACCGTCCGTCCCCCTAGAAAATTAGTTCATGTCAGCAAAAGTTTTTGATGAAATATAATTTTCACCCTGCATCGTTTATGTTTGAAGAGACAAATTTACAACCCCCCTTAATTTTACACAAATTTGCAAAATCCTCTCATGAAGTTTATCCAAAATTACAGAATCCCCCATCAAATTAATCTTGATTTACACTAACTTCCCTTGAGATTTGATTTCTAACATGTTACAAGATTTTGCAATTATATTCTACAATATAAATAGATACATTCTAAATTATGTTAAACAAATATATTTAACAAATTGATTACAAAATATTGATCTCTTATGATTATGTTTTCTGTCTTATTCTGTTTTTTAAAAATTAATGATGACTGCGTTACAATTGCCACCATCACATCAACTACCAATTGGTTATCCGAGGAATCGACTTTTAGAGGTCAACTTGACTTTATTTTAGAAAAAAACTGACGAGTATGATAATTGCAGTTTTGAAGGAGAAGAGGCAATAATCTATTTCTACATCCAAGTATAGTTTCTTGGTCCTGAAGATATTTAGCTTGGTGAATGATTAAAAGTAGCTTTACATATTCAGAATACTCATGATTTTATTGGGATAAACTACAAGGAGTATTGTAAAATTAAAAAGCTCCAAGGAATGTAGTTGTAATGTGACATACCTTAGGGTAGGTCCTTCTATCTTAGACAAATCTCAAGGCTTGTTTGTGTTGTCTTTAGCAAAAATGTTAGCATTTTCTTATAGCCAATAGTGTCAGCGGAGGTCGATGTAATTTCAGAAGTCTAATAGAGTCTAATAGCGTTTAGGCCAAACCTGAGGCTAGGCAGGCTTTTGTAATTATCTCACTAACAAAATGAAAATCTGATTTTTGTCATCTATCATCTTATTTTGTTGATGGTGGTACTTAAGGCCTTGTATGTTTATATTTCCAAAGGCCCATTTCCACTTTTACACTTTTCATAAAAGTGGGATTTTGTTGGGCTACTTGTTTTTCTATGGAAATGGTTCTTTTTGTTTGCGCTACTTGTTTTCCAATCTAAATGGGTTTTTTTAATTTCCCATTTTGTCATAAACAATGACACTATTAACACTTTTTCAGAATTCTAACACCATCGCTAGGCCCTACACTGATAATTTCCCAACCATTTGTCCCAATATATTGACCATTAAATGATCAAATTGGTCTTCAACCTTCGAAATCAACTATTGCTACTTTTTTGATTCCCACATAAAATTACATCTACACCCCTTTAAAAGTTAATTTGTCAAATCAGATGGAACATGAATAACTAAAAACGAATTATCATTAATCATGTACTTTTTTTATGACAAATAGGACCACTTACTGGACCAAAAATTTACTTCTATATGTAAATAGTATGTACAAAAGATAATTTGAGAATATAACCAAACACGTTTTTACTTATATCACGGATTTCTAAGTAAGAAGAATACTAGAAAATACTCAACCAACATAGTTGTTAAAGGTGCGCCTCGGGCGCGCCTCGCCAAAGGAGCAAGGCCTTGCGCCTTTCCAATACCGAGGCAAGCGATGTTAGCAAGACGCGCGCCTCCGCAACGCCTTAGCGCCTTTTTGGGCCTAGGGGTGCACCTCGGTGACAACCACTTTTAAAAAACTTTAGACACTTTTTAGGCTCCGAAAGGATTTTAGGGTTTTGTTGTTTGGGTGGAGGACACAAGAGGCAGAGAACTTAACAAAAGAACTACAAAAAAAAATTCTACTGACGAAACATATTTTTAATTTTCACACGAAAACCAATAAATTCTTAAAATTCATAGTGGAAAATGACAATGGAAACATGACTATACAAGCCTTGTAAGATTGTTCAAAGAGAACTTGATATTTCTTCAATAAATGATTACATATTTATACAAGGTATGTTGGAGACACATACCCTAAAAGCCTCCACTTATTCCCTAAAGTACTCCACTATGTTCCCTAAACTACTGATATTATACACTAGCTTTAACACTCCCCCTCAAGTTGGAGCATACACATTGATCATGCCCAACTTGTTACAAAGATAATCAACCCGAAAACCTTTAAGAGCTTTTGTGAAGATATCCCCTAATTGTTCTCCAGTTTTTACGTATCCTGTAGAAATCAAGCCTTTCTGAATTTTTTCTCGAATGAAGTGACAATCAACCACTAGTTTCGCCCTGCCTTGGGCTCATCAGGAATGCGGCTCCAAAGATTCCGACCGATTTGGGTAGGGATGGCCAATTCCTTCACCGTCAAGTCGAGTCCACGACTAGCGACAAGCTCCCGAACTTAACTTAGGAGTAGCTCGCTCAACATCCGGCGGTCATGTACACGTACCCACAAACCCCCGATCAAGCCACATACGGTCATTCACAAAGACAATCCACCATGAGTTATAGCGAAAGACACCCCAATGTCACGGGCGTGACATCCTCCCCACCCAAGATGGTGTACGCCCCGCACACGGTCTACTCCACCCGAAGTGCATCAACGGCGCCCCTTGGCGGCCACACGTGTGCCCCTCGCACACCAATCGCACTCGGAGACCGAGGAGAGGATTCTCCTGGATGATCGCCACCCAACATGTTCCGCTCCCCGCTACTCCACCACCCTTGGTAAGCGCTTGGCGCAACCACGAATACAAATGTCGGGACGGCTCGATACCACTTGTAAGATTGTTCAAAGAGAACTTGATATTTCTTCAATAAATGATTACATATTTATACAAGGTATGTTGGAGACACATACCCTAAAAGCCTCCACTTATTCCCTAAAGTACTCCCTAAAGTACTCCACTATGTTCCCTAAACTACTGATATTATACACTAGCTTTAACAAGCCTTAATATTTTCAATGTTCTTGTGTCCTTTTGCTTCTTTGGAACCACTTTCTAGTAGCATTACTTGTCATTTCTTGATTTAAAGGAAAAACACAGTTTATGTGGGGTTCAATGCCCCTAGTAACATTTCCAATTCAGTTATTCAACCTAATCTGGTTTCAATGAGATACTTGGAAAAACGAAAAAAGCTATTTTTCTCTTTTCAGTACGATACCCAATTGAGCTCTGCCCCTGCCCTACTTGCAGAATTTTTTTTTTTGAGTGGTGGGTGGTGTGTGTGTGTGTGTGGGGTGGGGGGGAGGTTGGGGAATTAGAAGAGAAGGTATCCTTGCTTCATCCAATTAAGTTGTACTTACCTGACCGGAAGTTTGAACTGTTTAATTACCTTGAACTTAATACAAGTAAAGATCCCAGCATACCAACTCACAATAAGATGTGCCCAGAGGCATCATAAAGATTGCAAGAAATTCATATTCATCTCCTGATGATAAATGCTTCTCCAAGCAGACCATCAAATGTTTGCAGTTCCATTTACTACACAAAAATAATATCCTTTGTGTCTAATGCTAATTCTGGCCAAGCCATCATTTGCTTGTAGTTTCATTTCCTTTATTTGTCCCCATTTGCCTATGAGCCCTCTCTCACCATCATCCTTTTATTTGAGCATCTGAATGTTATGAAATTTGAGCTTTAAACAATTCTGGCAAATGCTTATTTTCTCTTCTCTTATTCATTTGTTGGTTAACATAATTCTCAGTCGTCATTGTTTATTTGGGACTCACAATTTTGTCCTAAATAGGAAATAAATTTAAGGGATAATTACAAAAAGTACTGTTGAGGTTTGACCTAATTACGAAAAATCCAGCTAACTTTCAAAATTACAAAAATTCCCTTGAGGTTTAATTTGTCTAACATTTACCCCCTCATGAGCAAAAAACATTTCAAAATCTCCCCTCATATATATAAAAATAGTACCCCTTAATTTAAACACTGAAACCTCAGTAAAACATTTACCCCCTCATGAGCAAAAAACACTTCAAAATCCCCCCTCATATATATAAAAATATTGTTTACTGAATCAAGTCCAGCAGTATTTTTGTAATTTTGAAAGTTTAGCTGGATTTTTTTTGTGATTAGGTCAAACCTCAAGTGTACTTTTTGTAATTAACCCTAAATTTGATTGGCTAGAATCCCACAATCTTTCAATACATGCTGGTATAAAGCAAGGTTTCATGATACTACTGTATTAGTAACAAGGTATTAGTGCTTAGTGAAGTAGATCGGTATGACAGAATAGTGTGGGATAAGGACATCTTTCAAGGAACTTGGAAGAAAGGCCATGGGTAGAACTTGACATGGGTTTCCAATTCTTATTAACATCAGTGAAATGGGTGGCAAATACAAAGCAAAACTTTTCTTGCATTTGACCTGAAGGAAGACACAAGAAAAATGTACACAATAAAAGTGTACATTTACAATCTCGACACTATTTATCCTTTCATTCGTATATTATAACTGTTGCTTGAAAGAATTTTCAGTTTTATTTGTTTCTTGTATGAATTAAAGGCTATGTTTCGTCAACTTATCAGGGGATGAAGGAAGAAAGAAAGATCATTTTGTATGTCTTTGGCATTTTACTTTATTTTCTCTGTCTCATTTGTTCTCAATTATTGATATGTCAAGTCATCATTAATTGCAGGTTCAAAAATTGATGGGATCATCACCCTTGGATGTTGCACGATCGAACTTGGCTAAGAGTGGGCAAATAAGTAGGAATGCGCCCTGCCCCTGTGGTTCAAGAAAGTTGTATAAAAGGTACTTTTCTTAGTTTTCGTATAAGAGAGAATGGAAAATGAGTTGAGGTGTTGATCACACAAAACATTAATGTATTAGGTGATACTAAATATGTATAAATAATAGGGATAATTACAAAAACAACCCCTGAGGCTTGGGTTAATTAGAAAAAAACCAGGTTTTTGAGAATTACTAAAAGTCCCGTGAGGTTTGATTCAATATTACATTTTACCCCCTTCATAAGCAAAAACATTTTAAACGCCCCCTTATATTTGTAAAAATATTGTAACTACACCCTTACATTTAATGCATAATCAAACCTCAAGGGATTTTTTTGTAATTTTCAAACATTTTTTTTGTAATTAACCCAAACCTCAGAGGTAGTTTTTGTAATTATCCCTAAATAATATCATCAAATCTCTAACCTAAATTTGTATATGAAAACTTGTATTTATACATTCCTTGTGACCTATGTTTTAACTTGCCTTCAACTTTTTGTTGTCTGATCCATTTTGCTGTTAATTGCAGTCATTGTTTATGTGAATGAATATTTATTTTAACTCTTTTTGGTGCACATCCAAAGATCTTTGTTGACATTACTATCTGACTCTTCGACTTTTGTTTATCTGGTTTTCTTCTTCCATACATGTGATAGATGAAAGCTGTACCATGCATTGCTTTAAACTGTTTGCATGTTTTTAATTTGAACATTAATTTCTATTACGTTTGGGTTGTCTGACAATCTTTTATATTCGAAGGTGCTGTGGGAAGGATAAAAGCAGTTGAAAGTGAAACTTCATCACATACCATTATAACTTACATGGTTGAGTTTAGGCCACTTGAAGAGAGCTGCAAGCAGCAGAAAGTCGACCTTCCATTCGAATACCAGTTTGCATTAATGCTAAGATAATAGAGTTTTGCCAGCATGGACGTACTCAAGGTTCGACGAGCCTTCATTGTAGTATCTAGATGACAAAATTTAATTTCAGCTAAATTATTCTTGTATTTTGTTTTCCTGTCTAATATCCTCTTGAACTTGCATTTAGGTTATGTGGCTCTTATGACTTGTCCATGTGAGTAGGAAATTTTGAATAAAATGGATAACTGATGAAGAGCTCGTTCAAGCTGTATACCTTCTTTCACTTTTTATTTTTAAAAAAGACTGTGAAAACATTGTAAAAATGCATGCTCTTCACTTATAGATAGGTTTTATAATTTTTCTGCAGGTTTTCACTTAAAAAAGAACTTTACACACTGTACATGGTATTTTGGTAGAAGACATTCATGGTTTTACCCCATATCCATGACAAGCTCTAAGGGTATGTTTGTTTTACATCTCCCAATCACCAATTTCTCCCAATCACTTCCCCCAATCACCAACCAAATATACATTACGTTTCCCGATGCATTTCTCTACTAATACACACATTTTCCAATACATCATATCAAACCCCCTTCCCCCAATCACTTCCCAGAAACTCCCCCCAATCACTCTCAATCACTAAACAAACATACCCTAAGCTTTTGAATCACAAAACTTTCAATCGAAAGTTTACAGGGCTATAACCTACCAATATTCCAAGAATTAATCCGTGTTGAACCTATTTTATTTAGAATGTGAAGTAAGAGGATGTATTTCAGCCCACAAATTTTATTTAGAATCGGAAGGAAGAGGATTCTAAGGTTGACATTGACCATTTCATAATTCTCCCAGGAGATTGATTTTGTCCATGAAGTTTTCTGTTAATGTGTAAAGGAGTAAATTTTTTCATGTGACTCAACTTGATCAACAGAAAGGGCTCTACAATATATAATGCTCCATCAAGAGTAATGATGACCCATTAGGTGCAAGAAAAGGATAAAGAATATGTATAAGAGAAAACCAACTGTTTGAGAGATGCCATTTAAATATTAAATTTGGCTAGTTTAAAAGTTAAGTCATTATAAAATTGAATTTAAAATATATAAAAGCTAATTAGTAAAATTTAACTTCAACACAATGGACTAATCTCAACCATCTCCCACTATTAATCAATGGGTATGATTTAATGGATAAAAAATATATTAAAATATTAATTTAATCAATATAAGGGTAGTAGGGTAAAATAACATAACAGTTAGTTACAAAAATGGAATCAAATTTCTTTATCTCTCATACATCTCCCAATGTTCCCAATCTCACGTCTCTCTCTCCCTCTCTCTCATTCCTCCATTAACGCAAATAAAGATAACCGTGAAGAATTCCAAAATTACAGTTCATGAAAATTACGAGGAGAAAAAACAAGAAAAATCGTGCAATATTACAGAGAAATAACGAGCAGTGAGTTCGAAAACTAAATATGCAACAAAACTCAACTAAATATGCATTATCCTAAAACTATCTATGCGGCGTAAAAAAACTAATATGTAGTACATTATATCCAACTATGCAAGACGTCATAAACTATGCAACAAAATCAACTAACTATGCATTATCTAGAAACTATCTATGCATTGTGGAATAACTAAATATGTAGTACATTATGTAACATCCCATTTTTATAATTTCCAAAAGCAACATCCCATTTTCATAACTAAATGTACATTATATTGAACCTATTTATGCAGTGTAGTATAACTACATATGCAGTACGTTATATCCAATTATGTCTTGTTTTCGTAAAACAGTGCCAACAAGATAGCTAAATATGCATTATTTGATGTCTAATTATGCAGTAGAAGAACCCTAACTATGCTGTAAAATAAAAATATTTGGAAAGAAAACAAGTTCCTTAAATTCCGCCACAAAATCCGGTAGTGTCAATTTCAGCCCATAAAATCCGCTAGGACCACTAATTTGAACCATAAAATCCGCTGGGACCACTAATTTGAATTACAAAATTACAATCTTACCCTTAAAATCAGCGAAAATTAGGAATTAATTAAAAAAACTGAATTAATCACATTCCTTCATTTTTTAAGATCAATGGGTAAGATGAATCCACACTGTCTCACCTAGGGAGGGTGGTCTCATTTGAACCAAATCCTATATATATATATATATGGTGCGCTTTAATATATTTTAAAACTTAAATGCCATAAAACCCATTAACACAGGTGCAATTCAGAGATCCTTCCAGATTTTTGATCAGTCATACCAAATTAATATGTTAATGAAAAAAAAAATTACTTTTAAACATATATTATTTATTTATTTTGGAAAAAGTAAAAACACTTGGAATTAGGAGACTTGAACCAATTGCAGTCTAAAAGTAGTGGGTTTTACGGAGGATCGATCAACGTTTAATTCTTTGTCCATATTACTTAACAAAGAAGTATAACCACCGCCCGCCACCGCCATCCACCATGGGTATATCCTGGAGTAAAAGGCATAACCGCCACCACCACCACCAGCCGCCTCCGCCCCACCATCCACCTCTTCCTCCATCTTCATCTTCAGTAAATCATCCTCCTCCTCCCCAAATCACCCTTCCCCCAACAACCCCACAACCAACATCACCACCCCATGGTTTCAATCCACCCGCTCAACCTCCAAGCTATGCTTTTGCAGCCAACGCCCCTTATTCTACGCACCAACCCCCTTACCCTGCGCCCCCTTCCTGCCCCCATCGTCCTCCTCCCCCACCCCCTCTTCCGCCCTACAACTACAGTTACAACTTCTCTAACTACCACTCGAGGCCTGTTAATAATATGATTGGTCAATACTCCAATTACCGTCCGTATTACATCCCCCAAATTAGCGGGTGGGGCCCATCCGCTGCGCCGCCTCCTCAGCCACTGCCGCCACTACAGCCTGCTCCTTACGTAGATCATCAGAGTGCCAAGAAGATCAAGAATGATGTGAATGTTCATAAAGACACCATAAGGCTTCAATTGGATGAGCAGTACCCTGATTGTCACTTGGTGTCATTCACTTTTGATGCTTTGGTTGATGGAAGGTATTTGATTCAAACGTTTTCACTTAAAGTATTTTGGAAAAAACCATTTTTCTTGATCTTAGTTTGTTTTAGTTTTAGAATTATGCTATTGGTATATTTTGTTTGTATGCTTTTTTTGCAAATGAATGTTTAGATATCTCTTCGGTTTGCCTTTGACTTTGATAGGGTTTACCCGTCTTAGGACCGCATTAGATCTACCTGAATATAAAAACACCATTAATTGATCAACACAATCAATTGATAGTGACAACATAAAAAAGCGAGATCGGGGTTGTGTATAATCATAGGCTTTGGAGCATCTGGACATAGTGGGTTTAAGCAACCTGTTGACAGAGTAGGATTGTGCTTTTTAATTCCCTGCCTTTGGCCTAAACTTATTATTGCAAGTGCTGAGTAGTCAAGAAATTGGTGTGGATGTGTTAACATCACCGGTGTATCAAGTAGATAATGATGAGTTTGTCTGGTACAGTATTGAAATTGGTCATGAGGCTCTATTATAGTTTGGATGTTTCTTTCAACGTAGAAAAATATCAAATCCATATTGTTAGTTATGTCGAATAATGGTTAAAGGTTGAAATTTCTTTCAGGTTTCAATAACCCTTAATTCTCTTTCAATATCCTGCAAAGTGAAATCCTTTCCACGCTGTGGACTATTTTTGGCACTCAGGGCTCTTTTGATTGTCTGGCATGGCTTGATAGACTAGTTTATCAAGCCACATCAAGTTTTTGTTATGTTGAATTGCAGCCTAGAACTAGTTGATAGAAAAATATCAAATCCATATTGTTAGTTATGTCGAATAATGGTTAAAGGTTGAAATTTCTTTCGGGTTTCAATAACCCTTAATTCTCTTTCAATATCCTGCAAAGTGAAATCCTTTCCACGCTGTGGACTATTTTTGTCACTCAGGGCTCTTTTGATTGTCTGGCATGGCTTGATAGACTAGTTTATCAAGCCACATCAAGTTTTTGTTATATTGAATTGCAGCCTAGAACTAGTTGAGAGACCCGGTATACAACGAACATCCTACTAATTCTAAATG
The DNA here is from genome assembly GCA_016081115.2 of Rehmannia glutinosa. NCBI lineage: Eukaryota > Viridiplantae > Streptophyta > Magnoliopsida > Lamiales > Orobanchaceae > Rehmannia > Rehmannia glutinosa. Next base: position 391,939 of record JABTTQ020003318.1, read on the forward strand.
ACACGACGTCCACAAGTTTGGGCTAGATCGTGGTGTCCAAGTGACAGTCGCGGGCAAATGTGAACGTGATGTTGCAATTTTTGTCCTGGTTTCTAATTTGTCCCTAGTTGACTGAAAGTCACAAACACCCTCCTCTTAATCAGGTTTCACCAACATCGCATGAAGCAAGAACCCTATCCTCACTCATTTTTGCAACTATACTACTACTTGACAAGGGCAAATCAAGCAAAAATCAATCAGTTGTTTCTACTTGTGTCTTCATTACAATGGGGATTCCCACTTTAAAAAAAAAAATCAATAGATTCACAATTGGCTTTTATTGATAGATTTCTCAAATATTTTTAAGGACTCTTCTTCCCCAGTCTGAAGTTTTCTTATACGGCAACTCATGAATAAAACTATGGTTTGTTTTTCTGGATTCTTTCCTTTTTCTGTTTTGCTGATGAATTAAATTGGTGCAGTTTAAGAGGAATGATACTCATAATATCTTCAGGTTTGTTGTTGTTGTTTTGCTGCTGGAAAAGCTAGTTTCTTGTTGTGTGTACATAACTGAACACATACTGAACCTGTTTCTGATGAAAGAGTATTTGTATTCTTGAAGTGTTTGGTGCATAAAAACGTAGCATGGAAATTACTAGTCTCAATATGATGAACAACTTTAAGTTGGTGAACTATTATGTTTATGTCCCACAATTTTCTAAGAAGATGTTCTTTCAAGTTATTACAGATGCATTCATGGATGTCATTATGATGATGACCCATTATATCTCAATAAATTTTCAGTTAATGTTTTAGCCAATGACTATCTGCCAATGTCAGGCTAATTTCTTGTAAGATTGTCTTTTTGTCTCTCTGTTTCAAGGTTGGTTTCTAGAAGAGTTGTGCTTAACTAGAAGTTTCCATAGAATTGCCTAACTTGAGTGGAAATACAAGGGCAGGCAAAGTTTGAAAATATTACATTTCAACTGGGGCAAGAGGAGTTTCTTTGATGTTGTATAGGGTTTTGTGTACGACATTGAAGTAATATCTGCCTAATCACATTTTGTCATCCAACATCCTGACAGCAGAGTATTTCTGAAATTGGGCTATGGGGAATTTATTCATGTGTCTCAGAAAGAGGAGTATGCAATCAGAACCTTTCTTTGAACAGTTCTATCACCCAATCTCTTAGCATAGCTATCCCATCGGACTTTCCAAAACGAGCACTTTATATTTTTAATTAGGTATTGTTGTGATCGGAGCATGGCAGTTTAGGATGGGATTGCTTAGCTAAGTCCAACTTTTAGGAGAAAGCTTTATTATTGTCGAACAACACTTTGGAAGACCTGTTTTAACTTAATTTTTTTTAAATGACAGATATTTTGTAAGCCTTTTTTTTTTCTTTTTAGTTAGATTGGAAATTAAGTAGAACAATGTACGCAGTTAGTTAGAAAGAGGATTAACACATTTGGTTAGTTTGAATCAGCAGATATGCTGACTTTCCTTTGTATGAAACAATTACTTACATCAAATCTAAACAACGCAGATATCAATATACCCAAATAATTATTATCATATTAACGTGGTTAGCATAGGCTATTGAAGACAAAAAGGCTAATCCTAGGCTGCTTACCTATCATTCACCTTGTTAAGCAAGACAACTTTCTCCAGGCATGAATTTGAGGTGATTTGTTTTGATCTCTATATAGCATAAGGAGTCGATACAATTTCACAAATTAAAGAGAATGAAGGATTGGTAACGTGTTATTGCATAACTTCATGTTGTTGCTAAGATAAATGTGTTTCTAGACTCTGATTTTATTGTAAGATTCTCAACAAATCAACCATCAGAAATTGACCTTTTTAGTTTGTGAAAAAACACGACTTATTTTACAAGCAAATTACATGTTTTTGGTTGATGAACTTGCATAGCTATCAATTATCACAAATTATTACGGATTTTTTTTTTACTTGATTGAATCTTTTCCATCCTAATTTTGAATTAGACAGGGTAAGCTCTTTCCAAGATTATGAATCTTAAACAGTTCTTGCCTTTTTTTGCTTTGATGATTGCAAGAATGAATTTTCGCAGTTTTGGTAGGTCAAATTATTAACTTGTTAAACATTATCCGACAATATACCTTTCTTGCTCTCTCAAATATGAGCATGATTTATCACCTGGATGCAGTTGATTCTTTTTTAATTCTCATTAATGACGCTGGCTTTACCCGATATAGTTTTGAACTCCTATTGCAGTATTACAATCTTGTATTTTGCCAAGGAGGGGGAATACTGTAGATTCACTCCAGTATATCCAGAGATTGTGCCTGTGAAAATTCCATTTCATAAAGGACTAGGACAAAAATTCTGCCAGCCTTCAGGAACTGGTGTGGACTTAGGCTTCTTTGACACTGATGACCTATCCAAGCCTGTTCCAGGAGATGATGTTTACCCACTTGTAATATCAGCTGAGTCACGTGTACCATCGGTGCCAACAAGTGAACATTCAAATGAGGAACTCCTAAATTCGTCTCATCATGCTCAGATCTCACAGGCTGTCTTAGAGAAAAAAGATGGTAGGAATTTTCAGGTGAAAGTGATAAAGCAGATTCTATGGATAGATGGTTCTCGTTATGAGTTGCGTGAGATCTTTGGGATCAGCGATTCAGATGAAGCTAACGTCAGCAACGTGGAATCAGGAAAAGAATGTATCATTTGCTTGACTGAAGTAAAGAACACAGCTGTCTTGCCATGTAGGCACATGGTAACTACTTTAACTTGAGACCTTTGTTTGTCCATTGATAGAGGATATGATTATAATCTTAACAATGTGATTGCCAAATGAAACTAGTTAGTTTATATTCAAATAGTGACTATGGATGCTGGTTTATTAGTGATACTTTAGAGTTCCTTGTCAAAACAGCTCCCTTAAGTCTAATTTGACTCACATGAACATGATAATTAGAAGGCTATAGACATCTAAATATCACCACTCTGGACTTTGGGTTATTTAGTTGGTTTCCTTTTGCTGGTTGGGTTGAAAGTGCAAAGCTATTTCAGAGATTTATTTGAATTTCAGTAACAATTCTAGAACAAGAAATCATGAAGGAAAAACTCTTCAGTTACCTTAATGGGCCAGACGTTGAACTAGGATACAATAAGATGGAATATCTTTATACATTAATTCGCTGTAACCTCTGATGTTTTATTTAGGGTTAACTACAGTTACCCCAATTAAAATAACTGATTACCAACTCTCCCCGTGCTTCATTTTTATGACTACAAAATCATGTGCTTTAAGTTTGTTCTATTAATAACACAGAGAAGGAAGTCATGAATGGACAAATTTTTCTTAAATGGCCAATTTACTCCCGGGTGTATTGGTAATGTTTATATATTTGAAGTGGTGTATTTTTATGTTTTGTAGTTGTTGGAGTTCTTTATACATTTCCATAATTGATTTTCATGCCTTCAAACATTCAAAATAGATTAAATGAAAATGTCATTTTGCCCCACCCAATTTATGTAGTGTTCAGATCTTGGAATTGAGTTTTAGAATATACTCAATCCTCGTTCTTATTGTTCTGCCTCAATTATAAAGAGGCACATTCTATGAAATCCTAAATTGACTACCATTCCTCTATCAAAACCCATAATTTCCTCTCTTTAGTCTTTACTACTCTCCCTCTTACCTCCCTCCTTTTTCCTCTCTTCACACTCCCCGCTCCACTGTCACCATGTCCTCTCTTCCTTCCGACCCCCTGCTTTGCTGTCATCACATCCTCTTTTCCTACCCCCTGCCACTATCACCAACCTGTTTTTCTCTCCTTCTTTGTTTCTCCTTCCTGTCGCCACCTTTTCTCTTTTTCTAGTCATATCATACCTTCCTTCTTAAATCATGCTCCCCTCTATCTCCCTGTTAGCCAACTTTTTCTTACTATTGCCCCTCCCCTCTCTTTCCCTCTCCCTCCCTACTGCACCTCTATCCCTTTGTTGCCCACCACATCCTCTCTGTTGGGCACTGGGTGTCGATCAATTGTCCTGTGGGGCAGGTTCAGTTGGGCCGAGTCACTGTAGGTGGCGAGAGGTCTGGTGGGGCCAAGTCATAATCGAATGCCGTGGGCGTTTGCGTATGAAGACAGTATCTGGTAAGGGTATGTGCCTTCCCTAAGACTAATTGGTTTTACGCGAAGTGGTAGTGCCTGAGATACAACTGGTATTAGTGCTAGGGTCACGGGTTTGGTTGCCAGCTGGAGCAATTTCGGGGGGGGGGAGTGATTGTTGGGTACTGGGTGTTGAAGCAATTGTCTCGTAGCACAAGTCGAGGTGGGCCAAGACACAATAGGTGGCCAGAGGTTCGATGGGGCCAAGTCACAGCCGAATGTCGTGGGCGCCTGTGCGTGAATACTATATGAGATAAGGTTGTGTGCTTTTCTTAATACCAATTGGTTTAGGCAAAGTGGTATTGCCTAAGATCCTACACTCTCTTTTTCCCTGCACACGCAACTAGCCTCATTTCCTTATTTGCCCTATTTAGCATCAATAACAAAAGAAAAAGTAATGGACGAAAAAAATGAAGAATTAATAGAAAATAAATAATGAAGAAAAAAATTGAGAGGAGATAAATCAAAATTGAGAAAATAGAGAAAAAAAAATTTCCATTAAGGGATGAAAGACTAATGAGCAAGTAATAAAGCAAAGTAAGGAAATAGCGAAAGGGATGTAGTTCAATTCAATGGGTTAACAAAAGAAGGAAATTTGTTCTTGGCCGTACTTTTCATTTGAAGTGGGAACCTCTCTTTGTTCCAGTCTACTTTTTGCCATGGTCCTTTTAATTTAGTTCCATTAGAAGGTTTAAAGTGGTGGTTATCTTTTGGGCCTTGCATAAAGCATAAATAAAATTCTGGCAACTTCGTTTCCGCTTTGCTTTCTTTTTATTGTGTTTCTTTTCTGTTCTTTAACTGTTTTTGGTGAGATTAACAGTGGTGCTTTCAGGCAAAAAATTGATGGTTTCATTTTTTGGTACTTGAGAAATTTCAGAAATTAAAGATCATGTCTCAATGCTGTCTAGCTTGTCTAGTGACTTGCGATCTTACTGGAACTATAGCGACTTTTGTCAGGGAAAATCTAGCAAATTGACAGTTTTCAAAACAATAGATTGGGCTCAAAAACTTCATAGAAATCTTTGTTGCTCATGTAGAAACGGTGAAGGAAAAACTCAAATGTTTAGTGCAAACTCTTTAAGTATTTGCATACTATCATGGAAACTATTCCTGTTCAGCCTTGCATGGGTCCCTATATGTTCCTTTGGGGTGCTATCAGACTCCATCCACAAACCGGGAGGACTGAATAAAAACTCTTAGTAGTTTTCCTTTTCTTTTTTCTTTTTTTCGCGTGGTTGTTTTTAGCAAAATCTTTTCCGCTTTGCAGTGTATGTGCAGTGACTGCGCCAAAGAACTGAGGCTCCAATCAAACAAGTGTCCTGTATGTCGTCAGCCCATCGAGGAGCTTCTGGAGATCAAGGTTGACGAAGGTCGGTATAAAAGACACTTCTGTTCATGATTTTGCATATGTTATTAATGTTCCATCTTCCACTATTATGTATATATTTTTGTTTTTACGAGTAATTAATTGACCTCTTTGATTGCTCATGCTTTTTATCATATTGCACCTTCAGAAGCTGGGGTTTAGCAGTGAAGTGTAGCATGCCATGGTACAAAATCAACCAGCAGCTTCTTTATGAATGTCAATCACACCCAAATTGCAGTTTGGGAAAATGATCCCTGCTCATCAGAATCTGTACAGTTCACACTTAAATCTTGTTTACTGTATAATATCATTTTGCTAAAGTCTGTATGTTGTTATTTTTACTTTACTAATTTTGTCATTTTTCTGCTGAAATTTGCTTTGCCGTATTCTGATGACAGCAAAGTGGTAAAGTAATTGTATATTGATCCCTGCTTGAAGGTGTGATTTTGACACTTGTTCTTCTGTTATCTTGCTATGATAGATGATAATTCCTGCTAGATCAAGATCACTGGACATATATGTTCACTTAGGGTTGTTAACAAATCGAATAGAACCTAACATAGTAATGTTGAAACTTGTTTGAATTGTTAATTGAGTTTTAAAAACTTTGTTTGAGTGTGGTTTGATTATTAATTGAATCGTGCTTGAACGAGCTTTAGTCGAAGTGAACACGAATCAAGCTTGAGTAACTTGATATTTTTATACATAATTTATTATTTTTTACTTATTGAATCGAGCTTGAACCGAGTTTTATATCTTATGAAATGGAAAAAATGTGTTGAAGCTTATTTCATTATGTTTGCTGACCGAGTTCAAATGAGTTTTTAACATTGATCTTGAATCGAGTACTGTGTCTTGAATCGAGTATTGTGTAGTTTAGTTCATTTCTCTACCATATGTTTATTGTGGACTTTGTCTTGTGGAGGGCAATTGTTTAGGATTAGAGAAATTAGTCTTGAGGTTTTGTTTAACCATTTTACAGAAGTTATCCTTCTGTTAATCTATTATAGTATAGATACTTTCTCGATATTGTCTTAGTTTTGCAATTGTTGGTATTTGTAAAATGGAGGCTAATTCTGGAGGGTATTTCTAATATACCTCAAGGGGATTTCTAAGCTCAGCTCAAGGAAACTATAAAGATGTATCATTACAAATACTTCATTGAGGTTGTATTTACCTAACAAATACATTTATTTTGAGGGTTCAATTTGTAGAAAAGAAACAAACATCAAAGGGTATTTGTAATTTTGAAATAACTGTTTTTTTTCTTTGTAACTAGGCTAAACCTCAATGGCAGTTTTTGTAATTATCCTATTTTTTAGGTTGCGTCGAGCAACTTTGAGGTTTTATTAAACAAGAACTTCATGTAAATACGTATTGATAAAAAATACGTACTATGTATTTTATCAAAATTACCAAACCGTTAAACAAAACTGCCGCTAAATTAAAAAATTGTAAAATTGCACCATGATCATTTATTTTAGAGTTGTCAAAATGGGCTAGTTCAGGCCGGCTTAGCCCAACAGGCTAAAGAGAAAAATCTGGTTGTAACCCGAATTTCCATCGGACCACTATTTTTGGAGCCCTAAACAAGTCCATACTTTAAAAATACACACAAAATGATGGGACTGAATGGGTTGACCAGTTTTTTTCGAGCCAAATGGGTCGGGCCATTTAGGTGTGGTACATTTCGGGCCTACAAACTTGCAATCGAGTCTGATCTTTTCATCAGGCTGGCCCGTTAGGTGGGCTGGTTTTGACAATTGTAATCCCTACCTGCAAGAAGGCTTTCTCGACTTGGGTTAAACAACCTAACTCCACCTAAATTGAGCTTGAGTTCATATAATTTAACAAGGAGAAAGCATGAAAAGAAAAAATGGCATGTAAATCAATGACCTTTGCATGTCATGTGTGCACTTTGCATCCAAGTCAGCATCCCAAACATCAATTTTTTGTCAGAAAATTGAAAATCTCCAATTTAGAGTGCTAATGTGGTTGCCACATCAGCAATTCGGTCCAATTTTCGATATCTCACTAACTTTGTCCTCAATGTGCCAATTTTATTATATATTAGTCCTAAAATGCTTAAGTTCAAAAATAGAAGGACCAAAGTCGCTATCCCCTTAATTAGAGGACCAATTTCGCAATTAAGCCTAGTATAATAATATCATTGTGATACTACTAATCTTAAGAATAATAATATAAAATATAAAAGAAAAAAATCTGGGTTTGGACTTTTATGTAAAAGGGAGCCGCTATTTGCACCCTTCTTTTTTATAAATACACCCCACACCCTATTTTCATAAAATTAAAATGATTTAAAATGACTATTATGCCCTTACTATCACAAAAATTCTAAATACTCCCAATTTTTTTCCGCATTTTTTTCTCCCTAGGGTTTCGATTCTTTGATTTTTATTTTTAGTCTGCGGCATTTTAATTATAAAGATTAAGTGCGGAAATGTGTCATTTTAATAGATTAAAGGATTTATAAGTTGAGTTCAAGTGGTGTTATAATTTTTGGATTTTTTTTTGTTTCAAGATCGTCCATTTTTTCGCCATGTTTGAATAGGCACGATCATACCCTATTTTAAAATGTGGCACGATCGTGCCATGTATTAAAATAAAGCACGATCGTGCCACACTTCAAAAAAAGTGGTGGGGTGTATTTTTTGACAATAAGGGTATATTAATCATTTTAATTTTATAAAAATAGGGAGAGGGTGTATTTATAAGAAGTTGGGGTGCAAATAGCGGCTCCCTATGTAAAATTCTATGGGAATAAACACTAATAAGTAATAACCAACCAGAGTTGCGTTATATGGTGAAAATCCAACCAAATCCGAAGGGTTCTACCAAACATTAGCTGTAGAGTTAGCGTAGGTGCCGTGTGTTTTATTGAATCGTTCAATTCAACCCCCAATTCACGAAACCTAACCAATTACCATTGGCCCCCAACACACACACACACACACAGTCCCATCGTTTGAACCCTCAATTCTCCCCAACTAAACCTAACCAGTAACCACCATTCCAAATCCCCAAACACACATACATACATACATAATTATTATTTTTATTAAATTATTAATCTGAGATGGCCTCCACCGATGACCCCACCAACGTCGCCGCTGCAATTAACTTCAACGTTGAAGAAGACCTCCTCGACGACGACGATGACGATGAAAGTTCCGATCACGACGATGACGATTCCGCCTCTTCCGCCGCCTCGCCGTTGATCGCCCCCACCTCCTCCTCCCTCCACCTCCGCCGCCCAAGTAACCATCGCCGTGCCTGGACTCGCCGATCCCCAACAACCACAACTCAAACAACAGGAAATCATCGTTACTAGGAAGCCGGTGGTGCTACCTGATGAGTCCCGCAAGCTCTTCCAGCGCCTATGGACCGACGAGGACGAAATTGAGTTGTTGCAGGGGTTCCTCGATTACACCACCCAGCGGTGTGGCCCCCACAGCCTCCCAGCACCACCATGACACAACGGCGTTTTATGACCAGATCAAGAGCAAATTCCAGCTCGATTTCAACAAAAACCAGCTCGTCGAGAAGCTTCGCAGGCTCAAGAAGAAGTACCGTAATGTCATTACCAAATTCGGCTCCGGTAAAGACTACACCTTCAAGAGCCCCCATGATCAGGCCACTTTCGAAATCTCTTCCAAAATCTGGGGCAACACTGCTGTCAACGTCAACGTCTCCCCGCGTTTCCTGCCGTCCCCTGCCCCCATCGAAGAGGACGACGATGACCTTTAATAACCCTAATTTTGCCGATTGTCAAAGCCCTAAGCCTAATGGGATTGATATAAACAGCAAAACCCCACGACCTAGGAAGAGGAACCGAGCTGAGTAGTGAAAGTGGAGGACAAGCAGCAGCAGCATGGCGGCAATAGCAATATCAATTACACTCAGCCATCGGTGCCAGTTACGCCAATGGCTGCTGCTCCGGTGATAACAGGAGGATCCATGTCGAGTGTGATTGAAGAGACTGTGAAGAGTTGTTTATCGCCGATATTCAAGGAGTTACTAAGCAATACGACGAGTTCAAACACCCCAAATCCCCACGGGCTGTGCTGTGGCCATGGGTTCGAATTTGCACGACTCCGCTTCCCTTGTGTTTTGCGGCAGCCATGGGTGGAGATAAGTTGGCCAACAACAACAGGTGGAGAAAGCAACAAATATTGGAGTTGGAGGTTTTCTCGAAGCGGTTGGAGTTGGTGCAGGATCAGATTAGAGAGCAATTGCAGGAGCTTAGGTCCATGGGGGGGAATTGATTGACAGCTTTCTTTGTTGTAAGTGTATTCCCTTGTCTTTCTTTATCGTTTTTTAACCACTTTGATCTTATATAGGTTTTTGGATGGTTGTTCATAATTGTGAAAACTGCAGATCCTGGTTTGATTATGATTGGTGGTGAATAATGAGTTGAGATTGTTGAGGCCTTTGATGGGTTGCTCGTTTCTTGACATAAATGCTGGATACTTTGACATGTAAATTGGAATGAACTAGTTCTGACTTCCTGGCTTGGGCCTCTGGTACTTGGGAGTTATAATGTATCAATCAGCAAGTATTTTATCTGTGTAGGGAAGTGGGAAAGAATCTTCAGACACAAATAAGTAGTTGTTTTGATGGCTTGTGCTTTATATTAGGCATTACTGATTACTGAATGAATAGATTTGTTTTTTTTTTCTTTTTCTTCCCTCATAATCCTTGCTATGAATTATGATCCCTCCCACAGTTGGAAACATTGTCTCTTTTCAGTGGTGAAGTTTCCAGGGCATGGTCTTGTACTCTTTTTCGTGTGTAAACATTGGATGGATGCTCATTATGGAACCCTTGACCTTGTTGGGGAAATAAAAGTTAGTTAATTTTGTGTGAAAGTGATCTTTATTCATCTTTGTTTTGTCTTGAGGGCAAACAATATAAAGCAGAACATATATTCACTTATGTGTAGTGGACCTGAATTGCAGAAGGTACTTGAAATAAAGGTTTACAATCTTAATAGTCATAAGATTGATAAATCTTTGTTTTCAAAACATAAAGTGATTGTTGAATTTTATTAGGTTGGTGGATGGAGTCTGAGAGGACTCAATATGCCAAAATATGACCAATTTCATATCTATTATCGATCGATCGTGAAGAATCAAGTTTGGCTTGATGGAGGATGAGAATATTAGGGTCCATATTGTATCTGCTGCACATCTGAGTCGCTCTCAATCTTCCGCATAAAAGTTATTCTTTTAGCTGTGTTCCAACCTCGTTCTAAATCCTTCTCAGGACAAAGAACCATTTGCTCCATAGTCTTTAGTGCTGGTGATATGGGTTTCTACAGAATTTTTTGTGCAACAATCTTTTTCAGTGATCTTGGTGTGTCTTCAATCTATGGCGTGAATGTGTAAGAAAATGGATGTGTTAAACCTTTTTATCATTTTACTTGATTGTGTGCCACTCTACTTGGTGTTAGAGAGACCGATTTTTCTGTGTCTATTTGTGGGACACCATCAGTGTGTGTGTCCAACACAAAGCTTTTGCATACTTGGCCACAAGAATATCCTCAGCCGTTTCCTGCTTATTTTGTATATAAACATTTTCAATCATGGCTTATTTCGATCCGAGCTTCAATTTCACTTGTATGCTTCTGGATTGATTTCTCTCTTTTTTTCTCTTACTGTTAATCTGAATTAACACTTGGCTTTGCATTAACCTCTCGTGATATTGACCGTTATAAAATTATCATGGTATTCCTTTTTCTTTTACTTTGCTTGAAAGGTATTTTTGTGAAAACATCTCTAACGAGGCACCGCACTGAAGGAAATTAATTATATTTTTAATTGGGTAACAATCATATTTACTTTTCCAAAATGATTTAATTTTATATTTTGTTTTTATATTTTTGAAACACCCAGGGTTTTCCGCAGATATTCCTATAAATATTATTTTAAGAGCAAGTCTCTTGTGGTATTCGCCTCACTGGGATCTAAATGCGTGAGACGGACCTCCTGGGCGGCTCCGTCTTGAGAACATGAATCATGAAAATAAATTTAAAAATAATAATGAACCATGAAAAAACAAAAATAAACCCTAAAAACATGAACCATGAAGAATAAACCCGAAAAAAAAAATAAACCCAAAAAATAAAAAATTAAACCCTAAAAAAAACTAAAAATCCTAAAAACCCAAATCAATTAAAAATAAACCTAAGAAACAAAATAAACCCTAAAAAACAAATATAAACCCTAAGAAAAATAAAATCGAAAAAAAAAACCTTTAAAACTTTGTGTAAGGGCTCCGTCTCACGGATCTAAATCCGTGAAACCGTCTCACGCAAGTTTTTGCCTTATTTTAAATGCTTCCGTAGATTGACCACATATGCACTTCAACACTTCAACTCGACTAAATAGTTTAGGATTAAAGCCCATCATCATCCCAAAGTAGACGTAAGTTTATTGTTTTTCCTCGTAATGCCGTTTTTTGATTGCGGTCAATACGATACAGAGCCGTCCTAGGGGTGGTGAAGGCAGCGCCGCCACAAGATAGACCTCCTCAAGCAAGTGGCCCCGAGCCCGAATTTTTTGTATATTTATTTAATGGTTTAATTTATATGTATATGTAACATAAAGAATACAAAATAGCTCTTGGCAAGCTAATTTTGTTCTCTCTGCATACGTTAGGTCGTGTTCGAGTTCTCACCGACGGAATTTGTTTTCTTATTTTTACCTAAGCAGACATAATGAAACAAGAAAGTAAAATAAATATTACTAGTTTTCAAAAAGGAGCTCGTAGACGCACCGGTTTGTCCTCTTTCTTGCATGCATGTGGTCGCTGCTTGATCCCTCACTATTGCAAAATCGTTTTCTTTTTTAACTCAGTTAAGCGTAATCGAGAGAATCTGTTTCATTCAATGCAAGCGATAGAAAGTATCTCTTTTATATGAATGCTTCAAAGCATCAAGGCCGTGCAGCTCGAGCCCGTCGAGGGCACCCCCAAATGTCGGAGTCGGGCCAAATAGTGCTCTGTGCCGCAAAAATGTAACCCAACCCGACCTAAAAATGAAAATTACACTAAAAATTCAAAGCTTTTATTAGCCCACGACTCGGGGTCGGCTGAGGCCTGATTTTTTTTCTGCCTTAAAAATAGAAAGACAAACCATTAGAAAACCTGGGATCGGTTCGGCCGTGGGGCTAATTGACGCTCTTGTAGAAACGTCTAAACGGGAAATATAATGTTCTATTATTTTATTAGTTTTTGTTAATTTTTATATAAATATAAAGGGCTCTCTTTTCTTTCCGTGACAAGCACTTTTTAAATTACAGTGAAATCCACCCCCGATATGATAGATAACATTAAACAAAATAATCATATCACACAAACTAATGCGTACTCCCTCATTTGATTTTCGAGTTTAAAACCTTTGTTTTTCAAAAACTTAAAAGAGTTATATCCAACATATATGCTCAATGTTGCACACGCCTAAGACCATCTCCAAACCCATCGACCAAATTAGAAAAAAATTACACCAAAATTGGTGTTTCGCTCACAGAATTTTTGAAAATCATCTCCAACCCATTACACCAAAATGAATATTTTATTCTTTCTTTTTTATTTTCTAGTAACCAAATTTATTTATTTTTACAATTATTTCATTTAATTATAGTTTTTTATTGTTAATATAATTAACTAAAACTCAGAGTATTTAATTAATATTATATTAATTAATTATATTACAAAATAAATATTAAAAATTTGTTTATTTAACATTCCTTTTTAATTTAATTATAATTATTTGTTATTTATTATTATTATATATAAAATGTTAATTAATTATTAAAAATCGTTATATAAATTAATTATATATATAAAACGAGTGATACAATTGATTTAAATTAAGTAGAAGATAATTGAGGGCAAATAAGAGATATTGCATTACACCAAATTTGGTGTAATGAATAGTGTTACACCAAATTTGGTGAATACTATTCACTCGCACTAAATTTGGTGTAAGGCAGAGTGAGTTGGCTGAGAGCAGATATTTGGACAGTGATAGTGTGGGATTTCGAAGCTGAGTCGATTTCTAATTGTCCAAGCTTGACGGTCTTTCACTTTAACACACAAATCGGGGCCGATTTTACTCCATTGCATTTTATCTGCACTAACTTATTAGTCGCTTTCCTCAAGCTATTACATTTGGTTTACTTTCTTCATTAAATTATGTATTTCCAGCTCATATAAAATGTACTAATAGATGCACTACCATTTTTTTCTACACATGTGTCATATCAAATTTTCAATTAATTTATCAACTTAGTTGAAATTCGATTAAATAGAATTTTCTTTTAAACACTCGACATTTTAGGAAGAATTTTACTAGTTTATTAAATTTGTCCGTATAGTATTTGTGCAAAATTATCTTTTTAGTCCTCTAAGTAGACCTCTTCAAAGATTTAGTCCCACTTATTTAAGTCAGAAAAATAGTCCTGTGCATCAGACCACATGAACATCAAGCAAGAATGAGATGTCGAGCAATTATCCTAAGTCAGCTTAAAGATCAAATATATGGTCCCAAAGATATCTATCTATACTTTTATTATGACATCATGATAGTGTATTACGATAAATCGAACGCTCAAAATTTTACGTAAAAATGTCAGATCTTAAAACTACTTAAAATTGCCAATCGTGATATCGCAGAGTGACAACAACTGCTATTTTCATGGAACAAACCAATAATTACGAAACGACATCCTAGCTTTAATGCCAACTTGTACGAGAAATCCTAAGAGCAAAAAAGTTATCGGGTTCGGGTGAATCCATCGCCAACAAATATCATCAAAAATCGTGAACTAGTCATGTTATTAGCTAAAACTATGTAATCAAACTTGAAAAATTCTTTATATCGCTTCAAAAACAACCGATGTTCACCTTTTAAGATGTGCCCATAAATTTTCTGTAATGACCGATTTAACGAAAAATGCCAAAACAAATACAATCGCTTCCTCTCAGAAGCTTCCGGGCGGCCTTAATCTATTGTAATTTTTCGACCTATTTAAATATCACCGATCGTAAAACCATATGTTTAGTTCCACACGCATGAGTTTTCTTTTTCTTCGGGGCGGCGCTATTGACACACCCCTTTTGATGAAGTTCACCCACCTCTAAGTACACCACCCCCCACCTTTTCAAATATGGCACAATTATTAAATACACCCCCCTTTTCCACTTTACCTCCCTTGCACGCATTTTCCCCCAAATCAACCTCCAACCTTCACCTCCCCACTCTCTTTTTAATCTAAAACAAAATACACCTACCACCGAAAAACTGCTTCATCTCGACTCCAGAATCCACACGTGATATCCAAACATATCGATAAGAAAAGTGTTATTCCGATTTACGATGACGACTTTGTGGGTGCACCACCATCTACAATGTGCCAAGACGCAACGACACATTGAAGCATCTCCCACAATACCGACACCGGTTTGCGAAGACGATGAAGAGGTAATAAACTCCACTTTTTCTTCAAAAAATAACTTGCATTTGTAGTCTGGGTGTGCTATTGTTATGTATTTGGGCCTTTACGCTGGTATAGTAAAAGATGGGCGGTTGGTAGACGCCCATTTTTTTTTGACCGTATTTGAATGTGGAACCGTGGAAGACGACATGGCATGGTCGATGAAGCCTTATGTGGCACAATCGGATTATACTATCGCGCTATACGCACGATGGCTTATTTTATCGATCGTGCCATCATGCCACAAGACACGATTGTATATATCATCGATCGCGTCATTCATGGTATAGGATTGACGCGGGCAAAGCCGCACGATCGATAATATATACAATCATGTCTAGTGGCATGATGGCACTGGGCCGATAAAATAAGTCATCGTGCCATGTTCACCGTCAAGTTTTTTGGATTTTTATGTGATTTTTCACATTGTGGTTTATTGCTAATTGTGATTATTTACTATTTTCCATACTACCAAAGAGGCCGAACTTTATGTCAATAAAGCCCAAGATCAATTTGTATAAAGAAAGCTTTTCCATTCTTGACGGCTTAGAAATGAGTTGCATGATTGCGGGATTTTGTGTACGAGGAGTTTCCGGAACTCCATTATGGATGGACAAACCGTGCGTTTAGTTGTAGCGTCGCCCTTCATGCCGTTACAGAGCGAGGTTGTTAAGAAAGACGCCGCAGGGACGAATTTTTTGTTTCCGCGATTGAAACCGCTTGATTCTTGGGTTTCTCCTATCGCGAGTACGCTTGATTATCAAGCTATCCTTCGCCCCGACCACATTTGACCCTAACACCGAGCACATTCCGCCTCCCAACGGGTCAGGACGATGATAGATACTACCTGGTGCTAGGCGTTTACGGATGATCTAATAACGCATTTTGCGCTTGGTGTATTCCGTGATGATCCATATGACGAGTTGAAGGTGGCAAAGTTGTTGGTTGCGCATCATAATTTATTCGCGATGATCCGAGGTCCACAATCATTGATAATTCGTGTGGACTTTCGCTGATACTGACAATGAGAGTCTTTCATCGGGGAAATACTCGCTCCGCATTTTTATGCCACTATCTTTCACGATTACCCACCGGCATCAAGAGTATTTTTCGTATTTACGGATTTGTTCGGGGCTTTGTAAGTGATATTAATGTTATTTACGCTTTATAATTTACATTTAGTACAAACACACTGGGGCTTTATTTTTATTGTTTCTTCTTAGAGCATACGGGCGACGCATGCCATACCTAATTGGGGGATTCATGCGGGGTTCCAAGGCCGAAGACATCGCTATTCCACGTTGCACATACGACGGAAGTTTCTCAAGTCCTCCGATTATGCATGCCTTTCTTGGACTGGCCGTGCACATAATGTAATTTGCAGCGCTTCAAATTTGAACTTTATGATAACAATTAATTAATTATCGATTTTGTTCTCGTGATTTTTGTAGATCGATACGCACTGCATCGTGATTGGGCAGGGCCAATGAGCTTCCTTATCTATCGCGATGTCCATCTCACCTCCGATCCTGTCATTTATGTTCATCGGGATAACCCGACTAGCTAAGTCCATGAGATCTATTAGAAACCCAAAGCGTCCACATCACATGTAGAGCGACAGAGTGACCGCGCTTCCTACCACAAAATGAGTCGACTCATCACGGGACGGACCACGCGATCCTCACGCGATCCAAATATCGAGAGGGGTGATTATGATCGTCCACCACCCAGGGCGTTATTCTAGATGGTCCTCCACCACCTCCACACCTCTCTAGCTATCGATCGAGCGCTATTAAGTTAATCGTACGCCAGTTGCTGGAGGCCATCGACGCCAAGGAAAATAGATTCGTTTATGACTCCAACATCCACAAGTCGCCGGAGGCCTGAAGCCTGAGCTGGCAGTCGCCCATCCGCTTACAGATATTGTTCCGCTTTATACAACAAACCTGGTTTTACCGAGATCCGACTTAGCAATACGTAACCGAACGGAAGTAATACCGGAGG